>JAHLSL010000061.1:13093183-13164359 GCA_025920805.1 Petroica traversi | reverse complement strand
TCTTTCCTTTCCACCCCTTTCCTTCTCTTTGCTTCTCTTGTCTTTCCACCCCTTTTCTTCCCCTTCTTTGAAGCAGCTTTGACTCTCTGATCTGAGTTCTTTCTTCTTCTTCTTCTTTTTCTTCTTCTTCTTTTTTTCCCTGGGAAATGTTATTTCATTGTTGCCTGGAATTTGCCAGACACTGAGAGAAAGAGATGTGGAAGGGAGAGCCAGACAAAGGGAAATAACATTCAGAGAGGTACAAAAAGGCAGCAGAGAAGCCCTGGCTGTTTGAGCAGGTGGCAGAGGACATAGACAATGGGGAAGGAGTGCTGGAGATCTGTCTCAATCATAATTATTTCCTTCCCTGTCAGAATCAGCATTCAGGCAGGAGCCACTGAGATACAATGAGCCTCTGCTCCGAGGGTCACCTGGCTTTGGAAAGAGTTGTCTGAGCCTGTTTGCAAATTGAACCAACCCCCTCTGATGGAGCTTTTTTTCCTCGGCAGAGTTGCTGGAGGAGGCACTGAACGTAGCACCTGCATTGCAGGCTTGGAGGAGGTCCAGGGCAGGGTGGGAGGATGTGCTGTGGTGGTGTCCCCGGAGCGATGTTGTCCTGCCAGCAGATCTTTCTGTTGCTGCTGCATGCTAGACTAAGCAATCAGCCTGGCTTTTTTTGCCAGCAGAAGCCTCCCAATCTGCCCCCTCCCATTTCACACAAGCACCCAGGAGCTCAGATTTGCCTCTCGCAGAAAAACTTTTGCTGAACTCGGGATTTTTCCTACTTTCGCACGGGATAGAATCAGGAAAAGAGCCTTAAGTTTTGCTCTGCATTTCCTGAGCCCTCAAGATTTACACCAGGGCTCAGAACCAGTTTAAACACCTTTTCTAAGTGGCTCCAGCTTCAGTTAAAGACGCTCCAAGGACACCCAGGTGGGAGCAGTCCGTCTGTCAGTAATGCCACATCCTGCACTGATGGTCCCCGGGTGCTCAGCCCAGGCAGGAGCCAGATCTGCCTCTCTCCCTGTCTTTCCCGGAGATCTTTCACTTGATGACAGCAATAAGTCACCGCAGGCAGCACCATTCGGGACAATTATTGTTCTTGTCAAGTGGTTTGAGATCTCAGCTCTGGGCTTTGTCCTCTGTGACACCACCCAAGGCACGCAATTATCACTCAGAGGGACCCTTCCTGCCGTTCCTTATTGCACCCGTGATAGCCCGGCCACGGAGCGGTGGGAGGGGATGGAAATCCGGGGAGCTAAGGAGACACATAAATAAGTAAGTAAAAATGTCAGCAGGAAGGGCTGAAATTGCTGGATGCATCAGGGCAGAGTGCAATCTTCCCAGTGGGAAGCAGTGGGAGCCCCAGCACTTGCAATCAGCCCCAAATTATCAGCTTTTGGCATGAGGGAGAGGGAGATGGGGAGGGATGACCCACCTGAGCATGCCATGATCGGTGTCATTACCTGCTCCAGCAGCTATGCCACACCCTTGCCTGGTTCCTGCCCACCCCCGGCCTTGGCACACCCGGTTTCCAGTGAAATCCCTGGTGATGATTTTGTCTGGAATCCTTCTCAGCTCTGTGCGCTGTGAGAGCTCAGGTGGTGCAGCTGAAAGCGTTTGTGGCTTAGGGATGGGAGAGCAGGTCTGCTCTATTTGTCACATCATTGCAATTTAGCAAGAGATCTCGGTGGCGTTTGACTCCATGGTGTGGCTCACAGTGAACGGAGTGCTAAAAAAAAATCCAATAAAAAGCAGAGCTGAGAAAAAAAAATGGGGAGTTATTCACAGAAACACAATTGTGGGTGGCCAAAAGACAAGCATAGGGCTCTGAGTTATGAAATGGTTTGGGTTGGAAAGGATCTTAAAGATCATCTAATTCCAAACCTCCCACCAGGAGAGTCACCCTCGTGCATCCACTTCTCTATTATTTATCTGCATTTAAATAGAAAGAGAAACCCCAATAATCACATGGGCTCTGGATGATACCCAGACATAAAAACCCAGTCCCAAGGAAGTGAAGAATCCAAGGAAAGAGAATGACAGCAAACAAGAAGTTTTCTGCCTTTTTTATGACTGGAAACTGATGCAAAGAAAGATTAAAAGATTTGCATGGGATTGTACAAGGGGTTTGGTGGCAGAGCCAGGTACAGGAGTCAATCCCAGATTTGAGCTCTAATCACAAAAGTAGTGTCAGGGAAAACAGACCAATGCCAAAATTCTGCTAAAATTCTGCAGAAGTTTTCCTACTACTGGACATGTTTGAGCTATGAAGGACAAATACCATGAAACCACTCTGGATTTATCATCCTAAGTGTGCTCAAGCCAAATGACCAAAGGGCAGAATGCTGAAAGTGGTCAGGCGTGGATATGGATTTGCACAAACTGCAGGAGTGTCTGACACTACTGGAGAGTTTAAGAGGCAAAAGAAGAGGATATTTGGGAGTCCCAAACATTGCTCCTGTGAATTACAACAGCTCCTCCCAGCAGTTTTTTGGCATTTCCTGGGGAGAGCCAGTCTGTGTTCCAGGCAGCACAGCCTATCCTTCTCAGTCAGGTCCCGAAATTGCCCATAATTTTCTGGTTTGATTAGATTATTGTGATTAAAACCCAAATTGGTCAGATTTAGGGATCAGATTTACGTATTCTGGGATGTTTTGTCTGTGTTGGAGGCAGCTGTGCAAGGAAAGGTGGAGAGCCAAGCCCTGATAGTTTGAACACTTCTCAGGAGTGTCCAGGAAGCTCTGCTCTCCTGGAGATCGATGCTCCGGCCCTTTCTTCTCCCCTGAAACACATTTCCATCCCATTGTCACGGCTGAGCCAGTCCTTTTCAAAGACTCCTGTTGAGTTCAGTGGGCTTTGAAGAGGGGTCACAATGAGTGAGCAGCTTCTGTGGTCTGAGGAGGACGGAGAATTTCCTTTGCAAATCTCTCCGTTTCGCTGCTGCACGGCATCGAATGGAGTCAGACATGGGCAGTGTGGGCATCCTCATCCCAGCTGGCTTCATCCTCAGAGCTCTCCCATGGGATTTACCCCCTCACATCCTTTTCCAGGTCTAGATCGAGCCTGCTGGGTTAAAAAGTCTAATTTGTGTTTGCCCCTTGTGCTGCAGACACAGCAGATCTAAAATCCCAGCTGAGCTCCTGCTGCTGGGCTGGGATCTTCCGTGGGAAGAAAGGCTCCAGGAGATTCCAGCTGCCTGTCCCTAGGCTATGCTTCCAGCTAAATCCCAAAAGTCCCTCTGGTGAGACAGAGCCCTTTCTAAGACTCATCTTTAGGATGACCAGTTATTCCATACATAACCTATTTTCCATTCCCAATCAGTGTTTTCAAAGTGCTGGGCAAAGCAGGTGTTCCTGTGTGGCAGAAGTTTAATTATTCACAACTTTTCAGGTGCTGCTCTTCCCACTCCTGTTTCCCCATTTCCCAAAGAGCTGGGAACAGCCAGTGGTGTGAGTCCAGACAGCTCTGCATCATCTTGAATCTTGCTGGCAGTGACACCAAAAAGTGTCACAAAAATGCAAATCCCAAACGAGACTGGTGGGCACAGCCCTGCTGCAAAGGCCCTGGCTCACCTGGGCTGCTCTTCACCTCCATGGAAACCACACATTCCCAAAAATCCCCTACAACTGGATCATAATCACAGTATTTTGCAGATTAATGACTAATTGTGTTTGGTCTGTGCAAAGAGAAATTACTGTGCAAGCAGCTCGCACTCTGCTGTAATGGACAGAAATCACCAGTTGCCATTTACTCCGCAATTATACAGCAATTAATGGGTACAGGAAAAGCTACCTGTAAAGCTCAGAGCTTTGGCATCTCTGTGGATAATCACAACAGGCCTTTAAGGGATAGGGGACTTCTAAGTGACTTTTTTTTTGGCCCAACCAAACCAGTTTGCTGAGTTATATTTAACCTTAGTGGGGAAAATATTTTCCTTTCAAAGTGGGAGATCCCTGCTCTCAGAAGGGCAAATCCTTCTGTGCCCTGTGATCAGCAGTAGCAGCAGACACGAACTATTTCTCCCCTTCTTTCTTGTTCCCTTCTGTCCTTTAATCAACCATCTCCTCTCCCACCATGAGGCTTTTTGCCTTTTGGTGAAGTGTTGGCTGGAAGCTGCTGATGGATGCGGGCAGGGGGCTGACGGGCAGTGGGGTGAACCCTGGGTGAACTGGCTTGGGATAAATCAAAATCCAGGTGAAAAAATGCACTCAACACCACGAGGAGAGGGCCTCCAGAGAGCAGCTTCCATTTCCTTCGTTGGGGTCACCTCTGGGTACCTC
Source organism: Petroica traversi (assembly GCA_025920805.1). Lineage (NCBI taxonomy): Eukaryota > Metazoa > Chordata > Aves > Passeriformes > Petroicidae > Petroica > Petroica traversi. Next base: position 13,160,097 of record JAHLSL010000061.1, on the reverse strand, counting down.
AACTGCCCCTGACAAGCATTTGTTTAAATCTGTCCAACTCTCTCAGAAGTTTTTTAAGACATATTTGCTGGAAACTGGATACTCCTTGCTCCAGTTGAAGCCTCTCTGGTTCTAAGTAAGGAAAAGTGATTGCCTCCTGGGGTTTACATGTGTAACAAACTCTATCTGCTCCATCCCCAAATGAGAATTGTTTTTTGGCAGCAATATGGCATTGTTGATTTACAGTCTGTTCCTGCTCTCCAGCAGTCCCCAGACCCTCTCCTGCAGCACTGCCCAGCCGCTCCAATTTCAGAGTTGTTTGCATTGATTCCTCCTACTGAAAAATAGTCCCCATTTGCCAGCATTGAATTTCATTTGGTTGATTTTGGCCCAGTTCTACGATTTGTTGAGTTTGTTTTGAATTCTTAACCCTACTATTGGAAGTTCTTACACCCCCTCCAAACAGGGTCATGAAATCATCCAAGTCAGTAGTGAAAATTCTGATTAATGCCAGACTCAGGACAATATTCCTACTGAAAAACCCTCCCAGCTGGACATGGAATTATCTGATTTTATTTTTTTTATAGTTTTTGCATAAACCTTATGGTGGCCTTTCTTAGGTCATATTTCCCTGGTTTGTTTATGGGCATCTCCCATAGGACAGCAAACTCTCTCCTGAAATCAGGATAAATCACATCTGCTGCCTTGCCTTTATCCACAAAGTCATTAAGCCTGTCAAAAAAGAAATTAGATTGGGTTGACACTATTTGTTCTTGACAAATCTGTGCTGGCTGATTTTTATCACCTTATCATCTCACAGGTGCTTATAAATTGATTGTTTAATAATTCCCTGTACTTTCTTTCTGGGAAGCCAAGTTAGGCTGACAGGTCTGTAATTACACAGTGGCTGCATTCCCCCCTTTTTCAAGGAGTTTCCCTGATTTTGAGACCTCACTCAGCTTCCAAGAATTCTTCAAAACATCCCTTGTGGAAATAACCTCATGTACACATTCAGCACCTATGGAATACCCAGCAGAGGCACAGCTGGATGGAAGGCCCAGAATGTATAATTTGCACCCTTAAAAGAGCACCCAGCTTGGCAAAACACTTTTCAGAGCTGTGCTCAACACCCAAAATTTGGATTTCAAATTTAAGGCCCATCACATGCAAACGCACTCACATCATGGAATGTTTTTCCAAGTGATAGGACAAGAGGGAATGGTTCCAAGTTGAAGGAAGGTTTAGATCAGATATTAGGAAGGACTTCTTGACTGTGAGGCTCTGGTTGCCCAGAGAATCTGAGGATGCCTCTGGAGCCCTGAAAGTGTCCAAGGCCAGGTTGGAAAGGGCTTGGAGCAACCTGGGATATTGGATGGTGTCCCTGCCCATGGCAGGAGGTGGAACTGGAATGGGCTTTAATGTTCCTTCCATTCGCAATCTGTGATTCCATGAATGTTCATCTAATGGGTAAATGGGCTTTTGTGAGGGGCATGGCCTGAGATCCACAATTTGGGAGCATCCCATGGCATTCTGGCAAGTGCTGCTGATTAGGGAGGTGAACATTGTCCCAATGTTCAGCGCCACTTCTTACCTCCTTCCATCCCCTCCCCACCTCCAGGCACTCTCTAAGTCCAGGTTTGACTTGTTTTGGGTTTTTTTTTCTTTTGTTTGTTTTATTTTGTTTTTCCTCTCCCACTTCCAGTACTCGTACGAAGGGATGGAGATTAACAGCCTGCCAGTGGAGCTGACAGTCGTGTGGAACGGGAATTTCAACATTGACAACCCAGCACAGAACAAAGGTAAAGAGTTATTTCAACTTGTCCTTGGAAGCGGTAACCTTAGCAACGGGCCCTCGCTCCCCACACTTAACAAAGCCGCCACCGTCTCCCCGTGCTGCCTGCTGCACACTTGTTCCCTGCACTCTGCAAATTACCAATTTTTGAGTGCTTTGTGTGCCTCCCCCCAGCCCTCCAGTTCTCTCATTCCACCTGAGAAATGCGGCTCTCCCTCCCACTTGTGTTGCTGCTCTCCCTCTCCCTTCATCGTCCCTGCCTCCCCACATCCTCGTGTCTGCTTTTCACGCCCCTCCTTCTCCAGCTTTTTCTCCCCCCTCTTGATTCCTCCTGCAGTGATGCACTTCAAGTTAACACGCCAGGAGAGCGGGCTCTCTGCTCAGAGGCAATTTAGGGATGAACAGGGGAAGGCAGAGCGGGAGCAGAAAGGCTGTGGCTCGCCAGTGCAAGAATTCTGAGCAAAATAAAAAAGATAATGATAGAAAAAAAAAGAAAAAAAGATCTGAAAACCACCTGTGTGATGGCACAGGTTTGATGTGCTCCTCACAGAGGGGGTTGCATGTCCAGCCATGGCCCTGAAGCAGGCTGGGTGTTACTGGGCATGGATGGTCCATCTATATCTTCTTCTTTCTTCTTGTCCTTCCACCCCTTCCCTTGGCTGCCCTGCCTTTGCAGCTCACACCTGCAGATTCTCTTCTTCTCACATCACCACCTCTGAGAAATGTCTCCCTGCCTCTCTTTACCTTGTCGTGGACACTTCCCACACCTTCTCCCACTCCATCTGTCCCCACCAGGTGCTCCCATAGTGCTGTCACACCTTTCCACGCCCACCCTCGTGCTGAGGGCTGGTGGGTGAGGTTCCCACCAGCACCACCTTGAAGCTAGAGAGCAACACAGAAGGCAGCTCTTCTCCCCATCCTGCCCTTCTTCCCTCTCTGAATAGCAGAGTTTCTGCACCAAAAGCCCAAAATTGTGGCTTTTGAGGGTTAAATCCACTCAGCAAACAACACAGGCTGGAGATTCCTGCCCAGCCCTGGCACCCTGAAACTGCCAATGTACCTCTACCCTGAAGTTGCTCCTTCTTTCCTGGCTGTGCCAAGGGTGTTATTAATTTTCCTGGGCCCAAACAGTGCCAGGGATTGTGACAACATTTAACAGTGGCTTGGAGGTCAGAATTTGGACATTTATCCCAGTCCTGCTTAGTTTTGTGCTACCATTATAAAATGAGCACCATGGTGCACACCAAGAGTGTAAATCATTTCCTTGGGTAGCACTGAGCTATGCTAGGTGATGTAGGAGTAAAATAAATCTCATCATCATGAGGATCATGTTTTAAGACTGTTTGTGCCAGTAACATAAACCAGACCAGGGGATGAGCTCCAGAATCATCTGGGGCTTCTTGTGTTAACACAGACCCTTCTTGTGTTATTCCAAACCAAAGCATTGCAATCAATGCCTAGGAAAAATCTGTGGAGCAACATTGACTGGTGGCTGTCCCAGATGGATAATTTGGGTATTTTCATCATGTTTTTGGTCAGGAGGAGAGTTTAGGCATGTGCCCATGGAGATACCACATGGAGGCAACACCACCCCTTTATGAGGACACAGAGGTGATCAAGATGCCACTGCTTTCATAGCCAGCATCACATGGGCTGGGCTGGGCTGGGCTGGGAGGTTGGAAGGTTAAACTGACCCAAAGCTACAGGATTTCCTACCTTCCTCTTCTGGGAGGAGAATTCTGCTATTAGTCCCCTGTGCAAGCCAGGCCTCAGTTTCTACGTCTGCAAAATAAGGATAAATAACATGATCTCATTTCGTAGGAGGACTTCAATGTTTTTAAGCTTTATTAGAAAGAGCTCTGAGTGCTTCTAATCACTTAACAGCCCAAAATGGAGCTAAGCATTAATCACTGCTGCCTGCATTAGAGTGGAATCAACTCAGTGCCTCAAAGTGGGAAGCAGACTGAATTCCTGGAGCAGAAGAAGGAGTAAAGGCTGGTTGTAAATTCCTGGATTCAGCCTCATAATGAACCATTGTGTATTTACTGTTACATTGTAGGATATCTGTCAAGTGGGAAACCTGAGAGACATCACCTTAGCACTCAGTTCTGGGGAGTTTCACACCCAGGTTTAAGCTGTGGGCTGACCAGGTCTAGAAGTGCAGAGTCCGTGGCTGGTTGTTGGTGACACTTTAAGACACTCAATCTGCAAAAAAGGAAGGCATTGATGCCAAATCAGTGCCCAAGCAACATTTCCTCCAACCTCCTGCTTGTAGCCCCTCACCACAGTGAGAGCAGCAACCTCTCTTCTGCACCCAGCTTCCAAAAACACCTTCCATGAAGAACCAATCAATGAATGAACTTTATTTCAAGGATGTTGTTGTCTTTTCCCCCATTACTCACCTTCCTGAAGAGGTTCCACACTGTCTCTGGCATGGAACACCTTCCCCTCTTGCTGCCACTGCCATCCCCCCCTCCCCTGTGCTGTCTGCCTCTCCTAGCTCCTATGTTTGCTGCCCCTGTAGTTCACCTGTACATCCCACTGCCATTCCCTGTGCTGTCTGCCTCTCCCAGCTCAGTGTTTTTGCTGTCCCTGCAGTTCACCTGTACATCCCACTGCCATCCCCTGTGCTGTCGGCCTCTCCCAGCTCAGTGTTTTTGCTGTCCCTGCAGTTCACCTGTACATCCCATGCCATCCCCTGTGCTGTCTGCCTCTCCCAGCTCGGTGTTTTTGCTGTCCCTGCAGTTCACCTGTACAAGTGCGGGGCCATGCGGGACAGCTGTGGACTCTGCCTCAAGGCCGACCCTGACTTTGAGTGTGGCTGGTGCCAGGGACAGAACCAGTGCACGCTGAAGCAGCACTGCCCAGCCCAGGACAGCCAGTGGCTGGAGCTGTCCAGCACCAAGGGCAAGTGCACCAACCCCAAGATCACGGATGTAAGTCACGGGTCTGCAGGGAGCTGGGGGGATTCCCTTTCCTTGGTTTGTTTTGCTGATTTGGGGTTGGGTTGGTGATGAGAAGGTGAGGGCTGAGTTCTGCTGTATCAGGAAAAGCCTCAGGCACTCTGGGGATGTGAGGCCGTGGAGGTTTTAAAGGCAGGAACTCAATTTCATGAGTCTACAATGCAGGGATGACCTTGGTTTAAAACCCAAGGGTTTCAGAATTCCCTCCATACTCCCCAAACACAGACTGCTGGTGCTACCTGAGGAACTCCAGAGTGTCTGAGCTGCCCCAAAAGGGCTGGCAGATGTGGCATCAAGCCCTTAGGAGACGTTGGACTCCTAGAGGAACTGCTGAAGGTGACACAAGATGCCCTGGACATCTCTAATGATGGGTGTGAGGATAAATCACCAGAGCCCACTGAAGCAGCCTCTTGGGCCAACCTGGCTGAGAAGGAGATTTTGAGTGATCCCAGAGGGGTTTGAGCTTTGCTGACAGGAGGTCAAGCAAGAGGGAAGGCGTAATTTATGTTTTCTGGCAGCATGATATGGGCAAAGCCATGTCCAAAAAAACCAAAACCCTCCACTGACTCCAGCAGATTAAGCCCTTTTGTTTGTCCTGCCCCTGGCTGATGTTGTGAGGTGAAAAAAATCTCCATACAGCAAACAAAGCCCTGTTCAGGTGTCAGGTGTCCCCTTGGAAGGCTCAAGGAGGAGGCAGGAGCAAGCCTGGAGCAGGAAAATTTGGGAACTGTCCTATTAAGTGATAGAGTGAGGGCAAGGCTGGGGAAAGGATGCAGGATAACTTTGTTCTCCAGCAAGTTTCCTAGTGGTTGGGTTGACTGGGCCAAAGGAAAAGTTCAAAAAAGAGATAAGAAAATGGAAAGACCACAGAGAGAAGGAGCAGAGGAAGGGAGAGAAGGCAGGGGAGGAAATCCAGGCCTGAAATCTAAAGGGATTTTTCTCTATTGTAATGACAGACACGTTTTCAGGGTCACAGACAGGCAGCAGGACAGACCTGAGCCTTGAAAATGAGGGCTTCTTCCTTTCTGGCTTCCTCCTGCCCTGAGCACCTCTGAGTCACCAGGCTTCACTCAATATGAGCAGCCTTTCCATATGGCAAGGGCCTGATTTACAAATGGGAAAAAAGTCAGGAGGGAAATGGAACAGGGAAGATAGGGGGAAATGCAAAAGAGGAAAATCCAGCCTCCACAGCGGTGGTTTAAGAGGAATAATTAGGTGGGTTGTTTTCCTAGAAAGCAAGAAAAGCATTTTAAAGTTGTATTTGATTAGGATTCAAAAAGTGTGAGTGTTATGGACAAGCCCTAAGCCAATATCTATGCTTAAATGTTCTGGTGGAGCAAAGACTGAGTTGAATCTGTTTTTCCCTGATGTTACTGAAAATAATCCCTTTACCATTTTGATCCATCTCCCTGTCATTCACCAGCTCTCAAAGCTCTCTCTCAGTTGAACTGTTGGAGTTCAGTTTATTCTGATGTTTATGGGTTATTCTGGTGTTTCCAAGGTGAAGGTCTCCACTTCACTTGGATTTATCTGAGACGGGTAATTTTTACCCCTGAACCTCCTGAAGCTGTGCAACCAAACCCAGACAGCCAGAAAGGACAGCTACACCTGAAAATTCAACTTTGAGGCCTTGAAAATAATTTGGAGCTGGGGAAAACATTTTTTAAAAATATTTTCAGATTCTCAGACCTTGTGTAACAGTGATAGAATTTGGTGTGGGGAAGCTGATGGATGATCAGCCAAAGCAGAAATCCAAAACACAAGGACCTGGGCATGCAGAGGTTCTGAAGGTCCACCCACATTTCCTGCCATGCTTAAACCCTAATCCTTCATCTCCAGCCTCTTTTTGAAGAGCAAACCCCTCATTCTCCACCCTACAGCTCCAGAGAGGCCGTGCTTCAAATTCTGCTGGCATTTCCTCCAACAACTCCCTGAGCTCAAACAGATCATTGCAACACTCACTCATGAAATATTCCAGCTGCCTGCTGCAATCCTAAGTAGCTCTTGGAAGGCCTTTTTTCTGAGCCATTAACATGGAAGTAATCTCAAGTGGCTGGGTATAGATTGCAGCTAATGGTTGGTCTGGAGCTGTGGGGTGGGAGCATCCAGAGCCTGGAGAGGAGCCAGGGCTGGATCTCTGCAGGGAAGAGGAGGAGCAACACGTGTACTCACACTTGTAGGGGCACTCACACCCCCTCCAGCACCGAGCTCCCCATTTCTGCAGCAGCTCTGGCATTTCCAGAGCCACTCAGGGAAATTAAGGGACTTAGAGGCTCGCTGAGCCACAAAAACCACATTTAAGAGTGACAAGCAGCAGCTGATAAGAGCAGAGAGTGGAAATTGGGATGCAGCTCTGGGAAGCTGAGGCTTCCTGGCAACTTTTGATTCCCTGCCTGGATTTTCCTCTCTAGAGCTGACAGGTCTTGTGCCACGTTTTTCACCTGTGATAGGACCAGGATCCTTCTCCCTTGATATGAAGACAGACTGGTAACACCTTCCTCTTGGTTGAATCTATGGCAGAGCTATGAAATAGGAATAAAAATCTCCCATGTGCTCCTGGGAGAATCCCAAGCCCTCATTTTTAGGGGAACAAATGGGGTGTGAAGCTGGCCTTTACAAATTAAATATTGCCCGGGGAGGGATTTGGTGGTGCTGTATTGGCTTTGCTCTGGGAAGTTTCCTGTTGATGCTTTTTGAGCCACAGTGAGAATTTTTTGAAATCTTTTGCTTTAGACATCTTTCCCTTTCCTTTCTTTTCCTGGAAAACCATCACAAATACCTCCTGATTCCCTATAGAGACAGAGATAACTCACACTCACTGAGGAGTTGGTTTGCAGCACCTAAAATTAATATCCTAAAATTAAATATCCCAAAATTTAATATCCCCTAGTGGTGCCTGGCTCTCCCTCCTCTTATTAAAGATGGGCCTTCTAAAATTTGCCCTTTGGGTAGGAATTACACCAGCCCTGGAGCCAGGCTCGGTGCTGGGACGTGGTCAGGAGCAGCTCTGCTCACACCAGTGCCTTGCCTTTCCCTGCCAGCCCAACTGCTACCGAGGGCATTGCTGCCAGCCCCAAATTCCCTCCTGGCAGAGCCAGGGGCCGGTGGGTACAGACCTGAGACAGGGAATTCCCCTTGCTCAGTGCAGGGAGAGCTGTGCCAGAGCTGGCAGATGGCAGCCATGGTGTCCTGGGTGGGCAGCAGGGAATGAGCTGTGAGAGAAGTGTTTGAACCCCTTTCAAGAGGGCAGTTGCATGGAAAAGTGGGCACGGCGAGGAGTTGGAAGGGCAGGATGGAGATAATTAAGGGCCAGCCCCGTGATTCCAGTGTTGTTCCAAAGCTCAGTAGGCAGTTCCAGTGCTGATTCCCACCTGGCTCTGGATAAGGGTGGTGGAGCAAGACCCTTTTAGGGTCTGGTGCAGGGCCAGGCTGGGATGCAAACACCATTCCAGCAGCCCCCGGGCTGGTTGGAGTGGTCACTTGTCACATGCTGAGACTCAGAGGCTCCACAAATAATCTGTCCCTGCTCCCTGCCTGCCCTACCAATGGCCCCAGCTGTCCCACGAGGGAAACTGGAGCACTTTCAGGAAGAGGTGCTGGCACACAGAAGCTGCTGCTGCTGTCTCAGTCCACCTACTCCCACACCTAAGCTGACACCCTGTTCCTGCTGTGGCTTGGCCAGTTTTATTCCAGGTGGACACTTGTAGCTGAGTTTCTGATGCATAACTATTACCCACCTCCAGAAGAGATCAAAACCTGTGTGCTTCAGGCTGGGAATTCGGGGTTTCAAGTGACTGGCTCAACCCCTTATGTCCTTGCCTTGTTCTTTCTCCTATTTCTCTCCACCGTGTTCCTCTCCTGCCTTTCCATGGCTCACGTCTACAAAGTGCAGAGCTCTGCTGCAGCACCACAAATCCCTGCTCCTGCCTAAGAAACATCGTCTACTCATCTCTGGAGGTTTTTCAAGTAGTTAAAAGAGAGTAAATGAGGTCTGGGGCAGAATTTTGCATATTCCGAGTATCTGAAGTAGGTTTGTTCCCTCACTTGTTCAGCATTTATAATTATGAATGTCTCTAGTGATCCTAAAAAGTTGTCTGTTCTTTCATCTGAGAGGATTCTGGTGCCTGCTTTGATTGTTCTCCTTCCTCTTGGCTTCTTTCCCCAGATCAACCCCGTGACGGGCCCTCGTGAGGGAGGGACAAAAGTGACCATCCGTGGGGAGAACCTGGGGCTGGAATTCCGGGACATTGCGTCCCACGTCAAAGTGGCCGGCGTGGAGTGCAAGCCACTGGTGGAAGGGTACATCCCAGCAGAGCAGTAAGTTGGGTGTGTGGCAGAGCCAAGGCCACAGCACACCTAATGACATTCCTACCTGTAGGGCCTCCCAAGGGGTGCATTCCAACCTGGGAATTGAGGGATAGAAGAGGCCGTTCCTCACGTACAACTCAGGATAATCTATTTATTTAATAATCCAGTTATTACCATGTTTAGATCACATATTTAGGTGATCCTCATGGCAAATGCCCTGAAGTTATGCTGTTTTTCACCAAGCAGTCATCCCAAAATGTTAAATTCCAGTTTGGAGGGCAGCAATCCTGAAAAGCTTCTTGCTAAGTGCAGGAGTGATCATTAAACCTCAGAGCTGCCTCTACCACTCCAGGCTGGATTTCAGAGAGCTGAGTCAGCCCAGCTCAGCATTTGCCTGTGTATTTAAGTGGATTTACACCACCTCAGCAATTGTCCCAGCCAGAAGCCACCACGGTCTAAAGAATAATTTAATTCACAATTTTGATTCTGGAAGGGACAGAAGAGGGTGGGTTAATCTACAGTCCATTCCTCAGCACTGTGCGCTCTTTGCTCCAATTCCATCTTACCAGCACCACCAAACCATCCCTCAAACTCTGCTCCTGGTCGGTGTTTTCCCCTCAGGATCGTGTGTGAGATGGGGGAGGCCAAGCCCAGCCAGCATGCCGGATTCGTGGAAATCTGCGTGGCCGAGTGCAAGCCAGAATTCATGGCCAGGTCTTCACAGCTCTACTACTTCATGGTGAGTTCCTGAAAAAAGTTCTCCTTGGCCCACAACTCCTTGGCCTTGGTCCCCTTTGCTCCTCTGTCCATTGTCCTTCACCACGTTGAAACTCCGAGCTCTTCGCTGACGTTCTGGGTACACCAAATTGTTCATTTAATTTCCTTTCTACATCTTGTCCTGAGCAAAAAATAGCCGGTCTAATTAAAGTTTTAACAACCTAATAATAGTCTAGATTATTAGTCCAGTTACACTTCCATGCAGCCGCAGTCCAAATTAATACAGAAAATTCTCATTAATAGTTAAAAATGCTGTAGAGGAAAGAGGGGAAAAAAAGCTAAAAAAGCGAAAAACTTCCCAAGTACCTTTTTTTTTGAGGTGTGGTATTCTGCTGCCAGCATCCCTGTAGTTGGAGCCACCAGTGCTCTCTAGAAGATTCCTGGGGGTTGCCACTACTCATCCTCAGCGGCACAAGTGTGATGATCTTGATGGGATTTCTTTCTCCTCACTCTTGGATTCCCCCAGGTGTTCGTTCATCCCATCCATACCAGGAGCACTGGGATCAGGACAGATCCAGCCCAGGCTGCTGATGAACTGTAGGATGTGACTGGAACTCAGTGCAACTGTTTTGGATGCTCCATGATGAAACGAGAGACACCTGCAAGCTTGAGCTTCAGTTTGAGTGCAAACACATGTTGTACACTCAACCTGTGCTTTTTTCCTCCCTTCTGGTGATGTTCCTTGTCCAAGAGACCTGATTTTTCCTCTAAGGCCCCTTGCTGGGGACATGCAAGCATTGTCTGGCCTTGATCTGTGCAGATCTGTGCAGGTTTGAGATGAGAGGGTCCCTTTGTTCCCATCAAAAGCTCTCGACTCCTGCAAGGCAATGGGTCTCTTCTAAAATTATTCACATGCTTGAGCATTTCTTTATGGTAAAGGCAACTTGTAATGAATGCAAATGTCTTGGATTCCCCCCTCGAGCCACAGGAATTTCTCTGCTCTCTGCATTTTCGATGTCACTCAGGTGTTGCAGTGGCGGGGGCAGAGAAACACCTTGAGAGAAAGCCCCTACCAGGCAGCCAGAAGGGCTCTTTCCAGGACATTACACTTCAACGTGTCACCTTTGCTACTCTTGCAATCACTGTCTGGTTCTGATCATCCGTGTCCATCTGTGACAGCTTTTCCCTCCGCTTGCCGCTTCCCGGCTGCCAGGGCACGAGCACAAAGCCACCAGGGTTTTCTCTGCTGAACACCTCCGTACCTTTGTGCTAGACAGAAAAAAACCCCAAAAACACAGACACTCTCCAGCCTGCCCATCACATTCCCTCTCCCGTGTCCTCTGCTTTCACGGTGGGAGCTGTGTTTTTTTGGCTTCCTGGGACTTTTCTGCCAGGAGGGCAGAGATGCTGTTGTCGGAATCTCACCGTGCCTTGGCGTCCTGCAGCGGTGCGTGGCAGCTTGAAGGGAAAGAAGATGTTTGAAAACCAAGGAAAGGCATCACCAGGGAGATAAATGTCACTTCCTGACTCCCAGCAAATCTTCTGGAAAATTGCTTTTTGAGAGGTTTGAAGGAAAACTTGGTCAAAGTTGGCCAATTGGTTCAGCCTTTCCCTGTCTTGCAAGAATTTGAGAAGATGATGGTTTGGGCTCAACAGAGTATTTATTTTCAGTGTTTTAAGAAAGAGGTGGCTTTGTTCAGAGATGCCAGAATGGTTCTTCTCCACCTTTCTAACCAGAACTTTTGAATTCAAATAGCTGCTCGTTTGTTTTAAACTCATCTGTGATCAAAACCTGCAAATTGCATTAGAAAGTACAATAAGCCAAGAGGGAAACAAAGCTGAAATGAAATTTATGATGATCTAAATGAAATTTATTTTTTTACCGTTATTCATTTTCTTGCTGTGATTATTGCCCCAGTCTTTCAATGAAGAAAATATTACATTCACTTCTCAATTTGGGTGCTGAAGAAAGTTTAATTCCGGCTTTAAATGAAAATTTTGTGTCTTGGTGCAGGTGCTGTGGGCTACTCTACATTTCTTCTGGCTCTGCTCCTAAAATCTCTGTTTTGGAGAGCATTTCTCATCCATCCCTTTCATTTTTTCCCGTCTTGCTGCTACTGTAGAACCTCTAGGAAGGAAACCCAGGTGAACGAGTTGTGTTTGAGTCACATCTTGCTCTTCCCCTGTTCCCAGGAGGAATGGAATGAGAACCAAGGTCTTGACAAGCTCCATGGGGGCAGTTTAGACCCAGCTCTGATGGAAAAAACCTTTGTACAGGGTATGCTGGAGGAAAGAGAGGGTTGGGGAGCTGAGGAAAGTAGGTGAAATCCTAGAAAGATGCAGAAAATTCCCTTTCCTCTTTCCCTCATCGTCACTCTCCACCTTATCACGGATCCACAAGACCTTCTTGGCATTTTCCACCACCTTCCACCAGCGAGGAAATGGAGAACAGTCTGCAGTTCTGCTGCGAATGTGCTGTGCAATATTCATGAAGGCCACTGTGAATAATTAATGGTCGATCACAACTTTGAAAGCTGAGCCACAAACCCATTTGTAAGATTGGCTCCAGACACAGCAGTGCTTTGCCAAGGAGCGCTCCTGGCGTGGCTGTGGCCTGTGGGGACCCTCAGAAGGCCATGGCTGCTTTATCTACCCCAAGGAGAGGGCAGGGAACCCACCCAGATGTGGGACAAAGGTCTTCTAACTCAAATGTTCCTCTATGATTTTTGAATCAGATACTGCTGTATTGTTGGGTAGGCTTTGGGCACCAGGTTGGCCATTCCTAACCCATTTTCTCCAAGCTGGGAGGTCACCTCCCAGCATCAGCCCTCATGGCCAGCAGGAATTTGCACTGGTGGAGGTGTCCATCAATAAGGGAGTTGCCATCAGAGCTTGAGGTGGTACCCAAAATATAAAGGAGTAGCTCTGAAATGAATCTTTTGCATTTCCATACGCCTCGTGTGGTTTTTATCCCATTAAAAGGGAATGGTAGAGAATATTCCCAGAAAATCACACTCCAGGCTTGGGGCAGAGTGGCTGAAAAGATGCCCGGTGGAAGAGGAGGCCTGGGGGATGATTGTCAAAACTGGCTGAACATGAGGTCAGGTGTGTCCAGGTGGCCAAGAAGCCGATGGCACCTGGATTGTGTCAGGAATAGTGTGGCCAGCAGGACCATGGCAGTGCCCACCCCACTGTGCTGGGCAGTGCTGAGGCCCCACCTCAAATCCTGGATCCATTTTTGGGCTCCTCAGGAAAGGGAACAGACCTGGGGAAGGGTCTGGAACCCCAGGAGAGGCTGAGGGAGCTGGAAAGGGGCTCAGCCTAGAGCAAAGTAGGCTCAGAGGGGACCTTGTGGCTCTGCACAAGTCCCTGATAAGAGGGGGCAGCCAGGGGTATTTGGGATCTGATCCCATGTAACAGGGACAGGAGGAGAGGGAACGGCCTCAGGCTGGGACAGGGGAGGTTTAGGTCAGATACCGAGAAAATACCTTAATGGAAAGGATGCCAAACACTGTCACAGGCTGCCCATGGAAGTGGTGGAATCATTGTCCCTGGAAGTGTTCACAGAGCTTAGGGAGGTGCTTTGGTGGTGGCCTTGGCAGTGCTGGGCTAATGCTCAGACTTGCTGATCTTAGGGGTCCTTTCCCACCTCAAAAAATTCCATGATTCTAAGTATGAAACCAACTTCCAGACCATCGGGTGAAAACCAACCAGGTTTAAACGCAAGAAGTACCCAGCTCTGACAACAGATCCTTCTACAGAGCTGTAAGTCTGATTTTCATGTTCCGCCCTTCCTCCAAGACCTGCATTTTGAATAGGAGCAAAAATGGAAAAATGGAAATCTTGCCGCTGTTTTTCAAAATGATTAAACCAGAGGGGCCCGGGAACAGAGGTGGCTCTGTGTGTGTGAGAGTGGGAGCTGTGGTGTGTGTCAGGTGGTTTTATAAACGTGGATTAATGGTCTCCAAAGCTCAATAAGGTGACTGCGTGATGTACCTGCTCGCTCAGAGGAGCTGAGAGCTTCAAGCACTTGTGTCATCATTCTTAAAGAGAGGGGGAAAGAAATAATCTTCATTTAAATGCATATAGTAGCTTTTCACTTGGGACTGAATGGAAAGTTTTTCTATTAAAATGCAAATGAAAGAATAAACTGTAACTCCAAATTTCTCCCTGAATATTGATGTCTCCTCCCTGCATTGTGGTAACAGGGTGATCTGTGCCTTCAGAGTGAGAGTATTTTATCTTGATTTGGGGAAGAAGGGAGGCTAGCAGGGTAAGAAAAAGAGTTTTGAGGTTTGTGGCCTCTAAAGAAATTGTGCCCCTTTTTGATATATTAACCACAGCGCTGTGTTAGGCTGGGAAAAGAGGCTCAGAAAATCAGCAGGAAAAGGGAGAAGAGGTGTTCAAGTAGGCAGTGCTGCTTTTGGGCTGTGGGATTTCAGAGGACACCTCAACAGGAGCTCCACCACCATGTGTCAGTGCAGGACAGCTGGAGGCTCTCTCAGCATCCAAGTCTGATAAGAGAAAGATTTAGGATCATGTGCGGACATTTTGCAGCAGGGAAGGTTCAGGCTGGACATCAGGAGGAATTTCATCATGGCAAGGGTTGTGGAACACTGGAATCCCATGAGGGAGAGACAAGAATGGCCTCAGATGTTCTGCTGAGCCACAGCTCTCCTCCATCCAAGGGGGAATGGCTTACCACTGCCAGGGGCAGGGTTAGATGGGATGTTGGGAAGAAATTGTTTCCTGTGAGGGTGGTGAGGCCAGGGGAGCTGTGCCCCACTCCTGGAAGTGTCCAAGGTAAGGTTGGACAGGGCTTGGAGCAGCCTGGGACAATGGAAGGCATCCCTTCCATGGCAGAGGTGGCACTGAATGATCTTTAAAGTCCCTTTCCACCCAAACCATCTGTCATTCTGAGAATCAATAAGGTCAAGTGACCTCTCCAAGACCGAACACTTTTCATCATTTGTGAGTTCCACAGTTTGGAGCTGGAGATTCCCCTTTAAGATCCAATCAAACCAGTTCAAGACCCGAGTTATCCTACAGACCTGGTCTTGTGTGACAGCAAAAAGACTCCTGAGCTGTGCCAAACAAACGGTGGAGATGGAGATTGTGACTCCAGGTGCTCCAGGCATGGACCGGCCTTTGTAGGAGCATTTCCGAGTGAGTGTAAGGGCAGATCTGATTTTGGAGGGGTGAGAACAGACTGGGGTTGGGTCTGAACTCATCCCACCAAACCTGGCATTTGAGCAGAGGGTCTCTGACAAGAGTGGTGTCACCCCAGAATCCTTTTCCAGCAAGAAGACATGGCCGGCTTCAGAAATCCTGATTAATCCTTGGGGGTCCCTCTCCCTCACTAAAAGGAGAGGGAAGGTCTCTCTCCTCCTCTGTGTTTCCAACACCTCCCTTTGCCTCCACAGACCCTGACCCTGTCTGACCTGAAGCCAAAGCGAGGACCAGTGTCAGGTGGCACCCAGGTGACAATCACAGGCAACAACCTCAACGCTGGCAGCAACGTCATCGTGACCTTTGGGCGACAACCCTGTCTCTTCTACAGGTACAGATGAGCCCTTCCTGCTGCCCATGCCTGAGTGTGAAAGACTAAATGTGAATTAAAGTCAGAGACTTCTCCTGCAGCCCTGGCACCCTGTCCCTCAAGTGCCTCCTTTGCCCATGGCCATGTCTATGCAGCAATGGGACTTGTGCATTCTGCACCATGCACAGTCATGCTGGGCATGTTTTTGGGAGAGAAAATAGGATTTATTTCATTGTTTTGACTGGTATTTGATGTGCTTTTTTCCATGGCCTCTTGTCAAATTTCAGTACAATTCTCCACGGTCCTGCGCTCTGCTACTTGCTCTGGGAGTGCGTCGTTTAAAAGATTCATTTTCATGTCCCTGCTTTAGTAGAGGTGACAAAGAAAATCTGACAACATCAGCTCGAAGTGCTAAACCACCTCCCTTTTATCCCAGAACAGTCCTGTAGCGCTGAGGAACGGATGATTTGCAACGTTTTAGCTCTGGGTTGGCTCCTGTTCAATGGCGCTTCAGAGAGGCTTAATGTCAGTGTTACCTGCTGGATGTTCCCTGATCCCTGTGAGAATGAGCCTGAATCCCATTCCCAGGGGCTCCTGCAGCTCTGAACTACTCAGGGCAACACATTTTGCTGCCAGCAGCTATGGGGGCTGAAGGTGAAGTTGGCACATTTCTCCCAAATATGTCCTTGGCAGAGGAAGGGCTCATTCACAGCAGACCTGGGAGCACTGCCCTGGGGCAATGCCCTTCCCTCTCCTGGCTGTGGGGATCCTCTTTAGCAGCCTGTCATGACTGTGGAGCCATCCAGCATCCAAAATTCAGCAGGGTGAAGTCACAGCTTTGTGATTTGAAATGCCAAGTGGGAGCCGCAGCTGCTTGGAGATGCTCACTGAGGAGTTGAGGAATTTTAGGAGGGATTGAGCATTGTCTTTCAGGGGAATTTAGAGGGCACCTGGAGGGAGCAGGCAGTGAAGGTGAGTTACACCCCCGTTTTAGAGGTATAAGATGAGGCTCATCACAAATCACAGGTCTGGGAAGACTGAGAATGTTTGTTGCCTGGATTTTTAACTCATTTTGAAAGGAATGCAGACCTGGAGCTGGTTTTGAGCCCTGTCGAAAAGGAAAGGTTTATGCAGAATCCTCTTTAAATATAATCATAAAATGCTTCCCCACTGTATTAGCACTTCCAAAGGTCCCAGGCACACTGCAAACTGCACTTAAACAAGACTTACAGTCCTAATGCAAAGTAAACTTTATGATCCCAGACTGCAAAGCTGAGGTGCAAATACCCCTTTTATGAGCTGCTACTCCTGCTGCACATGTCTGCAGGCAGGAAGGAAACATCCATCAAATATTTAATCACAGAGAAATACTTCTGGTTGGGACTGCCCTTGGGGTTCAGTTTTACTCTGATCCCTGAGAGAGGAGGCCTCTTGTGGTTTTATTTAAAGCAGTGAAAAGGCAGTGCCACTTCCTAAGGAACATAAATGGTTCACACTGAGTTTCACCTCCTCAGTGCATAGTTTGGGACACAGGACAAAAGAATAAATAATTGGGCTTTTTTTGACACCATTTTGCTGCTGGTAGCACCTGGCTCACATCTGCTTCCTCCTCCTCCCAGGAGATCTACCAAGCACATTGTCTGCAACACCACAGCCTCCTACGAAGGCTTTGAGAAGGTGAAGGTGTCAGTGAGAGTGGACAAGGCCAAGATCCACCAGGAGCTGCACTATGAATATGTAGAGGATCCCACCATCCTGAGGATCGAGCCTGAGTGGAGCATCTTCAGGTGAGCATCCCATGCGAACCTTCTCCCAATTCCCACAGTTTTTATGAGCACCCTGCTGTGATAACTTTGGTCCTTGGTGTAGAAATTTGCTCTCTGAGCATTGTGTCCACCAAGAATTTCTGCAGAGATACTTCCCAGAGCCTAACAGATCCCTCAGGGTGGATTAGAGTGAAACAACACTGAAGGATTGCTCTTTGTAAGTATATAAATATATATAATATATAGGTTTATTTTGCAACAATTTGGTTGCAGAGGAAAGCAGGTGTGTGACCATTTTGGTTGTTATTATCTACAGCAATATGAAAATATAAAAGCTTAAAAATATCACATAAGAAAAAGCATAAGAAAGAGAAGGAAAGGATGAGAGTAGAAAGAATGCCCCACTCATCGGCCCCACAAAACTTTATAATTACAGTTTCGATGTCTGTTGGTTGAAGTGGTGGTCACAGACTGGATCCACCAGCTAACAAGGGACATCCCAAAGAAATGATGAAGAAAACCCCCAAACCACAACTTGTATTAAGTTTATATCCACTCAGGTTCAGATGGGAACACCCAGGAGGGAGTTTCCCACTGGATGATGGAAAGGTGTGGGTCAGGGACACTTGGGTGATGGAAATCTGTGGATCAGGAGTTTCTGACACCTTCTAAGACAACTCAGCTGCCTCTTGCACCCGCCCAGCTGGCTCCAGTCCCATCATGGCCCATCAGCAGCGGGAGCACCCTCTGGATCCGTGTGAATGTCCTGGTGCTGCCCAGTCAGGGGAGTTATCACAGCTGAGCTCACTCGATAAGGACAGAGACACAAAGTTCCCACTTCCCAGGGCTCTTCTCTTTCCTCATCTGGTCCAACCCCAGCTGCAGCCTGAGCTGGGCTGAGCTCACCCTCTGTGC
This sequence comes from Petroica traversi, assembly GCA_025920805.1. Taxonomy (NCBI): domain Eukaryota; kingdom Metazoa; phylum Chordata; class Aves; order Passeriformes; family Petroicidae; genus Petroica; species Petroica traversi. The sequence goes on along the minus strand of JAHLSL010000061.1, from coordinate 13,142,118 downwards.
TTTGCTTTCCCCTGAGTTTGAGCCACCACCATCCCAGGGTCCCTTCCAGTGTCACTTCTGAATGCATCCTTCTCTCTAGAGCTGGGATAATTGGACAAAAGCATCCCCTTTATCTCACCCCAAGTTGTTTCCATGCTCCAAATCCCACTTTTAGGTGTATTTGGGGGTGTCTTTGGTGCTCACAGATGAGCAGCTGCCTCTTTGCAGTTTGCTACAGTAGGCAAAAGCCCTGAGACAATTTTAGCAATGTTTAAGCCATGAACGATTTAAATCCCTCACAGTTTGCAAGCTGCAATTCCCACCTTTCCCACAGCCTTCATGGACTTGAAAATCCCACCATTCCCACAGCCTTCATGGACTTGAGATTCCCACCTTTCCCAAAATCTTCATGGACTTGGAATTCCCACCTTTCCCACAGCCTTCATGGACTTGATGCCTCAGGACTGAGCACTGCTCGTTTGGCCAAGGTGCCTAAAAGCCCCAGGGTTCTGTCCTGAGGTGAAACACAACTGGAACCCTGCTCCCTGGCCTGCTCAAGAGCCTTTCTGCTCGTTAGAGATCCTTTTTCTCTTCAGCCCCTTGATGGTGCTTTGGTGAATTCACAGGGTTCACATGAAGGTGCCTGAGAACAATGTTTGCCCTGGTTGGGGAAGGCATCAAAGTGATACCCAAACTCTAAGAAGCTTGGAGAAATGGCCTCAGGAAGGGAGAAATTGGTCATTAAGTGCACTGGTGTTTCCTTGGAAAGATACAAAATAAGAAATCTTAGTCTCCCCTCCTTCATCCACGGCAGCTCTCTGCTTCCCTGTCCAACTGGCCTGATTGGAGCCCCTGGGGATTAGGAGCAGGCCTTGTAAATCCCCCCAGTTCAGCTCCCATCCCAAACATGTTTTCACAAATCAATTAGTGCCTTTAATTACCGTGAGGGAGTTTACTGATTTAGCCAGATTGAGTCTTTGCATGTTGGGCTTGAAGCTTTCGTGTGGGGATTTTCCAATTGAGGCTTTTATTTTCAGTCAGAAACCTGGCTATCAGTGAAATGAGAAATCACTTTACTCCCTTATAAAGTGAGTTCAGTGCTGCTTGAAAGGTGCAAGATTGACAGCTTGGGAGAGTGAATTCCCAAATATCCCCTGGAAAGTTGCAGCACGGGGACCTTCCTCCATCTGGCCTCAGGTGTGGCTGGAAGGTGAGGAGTTCCCCAGAGCCTGTTTGCTCCTTGGTTTTTGTGCTGAAGCTGCCACTCAGAGGTGAAGGAACATCAAGGAGATGCCCCAGGTGTCGTTGGCAAAGTTTTGCCCAGCCTGGAGGAGAAAGAACTCTGTGTCCCATGGCTGCGTGGATGGGATCTCCCATCCCAGCTCCCAAAATAATGGAAATCAAGGTGAGGGGGTTGCTTAGGAGATACCAGATTATTTATGGGGTGTGTAGCTGCCAGGATGGGTGGCTGGGACTTCATTTGTCTCATCATTGATGGGATCATTAAGGTTGGAAAAGACCTCTAAGATAATTTAGTCCAATTCTTAACCCAGCACTGCCATGTTCACCACTAAAATGTGTTCCCAGGTGACATATCCAAACAGCTTTTGAACAGTTCCAGGGACGATTTGAGCATTTCCAGGGATGGAACATTTTGGGTGCAACCTCTCCCCTTTATTTTCTTCATCTGAAATCAGGAAGCATCAACTTGAGCATCAACAGATGCCCCATTTTAACCAGACCTACCCAATTTCATCCTCTTTCTAAAGCACTTCTGAGTCCCTCCAAAGGTGCGCAGCCTGGAGAGAGGAGATGGAATATCCAGGATTACCATGGGGGTTCAGGGTGTCAGGGACAGTTTTAGGTGCTGTATCTGTGGGGCTGAGCCGTTCTCATGGAGAGATGATTGCCACAAACCCAGTCTTGCAAAACCACTGCATGAATGGACCAAGCCTGGCTTAAAACCTTTTCAAGGGATTTTTTTTTCCAGACACTCAAGGAAAAGTAACTGTTAATTTACTTCCATAGCAAAAAAAAAAAAAAAAAAAAATCATGCTGGGCTGGCAAGTAAATAAAATTTTATGAAGCTCCATTAATATTTTCGGTCTGGGTTTAATTTGAGTTACATCCAGCAATTCCCTGAGTCTGCAGGCAGAAAATGATACTCAGGGTCTTTTGGGGCAATGAGGAGTTAAAATCAGAGAGCTCCTGGCACCTCTGCTATTTTGCTGGGCAGCACTAGCTCTCCAGGCTCTGCTCCCACCTGGCTGAGCATCCAGCTGCAGGCACCAATGCCAATGGCTGGTGGTTCTCAAGGCAAGGAACAGTTTTATTTATTTTATTTTTAAGCCAGAGAGGGTTTGGGGGTGACTTTATGTCTTCAGCAAACAGAAAACTGCTTTGCCTTTGCTGTGGCTGTGTTTATTACCTGTGGTCTGAGCCTGCAAGCTCAGATTCCAACCCAAACAGAGGACTTTTAACGTGTGGGTTTAAAACTCTGTGCACAGATTTGGTTGATTAAATAAAAGAATTTGTGTTTATATATAGACACACATACCTCTAGGTGTGTTCACACACTGGATTTTTGTGGAACATGTAAAACTGAGTAAAGATACAAAATCCCTTCTAGTTTGAATCAGGAGAGAATAATTATATTAGTAATCATATTATTATCAAATTATAAAATAATAGCAGTAAAAATAGTCTTTTTAATTATTATTATAACGGCTCAGAGCCAAACTTCAGAAGATCCAGGTGACTGGAGAAAGAACAAATTTGCTTTATACACTTCTGGGTTTTGTGAATGAGCTTTCCCTGGATGGCAATGTCAGGAATATTTGAGGGAAAGCTGAATTTTGGGGAGAGGATATTATTTCCTGTAAGGCAGGGAAGGGAAGTTCTCTTGTGAGCAGATGTGTGACTGCAGCAGTATTCCTTGTGCATTCAGAAAAACTCACCCAAGCAGATCTTATGGAAACAGCAAAATGTGGGTTTGCCCCATAAAATTTCCCATTAGCAATTTCCTGTCTCAGCTGATGATTTCAGAGAGGAAAAACTTGATATACTCTGCAAAACTCCAGGTGAAATGTTGCCCTCACCGCGGACCAGTCCAGTCCTTGAGTGACAGACCATGAGGAGCCTCTCAGAGAGATGTCCCAGGAGCATCTGCTGAAAGATGAATTCTGTGGATAAACCCAAATTCTATGGATAAAGACAAACTGTTTGGTTCATCAGTGTGGGTGCCACTGGAGGGGCTGGAGCAGAGCTCACCCAAACCTGCCAGCTATTCTGTGGGGGTTTGCATCCATTCCTGCTTCCCCAGCTGATTAATAATAGAAGATAAATGAGGAACACTGAACACAAAGGTCAGGAATGAGGGAGATTTGCTGCCTTCTTCCTCACAGAGTGTTTATTCTCTGGTGTTTTCTCATTTATAATGCATGTGCTTCACCTTTCCTGTATGTGCAGCTTCACCTGGAGGCAGGAAAGGGATTCTGAGCTTTCTTTTCACAATCCCATTGATTTCCACATGGCCTCCCCTCCCCGGCAGGAAATGAATTGCATCCTGGACAGTTTCCAAAGGGAGTTACAGAGGCAGGTGGTGGAACTGCTGAGAGCACTCCTCACCCTGGGAAACCCCCGGAGATGGGGCTGTGTGCTGATGACATTTCCTCATCCTGGCCTGGCTGTGTGAGCCCTGACAGGTGAAGGTTTTTCCCTCTTGGATAACTCTTCTCCCTTCAGCCCTGGGTCATGTTGCCTTGTGCTTTAACAGCAGAGCTCACCCTTTCAATTTGGGATGGCCAAAGCTGCCTGTGGTGAACCCATCTCCTTAATGTGGTGTTCAGAGCTAACCCTGGGAAGCCTGGGAATGGTCCTTTGCAGTTTCCTTCCTCCTTCCCCTACATTCCCTGAAGTCCCACAGTCGCTGCCTGCAGCTGGAAGAGGCAGGGGAAAGGAGAGAAAGGTGTTTCTGAGAGCTTTTTCCTTGTGGTGACAGTGACAGCAGGGAATGAGGAGGGCTCCAGCCACATCTCCCCATAAAAGTGAGAGAATCCACCAGATGCCTGTGGGCTGTGGCTTGTGGGAGGTGGCTTTCTCAGGAAATTGGTCACTGAGCAAGGGGACACACAGACTGGGAATCTCACAGTGACTGGGAATCTCTGTTCCTGTTGGATCCAGCTCTGCCTGGGCCACCACATGGAGATCAGGCCTGATGCACACCAAGGCTGAAGGCTTTGGCTCAGTTTCTTCTGATTGCTGCAGGACTGGGCTCCCTGGAGCCACCAAAGAGTTCCCTGAGGTGACATTGTCACACTCAGGGTGAGGTTTGACAGCAGGTTTGATATGGGGCTGCTGTGGATCTCAACACAGAGTCCTCAAGAGCTGCTTCCCTGAGTCTGCGAGGGCTTTTTGGGATGGGCACTGGAACCGCTTTCCAGGGAATGGGCACAGCCCTGAGTCTGCCAGAGCTCCAGGAGTGTTTGGACAATGCTCTCAAGCACAAGGTGGGATTGTTGGGGTGTCTGTGCAGGGCCAGCAGTTGGACTGGGTGATCCCTGTGAGTTCCAGTTCAGGATATTTTATAATTCTGTGACTGACTGAGGTGATATAGGAGATACAGTCTGCGGACCATTTTAAAAATCCTGCATTAAATCTCAGCTTTTCTCATCCCCAAAGCTTGTTGTTGCTGAGTCCCGACAATGAGAACCACACAGAAGCAGTTTTAGCAAGCATTTGTCTTTACTTATTTCTCCCCTTATGAAAGAATGAAAATTTATTTGTTTTGTTCTTCCTTCCCTCCTTTTGGGACTGCAAGAACGTGGTCAGACACTTTGGAACCAATGTTTGGGAACACAGATCACCCATCCCTGGTGTGATGAGTTCTGACATTTATTAGCTGGGTTCATTCTTTAATTCCATTTCTTTTTCCTCCAGTGGCAACACTCCCATTGCTGTGTGGGGAACTCACCTGGACCTCATCCAAAACCCTCAGATCCGGGCAAAGCACGGTGGAAAGGAGCACGTCAATGTGAGTACGACTGCAGAGCTGGGGAGGGGACGTGCCACCATGGGGACAGGGCCTGGCTGACACCTCTGGGGCTTAAAATCTCCTATTGCAGCCCAAAAAGAGGGCAGAACTTGCTTCCAGAAACATTATCTCATCCCTGAAGGACACACACAAACAAAGAAGGTTTTGGTAGGGTTGGAACTAAACTTCAGGGTCTTCTGAGATCTTCACCTTTGTCTTTGCTTCTCCAGCTTTCTGGGATTCATTTCAGGTAACCTGATATCCAAACTGGAATCCTGAGCACAACTGAGTGTGCACTGCACAAACACTTTTGGAAAAACACCCAGGGTGTGAAACCTAATTGCAGGGTGGCAGCAAGGTTTTGACTGTGCTGTGCAAAAAATGAGAGAAGAAACTTCTATTTCCAGAAGGAAACAAAGAGTCAGGGAAAGATGCTGACACTGGCAACCCCAGAGGCTGAGATGTCTCAAAAGGCACAGGAGGCCCTGTTGGAGTGCAAACACACCTGCCCCAGAATGTCACAGGGATGAGCTGCCAGGCCCTGTATTTCCCATAAAATCCTTGTTTCGTGTTTCTTTCCCCAGAACTGTGAGGTGCAGAACAGCACAGAGATGACCTGCCAGGCTCTGTATTTCTCATAAAACATTTATTTTTTGGGTTTTTTCCCCCAAAGCTGAGGTGCAGAACAGCACAGAGATGACCTGCCAGACCCTGTATTTCCCATAAAATCCTTGTTTTGGGTTTCTTTCCCCAGAACTGTGAGGTGCAGAACAGCACAGAGATGACCTGCCAGGCCCCAGCGCTGGCTGTGGATCCCAATCACCAATCTGAGCTCGCCGAGCGCCCAGAGGAGTTTGGATTCATCCTTGACAATGTGCAATCCCTGCTGATCCTCAACAAAACCAACTTCACCTACTACCCCAACCCCATCTTCGAGGTGTTCAATCCCTCAGGGATCCTGGAGCTGAAGCCTGGAAGTCCCATCATCCTGAAGGTGAGATAGGGACCAAGGATTACATGAGGAAGGACAAACAAATTCTGCCTATGGCCTCTCTGTTCCTGCCAGCAGCCCCAGAAATCATCCTGACTGCACCTCAGAAATCTCCTCCATTCCTTGCCCCATGTGGAACCATGTCAGAGTCACCAACACCAAACACCAACCACTGCCCACACCCAAGACTAAAAAATACAAATTCCTGGTGCAGATACCTGTGTGTAGCCTAAATTTGTACCCACTGCTGTTCACCATTTTCTACCATTTTAATGGGGCTGACAGTTAAACACCCAACTCTGTTTCCTTTCTTGGACATTCAAGGCCTTCCTCTCACCCTTGTTTACACCCAAATCTGTCCTTTGTCATTTCTGTAAACTTCAAAGCCATACAGAGAAAGAATTTTATGATGCAGCATTTCTGTATCAGTATTTTCATGTGGTGAAATTATTTTACCTGCAGATGCTTTTTGTGTGTCTGACTTGCTTGCCTGACTATATTTAGTGAGGGCTTTATCGTGCAGGACTTGGATGGAACATTTCTCATGCAGTTGCAGAGAGGGAGGAGCAGGACAGGCTGTGACTGCTTTGAGCCCATAGCCACTCATGCTGTGCTCTGCATGACTTTCTAAATTGGCTTTTCCTTTCTGTGTTAGCAAATGCTGAACCACAAATGTCATAGCAGAATCATCTTTAGGCTGCAAGGGACCTTAAAGACCATTTCATTCCAACCTCCTGCCATGGGCAGGGACACTTTCCATTATCCCAGGTTGCTCCAAGCCTTCTCCAGCCTGACCTGGAGCAGGGACAGGGATCAGATATCCCCACCTCTCAAATGCAATATCAACACTTGTATCCCAGGAATGAACCAGAGCGGGGAAAGAAAACTCTTTCCTGATGCTTATCTGGTTATTTTAGGGTGCGATGTTCCTTTCTGTGCAGGGCAGGAACCTGATCCCACCGGTGGCAGGAGGCAATGCCAAGCTGAACTACACGGTCCTGGTGGGGGAGAAGCCCTGTGCAGTGACCGTGTCTGACGTGCAGCTCCTCTGCGAGTCCCCAAACCTCATTGGGAGGCACAAGGTGATGGTAAGTGGGGCCTGACCCTCAGCCTCAGCTCCCTGGGTGGCTTGGGAGGGCACAGCAGAGCTGAAGAGCTGGCAGAGAGCTCCAAGGGGTTTGCATCACTGTTTGCCTTCCCAGGAACATCCCTTTTTTTGGTATGATGTCCTCATCAAGGATAGCTTGGTGATACAGAACAGTGGGAAAGTGACCTGGAGATCTTTGTGGACAGTGAGAAACCTTTCATGATCAAACCCCAGTCAGAGAGTTTGCCTCTCTTCTGGTTTTGTACGGGCTGTGTGAACCCTGAATGGGATGGATGATCCCATGTGTACCATGTTCCTTCATGAAATTGTTAAATCCAGTACAGTCCCCATCACTTATTGACAGGATGGTGACTAAAATTTGCCTTTCTGTAGAAGAGAATACAAAAAAGCAGGAAGTGGACAATAGCATGACTGAGCATTGGGGGGTTGACATCTATAAAACTCAGTGTACTCCTGCAAATCCTTCCTGGAACCTGTGAAGAATGGACCTGGTGATTGCATCAGAGACAGCTTCTCCTCCTCTCACCGTGTATTTATTTACTCCTTTTTTCACTTTCCTCTCAATAATTTGAATTCCTTGATGCCGGTGCTTGATAAACAGCATATCAGCAAACACCCTGGAGTTGTACCAAGCTGTGGGTGGGAACAACAAAAGCTGACAACTGCCATCAGTGTTCCTCATTCCTTGTGAACAACAACTTTTTTTCCAGCTCTCTGTTGCTCCCACCTCCTCCCAAAGCTGTATCTGTCACTTATTAATTTATTTATTTCAGTGCAGTGAGACTCAGAGAGTTTGATCTTTAAAAAGATTTTCCTAGGAACTTTTAGGAAGCAGGGTTTATGATGACCATTTTGGCTCTTGTTTGTGGCTGCTGCTGGGATCCCTTGTAGTGGCTACTTAACTTCTCTGTGCCAATGTTTGTCATCTGGAAAACAGAGGTAATAATCCTTTCCAGCCATGCAAATGCACCATGACTCTTGATTCATTGCAAAGCACATTAAGACCCTCCAAGAGGAGCAATAATGAAGTGAGAGATTTTCTCTGTGTGAAAACCAAAGCTTTTGAGCACGGCAATAAATGTTCCCTGCCATTTTCATGGATATAATTAAACATATGGTTAGTCAGAGATGGACAAAGCCAGCCCTGAGGAGAGAAAACTCTAAGCCAGGTGAGTAATAATCAACCCCTGGGGAACCAGGACGATGGACATCTGACCAGGCTGGACTAATTGGGAAGCCTCCCCTGCTCCTGCAGCTTGGGACAGTTTAAGTGAAGCCAAAGATTAAAAAACAATCCCTTTTTGAGTACTCTGGTCAAACGAGAGATGCTGCTGGGAAACTGAGAAGATGATCAAGGTTGGACTTTGCATCTGGAACCAGGGCTGGGAAATGCCTCCTCCAGCATGGCACAGCATCTCTGCTGCTCGGGCTGGGACTAAATGCATCCCTACCTTTCACAGAAATGCCTCTTTCATGGCCATGATAACTGACAGGTAGTTCTTCCTCCTGATTCTGCCAAAGATTTGCTGTCTGACCTTGAGGAAATTGCTGAACAAACCCTTTCTTGCAAAGTGAGGTGGCCACGAGCTGAGAGGGGGGCGTGGGAGTGAATCAGGCATCACAACACAGAGATTATTTCTAAGTGAAGGAGCAGTGGTAATGACACACATTGTTGTCAACACGCTTTTGATCTGGTTCAGCTGTCTCTTACACAATGACAGAGTTAAGTATTTGAAAAAAAAAAATAGCAAAGAAATAAAAGGCTTGGGCAATAGTTAAAGAGAAGATTGGCTAAAACTCAGAGGCAAGCTTTTTCCCAAGGAAAAGAAAGAGATGTGAGGAAGATCCACGAGTGGCTGTGCCAGAGAAGGTCTGCAGGGAAGATGTGGAATGCATCTGAAGGGCTGCTGGTATCTGATGCAGTCTGGAAAGTCACACCAGACTCTCTACGATGAATAGAGATGGTCAAATGCAGCAGTTGAAGCTCATGGCAACATTCACCTCATCCTTTGGGAGATCATTTCATTTGGCCAGGAAAAAATTGCACCAGGAAAGAAACTCTTTCAGAACACCTGAACTTCTACAGGTGCCTGCTAAGACTACGTTGGAGAAAACTGAGCACTTAATGTAATTTAGAACAAATTCATGATTAATAGTCTTAACAGGTGGCCAGACTGTTGTTTAGTAATATGATAAGTCCATGTTTAGTCTTCTGGAAAGTAAAAATAGTTTCCTCCAGAACCACTTGGTGGATTAAGAAATAAAGTAGGTCTAAATGTGCATATTTTCTTCTGTTACTTCTAAAAGCTCACAATAACACTGCAGCCTCATAGACTTTCTTCTTCAAGAGCCAGATTCCCTCAGATCAAGCTTCACTTGTGGATTGAGAGACTTTCCCAGTGATGGAACCACTTAAAAGAGGAACACACTGGGTCTAACTTTGAACACCTGCTTTTTGGAGCTTAGATCCACTTAATCATCAATGGAGAGAAATGGGAACTTCCACTGAATGAAACGTCTCATCCCAGTGTCAGAGGTGTCAGAAGCAGCTGACATAAATCACATCCTGAAAGTGGTTTTTCTCTTTGTTGACTCTGGAATCATGCTGCAGTGCCTAACTCGGATGTGCACATGGAATATTTGGTGAGAGAAATCCCACCCATGGAGATGAGCCGTTCTTCCAGCTTTGAGGCTGGACCTGCACTGGGATTTGGGACTGGGATTGTTTGATACTCCTTAAAAGGACTTGTCTGGCTGCAGGGCTGGGAAAAAGAGAAAATTAAATAGAATTAGTCCATTTATTGATCCACTGACAGGAAGGAAAGCGTGTAAGATCGTAAGCAAATTTTGCTGGGAGGATTTGGGACAGTGACCTAGGGTAAAAGGGAACAACTTCCAGCACATGGATCAGGATGTGAGTTTGGCAGTTCGAGCAGGTTCGACATTCCAGCACCAAATCTCAGGATTGATGAGCTGGATCTTATATCTTGAAATAGCTGGGGAAACTCATTAATTTTGCATCCCCAACTGCATGTCTGGGGTTTTCCTTGGCCTCTGAAAATGCTTTACAAGCCATCAGTGTCATGGTACCAAATGACCATCTTGAAACTCTGTTACCTGAACAGATGAGTTTAGGATTAGTTTTGTTTTTCATCGTGGACATTTAATCTCTCTAGACCCCATCCCAAAATGGCACGAGATGACCTTGTGGATGGAAATCAGCTGTTTTCAGACATTCACTTTGGTCTTGCCCATGACACAAGGGCTGTAGCTGTGTCTCTTTGGCCAGGACCCACTGAGGAACAACCTACATGAGGAGGTAGAGCAAAACAATCATCTTCCCTGAGGCTGCAGCTGGGACTGGAATAATTTCTAGGACATGGTGAGGTCACAGAGATTCATGTCCCCAGAAAGTGTTGGAGTGGAGAGCACCTGGGAAAATCCATTAATTTGTGATTCTGCTCCTTAGTCTCTTCTGCTTACTCCAGCTGGGCCAGTTTCTTCCTCCTGCAGCCTAGAGAGGAAACCTGAGTAGGTGCCTGAGCTGAGAAGTGGGAAGCCCTGGGATTAATAAGTGTCCAGGAAGGCTGGAGATTAACTGAGAGCCAATGGGATGAGGGACAAGGCTGAACACCAGGTTGGGGTGGGGGAGAGAAATGTGAGCAAATGTGAGGGAGAGCTCCTCACAGCAGAGATAAAAAGCAGTTTAATTCCACACTGCAGCAGTCCCAGGTGCAATGGGAGTAGGGAACACTCAGCCCTGGGGTCTGGAGTGCTTTTTTGCCTGGCAGCAAGAGTTTGCCCTTTGTGCTTCTCTGTGGCACAGCTCATCTGGGGTGAAGTGATAGGGCTCTTCATCCTCCAAGCTCTTTGCATGGCATCTTCCCGGCTTCCTGATGATCACAGCCATCATTCCCAAATCACAACACAGCTCTAGAAGCCTTTTTATACTCCAGGCAAGACAGCAGAGCTTTTCTCCCACCACTCAAGCTTTGCTTACTGCCCAAATAGCTTTGAACAGCCTTGAAGTAGCCTGAAGCCAGCAGTATCCTGTGGGATTCCTGTTGGGAGCTGTGTTCATGTTGTAAAAAAGGGGCTCTAAGGGTTTGCTTCAGCAGAACATTTTGTTGGCCTCACAGCAGGAATGGTTGCAGGGTTTCTTTCTGGTTGTAAAAAGCAAGGTCTTTGGACAGCAGCTTCTTCCGGAGGCTGGAAGCAGCTCTGGGAACCTCTGGAAGTACATGGAAATCAAAAAAGCTGTGTAGTGAGCATCTGCTGTTACCTTGACAATGTGTGGCTAAAAAGGGGGCTGTAAAGAGAATGGGCCAGGCTTTGTGGGCTTTGTGATGTTTTTTTACTATTTCAGAGTTTTCCAAGTACAATTTTGTCTGGTGGAAGGGTCTAAAGAAAGTAATGACTCTGATTTCTGCTGTCCCACTGTCCTGACTGGGTCAGGTGTCCCCTGCCCCATTGTGGGGCTCAGATCCATCAGACCAGAACCATGAGCTCTGTGTTCTGTGCATGTTTTGGGACTGTGGCATCAGTACCCCATACAGCACACCAGGATGGGGGATGAAAAACCCAGAATGAAATCCAAGCTGATATTGAGAAATTGTGACTGGTGACTTGTCTCACTGCTGGTTGGGTTCACAGCAGCTCTGCCAACAGAGGTGATTCTATCTGGCATTTCAGGTGTTTTTAAGTTGTTCCACATCCAAATACTTCCCCTTTTGGCTTGGGAGACAAGGATATGTCACCACTCACCCTCAGCCAGGACGATGACGGAGTTCTCCGCGTTCCTGCTTGTTTGACACTTTCAGTGCAGCTCTCTGCTGCTTTCCCTCTAGGCTCGTGTAGGAGGGATGGAGTTCTCTCCAGGGATGGTCTACATCTCCCCAGACAGCCCTCTCAGCCTGCCAGCCATTGTCAGCATTGCGGTGGCCGGCGGGCTGCTCATCATCTTCATCGTGGCCGTGCTGATCGCCTACAAGCGCAAGTCCAGGGAGAGCGACCTCACCCTCAAGCGCCTGCAGATGCAGATGGACAACCTGGAGTCCAGGGTGGCCCTGGAGTGCAAAGAAGGTAGGATGAGGATGAGGATGGCAGGATGACACTGTGGCAATGTTGGTAGAAGGGAGCCATCCAGCCACAAAGCTTTGGGTTAAAATACCACGGTGTTGAACTCTGTGGATGTGGCTTGAGCCTAGATCTAATCTGACTTTGCCTGTTTTCCCCTAGTCCAGGCTTTCTCCACTCTCTCCTAACTGGATTGATAATTCAAAGTCCACAAAAAGCCTTGGCACGTGTCTCTGGAGAAAGGCTGTGTTGTGGGAAAGGTGACCCTGCTCTTGTTCACCCACTTCCTCTCCACATGTTGCCTCTCCTTTTCTTATTCATGAGGTTTTGGGGCTTTCCCCCTTCTAGTGAGGCTGATCTGGATTTTCACTGCTTCCTGAGCTGTTCTGTTTTTGTGCCAGCCTTTGCAGAGCTGCAGACAGACATTCATGAACTGACGAGTGACCTGGATGGAGCTGGGATCCCTTTCCTGGACTACCGAACCTACACCATGAGGGTGCTTTTTCCTGGCATTGAGGATCATCCAGTCCTGAGGGACTTGGAGGTAAAAATACAAAATTTCCTGCTTTGGGCTCCTCTCATGCCTCCTTGTTCAGTCCTAAATTCCAGAGATTCTGTGACAGTGGTGGGGATGTGATGACTCAATCATGCTGTGCCCTACTAGGTGTGAAACAGGTCCTCATTAAAAATCTGTGTTGAAAGGGGAAATGTTTGCTGTTATCTTAGGTCATGTTAGATCATAAAATAATTTAGGCTGTAAAAGACCTCTAGGATCATTGATCCAAATCATCAGCCCAATGCTGCCAATTCCATCACTAAGCCATGTCCCCTTGTGCCACATCCACACACCTTTTGAAAAGTTCTAGGGATTGTCATCCCACCTCTCCCCTGGGAAGCCTGTTCCAGCCCCTGATAACCCTTTCAGAATGCTTTCCTAATAGCCAGTCTAAACCTCCCCTGTCACAACTTCTAGGCCGTTTCCTCTCATCCTGTCACTTGGTACCTGCTAAATTCTGTCTGGTCACTCACTTATTTGGAAGACTCTCATAAATCCATATGCATTAGGTCTACTCAATTAAGTCTCTCTTTGGTCTTAACCATTCTGTGCTTGATCTTTAGACTGGATTTAATATTTCCCAAGCAGGGGCAAGGAATAATCGCTGTATGACAGAGGAGCAGGTTTGCCTGTGTCATCCAGCTTTGCATGGCCCTCACACTACCAAGAGGCCAGGTTTTCTTTGTGGCAACCCCTATAAAAATAACCTCCTGTCACTGAGGGAAGCTCACCTTTGTTGCATTCTGGTTTGCAGTGAGATCAGAGAACTACAGTGTCTGTCTGTCCATACCCTGCCCACATCTTCCTCTTCCACCCCAGCTTTGTGGAAGGAGAGTGGGAGGACAGAGAGACTTTGTCCACAAACCTTGGGGTCTACACACAGCCTGTGTTACCTGAGTGGTGGAGGAGCTGATGGTAACCCAGTGAAGCCTGCCAGGCGAAAATCTGCTCCAGGCTTTGGCAGATGGATGGGCTCTGCTCTGGGAATACCTGGGCTGGAGAATCAGGAGCTACACCACGTCCAAGGTGTTGGCTGAGCTCTCTGCAAAGCCTTTGGCAGGCTCTGAGCTCCAAAGAGGCTCTGGCGTGGCCCTGGGAGATTGCTGAAGGCCAGGACTGGGTTTGGTTGGCAGGAAGGAGGAGCAGGAGCTGGCACGGGCAGGCCCACGCTTGGCTGGCTGTGTAATCAGAGATGCCTGCTCGGCTTTGCTCCTGCCATGCGGAGGAGCCAAAACTCATCCAACTGCGTGGAGAGAGACATTAAAATACCTGATCTGTCAGCAAAGAGGGCTTGTGGGGCCGGGTAGGAGGCTGAGTCACACATAAGTGTTGAGTAGATTTGGGGTGCAGGTCAAGTGGCCTCCAGCAGGACGAGCAGCTCCAACAAAGGAGCAGGAGGAACGAGGGGTCTGAACCTCCCTCTCACGTGTGTGCACACACAGACAAACACTTCCATTCTCCCCACAGCCAACTGCAATCCCTTCATTCATTAACCCCATCCAGCTGATCACAGAACAGCAGCTGACCCCTGCAGAGGCCTCAGCACGGAAGCTCCCCTATGTAGATACACACTGAGCTAATGTTTCAATCCAACACCTTTGATCTTCTTTCCCTTTCATTGCATTCATTGAGGTTTTTTTTTCATTAATCCTTTGTAAAGCTTCACCAGCTCTCTCAGTGTCAACATGTTTAGCTACCAACGTGAAGGCAGCTCTCATTCTGCTCCCTTCTCTGTAGCACCCAGAAGGAATTGCTATTTATTGCAAAAGGCCCCAGCACAGATCCCACTGTGAGAAAGTCTTACTTATTTCCAGATCATTTGCTAATTAACTGCTTCCAGATGCAGTGCAAAATACTTTTCTTGTTATTTTGTTTTAATTCTCCATAATAACCCAGGGATAGACTATATTAAATGTTCAAGCAAGTGAGTTAAAAATAATTATTGGCGGGATGGGTGGTGGTGGTTTGCTGGTTGGTTGGTTGTCTCAAGCTATTTAGGAAGTAATTTATTTGTTGGATGCGAAAAGAGTTGAGAACTCTGATTTCCAGAATGAAAAAGTAACAACTCTATAAGGGGCCTTGCATTTCTTGGCTGTTTAAGCAAGGCAACTTATTTTGTATTCAAGTGCCAAATTTGGGTGGTTATTAACTCATAATAACTTTGGTGACATGTGTTGCTCTGTGGTAAGACCCTCCAGCTTCCAAGGAAGTATTTTCAAGGGCTGGAACAGCTTCAGCAATTGGAGAGATGAGTTTTGTGGGGCCCAGGCTCCAGCCCTGAGGTCCTTAATTCTGCCATATAAAAATGAGTTCATCAGCTGAAAAATATGGGACTTATCAATCTCTCTGTCTCCAGAACACCTCAGCTCCCAAACCCAGAGGGTCTAATGAAGCTCAGGGTGTCCTCTCACTCCTTCACCTGCCTTGCTCTTCAAACCAAGGCCCAGTTCCATGGTCACCATCTCAGGCATCTGAGGCATCTCTTCCTCTCCTCAAAACCTCACCTGGGCCCCTCTTTCCCATTCACTTGCTGCCTCTCCCAGCTCCCTAAAGCTGAATCCCAAATCTCTGCAAACAGGTTTCTGGCAGGGATGAGAAAGATGTTTTAGATGAAATCAGAGTAAGTCTGACTAAAATCAAAATATAACATGGTGTGGTAACACATTTAGGCACCAAAAATGCCTTTTGGATGTGCTGTTCAGAGAGAGAAACAGGATTGGAAAAATCATCTGGCTGTGGCTGGGAGTCTTCTCAGACTTCCTAATCATTAGAAAATGTATGGATTTTTTTCCTGTCTTTCCTTAGCTGAGGAGCTGGAGGGATGAGAGCAGAGAGGTAGCAAAGGCGGTGAGAAAATGAGGGAAATCAAAACATTTCCCTTTCTTCTTGTGCAGGTCCCTGGCTACCGGCAGGAGCGGGTGGAGAAAGGCCTGAAGCTCTTTGCCCAGATGATCAACAACAAGGTTTTCCTGCTGTCCTTCATCCGCACGCTGGAATCGCAGCGCAGCTTCTCCATGCGGGACCGCGGCAACGTGGCCTCGCTCATCATGACGGTGCTGCAGAGCAAGCTGGAATATGCCACT
The DNA here is from genome assembly GCA_025920805.1 of Petroica traversi. Lineage (NCBI taxonomy): Eukaryota > Metazoa > Chordata > Aves > Passeriformes > Petroicidae > Petroica > Petroica traversi. Next base: position 13,126,293 of record JAHLSL010000061.1, on the reverse strand, counting down.
GATGTCCTCAAACAGCTCCTGGCCGACCTCATCGACAAAAACCTGGAGAGCAAGAACCACCCCAAGCTGCTGCTCCGCAGGTAAGGAGGCCTGGGAGTGGAGGGAACCAGGCTGGGAAGGCTGTGCCTGCATAAACGTCGTAATCGTCTTTGGAGATGTAGCTCTTGCTCTGTCTCCTCTCTAACCAAAAAGGAGTCAATGATTAGAAGTTACAGAACTAATCCACCTCTGGATTTTCACGTGGATCCCCCAGAAAGTTTCGTAAGGGCAGAAAAAGTTCAATCCTTATCTTGGGCTCTTTGCATGCTTAAGATGCTAATTTATGCCTAAGTTTCCTTTTAACATGGAAACTCCATTCGTGTTGTGTAGGACCTAAAGGAATTTCACATATATGGTCTATTGTATCCCTGATGAGAGGATGTCAACTTCTGCCATCTCCTGCCTGGGACATAGATTTCCCAGCTTTGTGTCTTGTTCCTGAGTTAACTACGGATACGTGGAGAGTCTTCAGCTGCTTTGTGGGATCTCATTTCTCTCCCAGAGCTTGGAGTTTGTGGAAATCAGCAGAAGAGCAGGACAACAGAACTGGTTCATACAGGGAACAAGTTTGGATTGGTGCTCCTTGGCCTGGTCTAAGGTCTAAACTCCACAGTTCTGTGGGAAACCTCAAATTAGGAGACTACTGCTCTGTAATTAATGTTCTTTCCCTGCCTTGGAAAGTGCTGCCTCTTCTCCCTTGGGGATCAGATTCATCTCCTTTTCACAGACTGAACCAACCCTGCTGCTTCAAGGACCCTAAATAAAATCAGGGGGAGTCTTCTGGAGATGAGTGGCCTTTGCCACTGCTCAGAGCTGACTCTGAGGAGCCCTCAGTTGATTACAATGGACGGCTTGGACAGGAAAGGGATCTTTGGTGCCTGCTGGGCTGGAAAGTTTTTCATCTGGCACTCAGCCCACTGTGGAGAACCAGCAAAACAGGAGCAGAAGGCTCATCCTGGCATTCAGGGCAGCAATGCCTGGGGCAGAGACTGGACTTTGCTTTGGTGTCAGTTGACTCCCTGATGTGATCAAGCCCTACAGCCAGGCTGGTGACCACCCTCCAGCTGTCCCCAGGCTTCCTGTCTGTGCTTCTCCTCTGATGCTGGCTGGCACTGCCTCCTTCCAACAGCCTCCCCCCTTCATTTCCTCTTTTTCCTTCCCCTTTCTCCATCTCTTTGACTTCCCTTATTGCTCACTCTGAGCATCCCATCTTTCCTCTTTTTCCTTCTCCCAGCTCTTTCCTAACTCTAATCCTCTTTGTCAGAAATTAGTTGTGGCTTTTGGAAAGATGGCCAGTGAAAAAAGAAGACACATCCACTGTTCCAAACTCTGAAAACACGGGAAGTTAGAGAAGGAAGTTCTGCACTGAGCAGCACCGGAACAGAGCATGTGAATATCTCAGTGCCTTGGCTCAGATGTTGGTGTGAGGTCCTCAGACAGCTCTTTAGAGCAGCTGGATTCAACTTGATCCTTCCCTTCCCTCCCCAAGAGTCTCTGAAAGGGAACCTTTTGCAGTTTTGGAGGTGTTTAACAGAAGGAAGGAGCTGACAGAAGGGATTTTCCAACCTTGCCTGTGTCCCGTGCTCATCCCACATGGCATTTATGGCCCCAAAGAGATTTTCTGGGCAGAGAAACAACACCGAGCAAGAACTTCTGCATGGCTTTGGTGAGAACCAGGACAAGGAGGCTCCACTTTAATTCGTCCAGGAAGGGACTCTTCTTTTTTCTTGGTTTCTCCAAGTTTCTCTTGGTTTCTCTTTGTTTTTCTATGGTGCACGCAGTGGAGCCAGCACAGGTTTACCTCATGTTCCTGATGCTCACATTTACATCTCTGAGTCAGTGTTTCTGCAGGAGAAGCTCACCCTGCAGCCTCGAGATGGATTTTTGTTTGATTGAGGACAGAGTGCTCAAGGGCAGAAGGATGAGCTCCGTGAATGTGCCACATTGACACATTGAGGAGTGTAATGGCTCCCAAATGCCAGGGAGATAGGCAGTGCCAGATAACTGCTCCCTGGAGACTTAGATCTGTCTCTCCTGAGTATTTATACAGCCTACTTGACATATGGCCTTGCTCCCAGCTCCTCAGATTTGATGGATTTATCCCCCCTGAGTTCTTTGGAGAAGATTCCCTCAAATGTCATCAATTCCTTTTTGTTGCTGGAGAAACTGAAAAACAGCCCAAGAAGGACTTGAAGTCACAGGAGAATCAACAGGGCAGCAATGTTTTGCTACAGGTTTCCTAAGTCCAAAACTAAAACAGGGAATCTGGGATGGGCTAAATCCTGATGGGGCCATGCCAGACTTCCCACTGGACAGTAAGATGGACAAGGACAATATTTTCATAGGACCAACATGACTAATTCATTTCCAAATCTCTTTTTCTCCACTTTAGGACAGAGTCTGTGGCTGAGAAAATGCTCACCAACTGGTTCACCTTCCTTCTCTACAAGTTCCTCAAGGTAAGAGGAGCAGCATGCCAGGAAAAACTGCTGCTTTAATGCATTTCTACTTGGTGAGGTTTAGTTGGGGTGAAAGCTTCCCAGATAAAATGTTAAAGGCTTTTTTTTATCTCTGGAAGGAGGTCACTGGCTAATAGGAGATGGGCTATTTTCTGCCCTAGAGAGAACAAAGAGGGACATTTTATTAAAACCTGTTGGTCTCTCTTTTGTACAGAGGTGGGATCTAAGGGTCAGTGCCAAAATGGGGAGGATTTCAGAGCCTGACTGAGACCTGTGTGGAAGATGCTGTCCTTTCACCAGCAGACTGAGGTCTCTATTATGTGGTGACCCTTATTTTTGGTGCACAGTGGGTGGAGATCTCCTTCCACCCCAGCTCAGAGACCGTACAGAGACTCAGCCCCAGGAGGGGTGGAGGGACACTCAGCAGCAAAGCTGTGTGAAAGAACCTGAGTGGAAGAATTTGAGGCACCCCCTGGGCTCTCTCGTTCTTCCTGGAAGGTCTCCTTGGGGTTTGTGTGGTTAGAAAAGTCTTTCAGTCTTTGAACCCTGCCACTGACTTCTGGGGGATCCAATTTCTCCTTGGGGACCCACACTGAGCCTCAAGAATCATGGTTGCCAAGCTCAGAGCCAGCCTTTTTGGAAGGAGCTGAGCTCTGCACCTCTCCCCCACTCCTATTCAGCAGCTGCTAAATACCCTCCCACCTCACATCCTCATTTGGACAGAATAACCACCTCTGCCAGGCAATTCGAGGCTTTACAAACAAACCCCAAGCCCCCTGAGCCTTCCCCAGTTCAAGGACGAGCACATGGGGAAGTTTTGAAGGTCCCTGGAAGGTAATTTCAGTGACTTCAGTATCAGATCCCCGCTTTCAGCTGAAAGGAAAGGATATAAGGAGGTGACTCTCTAAAGAGCTGCTTTTATAATAGGCTTTTTTCACCCCACTCAGCTACTTGTCTTCTTGCCTTAGCCTGAACAGAGGCCTGATAAGGGCAGGAGACAGGCACACAGAAGCAATATGCTGCTGGCAGATAAGCTAATTAAGTGGGAGACAGGTGTAGGGACTGAAAAAGGGGCCACTTTGCTTCCCATTATTAACTTGTTTTCGCTGGGATTTACACTGGAGGAAAATGACCTCGCTCGTTGAGTTGGGACATGAGAGGAGAGGGTGAGGAGGGGAGGAAAAACAGGGGGATGGAGGGGAAGAGAGGCAGGAGCAGAAAGCTGGGGTGCATGGCACTGAGGGAGGGCAGCACGGGAGGAAAAGTGTGGGAAGGAGGGCGGTGAGTGGGGAATGATGAGGAGAAATTAGGGACAGATGAGCTTTGCTGGGGCTGCCTGGGTCTGATTGTTGCTGCCCTGGGCTGGGCACCACACATCTGTCACCTCCACACAGATCCAGGGCACATCTGGGCCTGAGCATCCCTGTTTGCTTCCAGAATGCTCAGGGAGTCTGAGGACTCTGCCCAGGCACTCAGAATGGGGGACCAGCCATCCATCTGCCTCCAAAACCTGCTTCCAGGTCACCTGGGACCTATCCAACCACCCGCTCCACCAGTGCAAGGCTCTGGCCTGGTGGTGACCACTTGGGCAGCCCCAGCACTGCCAGGGAGCACTGACACCTTCCCACAATAGGGCACTCGAAGTCACAGAATGTCTTGAGTTGGGAGGGTTCTACAAGGATCACCAAGTCCTGCTCCTGGCCCTGCACAGGACCATCCCCAAAGGTCACACCATGTCCCCAAGAGCATTGTACCATCAAGTCCAGCTCCTGGCCCTGCACAGGACCATCTGCAGGTGTCCCACCATGTGCCCAAGGACTGATTGCACTCTGTGGGAGTGGAGGGTCACCTCTGACCCCGGGCTGTTGGAATAGACTGGTTCCCATTGACGTATCCCATCATGAGGGATTTGGGATGGCAAAGCAAGGCAGGTTGGATTCTCAATCCCAGCCTCCAGTTTCACCTCATGGTTGCCTTTCATCCCTGCAGGAGTGTGCTGGAGAACCTCTCTTCTCCCTTTTCTGTGCCATCAAGCAGCAGATGGAGAAGGGCCCCATCGACTCCATCACGGGGGAGGCTCGGTACTCGCTGAGTGAGGACAAGCTCATCCGGCAGCAGATCGACTACAAGACCCTGGTGAGTGCCCCAGGCACACCTTCCCCTGGGCTTGTCCAAAATCACATGGCTGAAGGGCATTTCGAGAGCAGAAAACAGGGATTGACCCTCTGGGATGATTTATTCCTGTATCCCAGCCAGATAATGCTGCTGAAGGCTGAGTGTTAAAATTAAAAATGTGTTTTTCCAATGAGGATTTCAGCATCAAGGAATAGTCAGAGGTACAGACAACAGGGACCCATTAGGTCAGCTCTAGAGTTGGTGCAGCCTCCCTCTTGAGAAAGTACAAGTCAAAGGAACTTGATTTAAAGATTTAAGGGAAAGAAAACTAATCCCTATCGCTGAGCCATTTGCCTCAAAATGGAATTGTCTGCATAGTGTAAGATACACGTTGCATATGTGCAGCTTTAGCTTCTGCTCTGAGATTACACCCTCTTCCCACTTGATTAAAGAGCATCAATTAAAGAGTATTAGATATCTCTTCTTAATGTGTTTGTGGGGCTTCATTCTTTCCTGGATGCATTAAATCCACTGAGCTTCTAAGTCTCTGCTGGATGAAGAACACTTTCTAAGCCTTCAGTGATCCTTGTAATTTTTCTATTTCCCATCTTTATTCTCAACAAATCCCAAGTTTTAGGACAGCCAGAAGATGCTCTAAACTGATCAGATTATTTTATTTGCACTTTCAAACAAGGGCCATTCATCTCACTTAGATCCAGATACCTCTGAGAGCTGTGTCCAGTCACAGAATCATGGGATGGTTTGGATCATTTAGTTCCAAGTCTTAGACCTGTCTTAGACTTTAGCTCAGGTGGGCCGATGCCAGAAATGACCTTTTGTGTTCTGTGACTCCAGTCTAGATCTGAGTTTTGGTTGAATCCAAGTCTGATGAGGGGGTGGACTTAAATAAGGTCACGGTTTTATTTTGCATGTTGAAAACGTGACTTTCCTGTTAAACTGGCAGTGTGGTGCTTTTCTGCTGTTACGTGTGGTTGCCTAAAAATTCAGAGAACTGATCACACGTGGAGAAAATGAGCAGAAGGGAGAAAAAAATGCATCCACAGAGTGATCACTTTCACTGAAGGAAATCCTCCCGATCCTTTTAGGCTTGATCTAAAGCAGCCAGCAAAGGGTAGTAATTATACATGAGGCTGAACAAAGCTCTCCTTTGCTGGCTTTGTGCTGTTTGATGATAATCAGCTCTCCCTCTTACATCTCGAGAGCAGACAAATATATCCCGATAGGAATCTCAGCAGATTTACAGAGATCAGCTCTGGTGAAGGAGATTAAGAAGAAGCAGAATGTGAATAGGATTGTTCTTGGTTTCTGTTTCTCTTTATTGCTATTTTGTTTTGCCCTTCCTCTACTGTCCTTGAGCCACGTGACATCTCTTATTTAAAATATAGAATAACAAAATAAAACAAGAGCTGATTCAGTGTTTGTAATACGGAAATTCCAACAGAAAAATGGAGAGAGGCTATTTACAGAGGCCTGGAGGGACAGGAAATAAGGGAATTACTTCAAACTGAAAGAAAGTAGATTTAGATTAGAAATTAGAAGAAAAATTATCCTTGTGAGGGTGGGGAAACCCAGGCACAGGTTGCCCAGAGAAGCTGGGTCTGCTCCATCCCTGGAAGTGTCCAAGGCCAGGTTGGACAGGACTTGGAGCAGCCTGGGATGGTGGGAGGTGTCCCTGCCCATGGCAGGGGGTTGGAATTAGATGATTTTTAAGGTTCCTTACAACTCAAACCATTCTAGAATTCTCTAATTCTTAGAAGGTTTTCCTATGCTTGCCTTCTTTTGGTGTCTTTCTCCTTTTTCACCACCAAACCTCTCTGTATAAAAACACTATGGAACATTCCAGCCTAATCTGGAAGGGAGAAAAGGATTTCTGTCTCTGGGACAGGAACTGCAGAGATGTCCTGGTCTCAGGGAAAACCACCCAAACTCAGAGCCAGGGTCATCACATGAGAAATCACAAACTGTGCCTTTATTATTTAAATGCCACTAATCTGTAGTGAAGATCAGGGCTTAGCTGAGCCAGGCTTTGCTTGTACGCAGACACTCAGAGACAGCTCATGACTGGGAGGGCTGGCAGATAAAAAAAAAAAGCCCAAGGATGGAGTAAAAGGTCAATAAACACAAATCCAGTGACATGAGATGTCCCAAGGTCACACAGAGTCAGCGGGAGAGCAGGGCTCAGAGATCACTTCTCTGTGGGCTTCCATTCCCATTCCTTTCCATGCTGACCCCGCAGCTGGTGGGACACAGACCTCAGTGAGTGACAGAACAGCCGTGCCCAGTGCTGGTGTCCTCTCAGTGCCAAAATAGTCATACCCTTGGGTGGCCCCAAAGCCCAAAAGTGGGTGATGCAGCAGCAACACTGATTGCATTTAGGATATCCACATCACAGAACTTCCCTCAGAGTGACCAATCCTATAAGAACACAACCCAGGCCACCATGGGGTCTCTTCCCCACCAGCTGACATCCAAGATTTTGTTGAAATCTCTGAGCAGCCCTGCAGGAGCAGTGGGATTTATTTCTGTCTTGGTTGTTATGAGTACAGAGAAAAATTTCATACTACACACGAGAGCAGCTGGAAAACTCCACTGGGAAGATGATTTAAAGACTGGGTAATAAATGCCAAAGCCACTGTGCTCTGGGTATGGGGCTGGCTTCCATAACTGGTGTTTGAATTCCCTGAAATGTTTTGGGGAGACCTTGACAATCGTTGTAGTGAACACACAGGAGTTCAGGGGTTTTCAGGGGTGACCAACTGCCCCAGATGTGCTTCAAACACAGGAACAGCCCTTTAAAAAACTGCCTTCCCTGCTCCTCCTTCTTCCAGCTGAGCTGGAAAAGGGGAAAGTGAGGATTACTGTAGTCAGGGTGTGAGTGAACGTGGTTCATTCAGGCAGAGCTTTCCTGACACCTTCTAAAGTTGGCACCCTGTGGGCAAATCACCATTGTCACCTTTCAGCTGGGCACTGGTGTGGTGACACTGGTCAGAACCCGCAGATGTTGGGTCTTCTGCACCAGATGTTGTCCTGGCAGGACAGCTCAGCTCAGATCATTTTAGAGAACACCAAGTGTCTTCTGTGGGGAACTGACCCAAACTCAGCTGTTTGTATTGGAGATTTATCACACCACGGAGCTTGCCCTGACTACCACCAGCTTGTTTTGGCTGAGCTCAGACCACTGAGAGAGGAACCTGAAGTGTACCTTGGTCCCCAGAACCAGGAGTGACCCCAAAGAGCTGTCCCAGGCTGCCATCGCTGCTCCATTTCCCTACAGGTGTGTGATAGAATAATTTATGCTGGAAAACACATTTAAGATCATTGAGTCCAACGATAAAGTAAAGTAAAGTAAATTAAAGTAAAGTAAAGTAAAGTAAACTAAATTAAACACCAGTGCAGGCTCTCAGTAATCAGGGGGATTTCATGGATGCACCCAAGGAGTTTGCAGAGGTTTCTGAGGGCACTGAATGGGCATAACCCAGGAGGGCTGCATAGGGCAACACCAAATAATGACCTTCAACACTGGATTCATTTCAACAGCGCCTTTTATGTACAATTCTGTGATCCTTTGAGATGAAAGGTGCCCCAGAACTGTAAATCTGTGCCGTTATTACGATCTGAATTGATGCTTTTTCAATACTCCTGGAAGTGACATACAAATAATAGCATTATGATCTAATCAATATCTCCTATTTACATCTCCCCTTTCATCCAGCAAGATCACAGAGCTCTTTGTAAGCAATATCTTCACAAGTCCCTCTTAGCTGAGCATAACATCACCAAAGGGAGTCGGGTGTAATTAGACTTAGAGGATTTCACCCCATTTTTGAGTTCCCACTGCATTTTGGGAGGTGAAGATGGAAAGCGGTGGAGAGTCCAGCACCTCTAGCATGTTACAGAAGGGAATTTAAGTCAAGTTGAAATTTGTCCAAGGCACCAAAACCAACATATCTGCTCTTGTAAAAGTGTCACGGGAACATTTAGTGACTGTGTACAGCCTGGAGCATCAATGAACCCCTTTCAAGTGCAGAGGTGTGCTAAGTTTATAAAACTTTATAGACTTCACACTTGTGCAACCAGAAATGAGCAGAATGGTCAACAGAGACAGAGCCAAGGGTTAGCAGGGAGACTGCTGTTAAATACTCTGTGTTTAAGGTATCCCCCCTCACCACATGCTTTGCATTTACTCTTGGATGAAATGGAGAAAATTAAATTTTCCTTCTGAGAAATTGGAGGCCTTTCCACTTGTGTCAATTTTCTTCTTCTGTATATGAAAGCAAAGGTTGACGTTGGTTTGTGTTTCATTTTTTTTTTAAGAAGCCCTTCATTTCAGATTAATAACATTCTTCTGAGAAGGGTCTGCTCAGTTCCATGGCTGTGCAGATGGACAAACTTCAGGCTTTTCACTGGGATTATCAAAACCAGGTGGCAATTCAAGGAGGCCGCTTCTGAATTCGGTCACCTTGACATCCCCATGAACATTTTTTACTGAAAGCATCAGAACCTCAGCTGGTTTTCATGGATTTTCTGTTGTTAAGAAAGAAATTCTTCCCTGTGAGGGTGGGGAGGCCCTGGCACAGGGTGCCCAGAGAAGCTGTAGCTGCCCCTGGATCCTTGGAAGTGTCCAAGGCCAGGTTGGATGGGACTTGGAGCAACCTGGGATAATGAAAGGTGTCCCTGCCCATGGCAGGAGCTGAAATGAGGTGATTTTTAAGACCCCTTCCAACCAAACCTTTCTGTGACCCCATGATTAAGGAAAATGAAGATACCCCATGTGAAACCACATCTCTGTGCCCTCTTGAGGGAGTGAACACTCTTGGCACCTGTTTTTTCCCACTCTGGTACTCTAGATCCCTCTTGTAGGATGCAGACACCACAAGGGGGGCAACCCGAGGCTCCCTGTGCCTCGGTGAAATGTGTGGGGCCTCTCTCCCTCAGGTGCTGAGCTGTGTGAACCCTGACAATGTGAACAGCCCCGAGATCCCGGTGAAGATCCTCAACTGTGACACCATCACGCAGGTCAAGGAAAAGATCCTCGATGCCATCTTCAAGAACGTGCCCTGCTCCCACCGGCCCAAAGCTGCTGACATGGACCTGGGTAGGAGATTGCTCCTGGCCAGGGGGGGAGAGGGGAGGTGGGAGGTGGCCAAACTCCATCCAGACACTTTGCTGGGGCAGGCACCCCTCTCCAATCCCTCTGCAAGGCAGAGCAGGGACAGTTACAGGACAGAGGGGATGTTATGGTGATGTTTATGCTCCTGGTTTAAGAAATCTTTGACCCTGAGGATTAAAAAGACCAGTACCCTGGTTTCCAGCCCACAGAATTCATCTTGGCCAAGGGGTTGGAAAAGGCATGAGTGGGATTGTTCATGTTCTCTTGCCAAAGACCTCTGGAAAAAGGACACCTGGAATGAGGATTCTGGGAGGAGTGGGTGCCTGGATTTGTGGTACCAGACCTGGAGGGTACAAGGGAAAAAAGGAGAAAAATGCACTCAGGGCATTGCTGAGGTGCCAGGTGAATGGCTGGGGACCCCATTGTGGCTGAATCTGCAAGGCAGAGCAGGGACAGTGACAGGGGCAGAGGGGACATTATGGTGATGTTTATGCTCCTGGTTTAGGAAACCTTTGGCCCTGAGGATTTAAAAAGACCCGCACCCTGGTTTCCAGCCCACAGAATTCATCTTGGACAAGGGTTTGAAAAAGGCATAAATGGGATTGTTCTTGTTCTCTTGCCAAAGACCTCTGGAAAAAGGACACTTAGAATGAGGATGCTGGGAGGAGTGGGTGCCTGAATTTGGGGTCCACAGGCAGGTGTGGTACCACACCTGGAGGATACAAGGGAAAAAAGGAGAAAAATGCACTCAGGGCATTGCTGAGGTGCCAGGAGTATGGCTGGGGTCCCCATTGTGGCTCAATCTGGCAGAATTTGCTCTCAGTGACCTTCAGTGAAAGAGACTGGGCTGGAAAATGATGGAGTCTATAAAACCAGCTAAGCTGTAGAGGAACCAAAAGGAGAAGGAATGGACCGAGGCCAAGAAACAACTCACAGCAATAATGACGTCAGGAATGAGAGGTCAGGGATTAAAGTTAAGTGTCTGAGTGCGTCTGTGTGCAGGGGAGGGAGGAGCTCCTGACAGAAATTGCTCGTGAAAGGCAGTTAGAATAACGAAAGAAGCTGCCAAAAGCAGCAGCAGTAAAGAACAGACCACGTACATCATCCAGAAAAGACCCACAGCGACTCTGGAGCTGCTGTGAGTCGGCAGGGGAGTGCTGAGGGCTGGGGTGAGCATGAGGGAAGGCAGGACAGGGTGCCAGGGCACAGCACACCAGAGAATTGGGGTGCACAGCCACATCTCCTGACCTGGCTGGTGCTCCACAGTGGCCACAGAGCCCCGTTCCTTCAGATCTCACACTGGGTGTGACTGGGAAGTGTTGGTTCTCCTGGGAAGATGAAGGGTGCATCCATAATGAGATGCAGGAATTTCACCTGCATATTGTAAATTCAGGGATAAATTGGATTCCACCGTAGTTCTGAGAAACAGAAGTGTGTGTGTGGGCAGGGTCCCAGCTGGAACCTGGCAATTCTGCATCTGGAATTGCTGCTGTTTTAAGGAATATTAAGAGCTGTTCAAGACCAGACTGGACAGGGCTTGAAGCAACCTGGTCTGGTGGAAGCTGTCCATGGAAAGGGGTTGGAACTTTCACATCCCTTCCTACCCAAGTCTGTGATTCTGTGACTTCCTGAGTGGTGCTGAGGACCAGAAAGTTCCAGAAAGTTGGTGTGGGGCTTGCCCACAGTGACAACAGCCTGGCAAATGAGCAGCTCTGGCCAGGAGCACTGACGAGGCAGCTGAGGTAAAAAACAATTAAAATACAGATAAAAACCCCTTATCCAGCAGACGAGTCCTGCCAGCAGCATTGCAGACAACAAAGTGGGTGAAGCAGGAACAAGAGGACCCACACACCCAGCCACAGCTCCACCACAACTTTTCCACAAGGAAAAGATGCTCGTTGGCACCTGGAATCCTTCAGCAGAAAGCACTGCTGGCCCTCAGGAACCATCCCAGAGCTCTCAGGATCAGGATGCTCAGGGCTGCAGAGGGGCTGGAGCAGAGCGGGACAGAGCAGATGGCTACAATCTGGCCTTGGAACCCGTGGCTTTCAAACAGCAGCATCGTTTCCTGCTCCCATCACCATTTTCTGGGCTTTCTGTCCGCACTCAGGCCAGATTGCTCACGTGGCAGAAAGCAAACAAGCTAATGAGTTGTTTGGAGCTGTTAAATGCAGGGTAGCTGCAGGCAGAGGGACTCGTGTGTGTCGCAAATGTCACAACGTTTGGCAGTTGCCCAGGCAACTCCTGGAGGGGGCTGTCAGCTGCAAGCCTTTATTTCGGACACCCTGAGGTTAGGTTTTAGTCCAAACCCCCAAATTGCAGCCCTCTGTGTAAAGACTTCTTTCCACGGTGGCGATTTTTGTTATTATCATTTTTTGAAAGATCTCTCCGCACACAAAACACCCCATCTCTGGGAAAATGTTAAGGGGCGAGCATCACAAAACAGGAAATTTGCCTTCATGCTGAGGCATTTGCTCTTCCTTGGGTTTCAGATGCTTTTTGGAAGGGAGGGCTGAGGTTGTGGGAGCTGCTGGCTTGGCTCACACTCAGTGATGCTGTCTCAGGTTCATTGAGCACCCTGTCAGGTGAGATTTCACCACCTCACCAGCCCTGCAGTGCTGGATGTGGGGTTCATTTAAACTGGAAACGTTTAAACTGGGTCTAACTTTAGTACCTATGGGGTAAGGCAGACAGCTTGCATTTATCTCTCCTGAAGACAGGCTGGGAGAGCTGGGGCTACCTGGCCTGGAGAAGCAGAGACTCCAGAGAGACTTCAGAGCACCTTTCAGTGCTTGAAGGGGCTCCAAGAGAGCTGGAGAGGGACTTTGGGCAAGTGCCTGGAATGCCAGGACAAGTGAAAATGTTTTTTAGCTAAAAAAGGATGTTTTAGGTTAGATATTAGGAGAAAACACCCAGTGAGGGTGGTGAGACCCTGGCACACGGTGACCAGAGAAGCTGTGGCTGCTCCATCCCTGGAAGTGTCCAAGGCCAGGCTGGACACTGGGGCTTGGGGCAGCCTAGGACAGTGGGAGGTGTCCCTGCCCATGGCAGGGAGTGGCACTGGATGAGCTTGAAGGTTCCTCCAACCCAACCCATTTTCTGATTCTGTGATTCACCCCACACAGGATGAAATATTTCCCTGGCATTTTTCAGCTCCATGTTGTGAGATGAGCTTTTGTTCCCAGCCACAGTGTCCCTTTCTCCACCCCAGAAACTCTCGTCCTAGACGTGGATCAGAGGGAAGGCACGAGGGAGGTTTATCCTATACAAAAATGCTATATAGGATTTGAGGTGCAGGATGACATCTCCCCATGTTCCCTCTCCCCATAGAGTCACTCCCCAGCTGCAGCTCAAAGAAGCACCTCGTTGTCAAAGGGGCCTGGAATTTCCTTTTTCCCAGTCAAGTTGAACAGAAAGGCTGTTACTTAAAAAAAAAAAAAAAAAAAAAAAAGAGGCAAAAAAAGCAAAGAAGAAGTAATTCCTGCGTGCAATAAAAAGATACACTATCTGCTGAATGAAATATAAAGGCTTCACAGCAGCTGTCTCCTGAGTTTGCATTTACCACTGCTCCTGATTGGAAGGCTTGATAAAGTTAATGGGATTTTTACCTCCCTCCCCCTCTCCTCCCTGTCTCTGGAAGGTGCCAGTGTAACAAATTGGATTGGAGTGTGTCTGTCCTTTGTGCTGGCTCTGAGGAGTGCTCGGATCCCAGCAGAGAGGGGACAGGGTGCTGCCAGCGAGGACAGAGCTGACACGGTTCACTGAGTGCTGTGGAGATGGGTGGCAGGGTCACATTTTCCCTTCCTAGTCCCTTTGCAGATCCTTCTGTGAGCCCCTGAGCTCACGGAGAAGGGGAGCAGTGAGAGTTGGGGACAACTGAGGGTCCCTGCCATTGCTCGGGTGCCCACTGAAGTATCAGAGATGAAGTGATTTGTGTTAGGGCAGGGAAATCAGGCTGCAAAACTGAAACTGTAGACTCCAAGCCTGCCCTGAGGGTTTTCCTCCTTGTCCTGTGCAGCCAGACTGGCCCTGACTCTTCCTCAGGTGGCCCCTCCCTGCAGGAAGGCTGAGGGAAAAGGCTCAGGAGTCCCCTGTGTCCCTGCAGGGGTACAAAAGGCTTGAGGGGACATCTCAGGATGGCCCTGGAGCAGAGGGAAATCTGCTCTGAACTCAAATAAAGCCCAGAATGAGAGAAGCTGTGCTCACCCTCAAATCAGAGCCCACTGTGACACCAAGAACCTGTGCATCCCTTCCAAAACGTGAGTGTGTGTCTCTCCAAAGATGAGCCAGGGGAGACAAGGACCACAGGAACACGCAGAGCTGTGAAGGGGACAGGTCAGAGTGACCCTGTCCCCACAACCCCATGAGGAATGCACACAATGACAGCAGAATTGGCTTTGGTGTTGAGTGGGGCACTTTCTAAGAGCACCATTTCCCATTCCAACACAAAATTCAGCATTTTTTTCAGTTCTAAGCAGTGTCTGGGACCAGTTGGATCCCAAGAATCTGATCCAGGTGGGAATGAGCAGGGAGCATCATCCTCAGACTCCTCAAGGGTGATGTAGGTGAGGATCTGAGGATGAAGACCAGTTCAGGATCAGTGCTCAGCCATCACAACCTTTGCTTGCCATGGGTATCTCCAGCCAGAGCAACACCCAGCAATAAACACAGTTGCTGACCTCTCCCTACTAATTTAAATGAATAATAAAGGCAAGTGCAGCTTTCCCATTGCATTTTAATTATGTGATAAGAAAAGTGCTGAAACCAAAAGAAATTTGCAACGGTCCCTGCATTTTTATATTAGGGAAAAACAAGCAAGGGTGGCAGGTGATGTCTCCATATCCAAGAGTTCATTTTAATTAACTCCTGCAAATGAATGGACTTTTTGCTGTGGCTCTGGCTGGGCTGTGTTTGGTTGGGTCACTGTGACTGAAAGGTGACAACCAAGAGAAGAACTTTCAGTGGTCCAGGTTGCCCGTGATGAAGGCACAGCTTTCCCTCACAGAGAATTTTTCTCCTTTTGGCCATGTTTATATTTTCCTTGCTTTAGGCAAGTCTGTGAGTCCTCTGTGGGGAAAACTGTGGCAATATCCCTCACAACTTCACAATCTTAGAAGGTTATTTTCTAACCTTAATGATTCTGTCATTTTATGGAGCGTTCTTCAAGATTTGAGCAGAAAATGGTACTCTGGGAAGTGAGGAGCTGCTGCAGGGCTGCAGGAATTCATCATTCCAATGTGGAGGCTGGAAAAGAGGCAGAAACAGGAGCCCTCTGCCTACAGGCAGGCACTGCAGGCTTGTAAAATTTACATTCTCCATGGGGCAGAGGTTGGATCTGTCCCTGGCTTTTCTCCCTGTTGTGCCTCTGCTATTGTTGCCTAATATCAAAAGGGAAAAACTCTTCCAAGAGTGTTGAAATAGTAAAATAAAAAGCAGTCCTTTATCTGGAAGCTTCCAGGTGTCCCTGTGGACACTCAGTATTGTATTTCTACAATTTTTATAAGTTTAATAAATTATCATATCTAAGAAACATTGGCCAATTAGAAGAGCAGCTGTTTAGGTAATTTTTCCCCTGGGAACTGTCCTGTTGGAGATGGTCCAGGGCTTCTTTGCCCCATTTCTTGTCTTCTCAGATTCTGACTGGAAAAAAAAAGATGTTCTTGTAGGTCCTCTCCTTGAAAATAAGACTAAACAGTATTTCAGGAATGTGTTAGACGCTCAGTTTATTATTCTGCAATCTAAGAGGAAGGGAAAAAGGAAAAATCCTAGGAGCTATGTAACTGTGTAATAGTAGTCTACAGAGCTATAAACATATAAAAATATATATAAAAAGAAAAAATATTTAGGCATTGCTATGCCTGTACCTGAGGGCTTCATGTTGTCCATCGGTGGATTTGAGATGCAAGAAGCATTTTGGGAGCAGCAATGGGCATGAGCTGAGCCCAGCACAGGTTCTGTGCCCAACCAGACACTGCTGTGCCCAGGGGAGCCCTCTCTGGGTTGGGTCCTGGCAGGGACAGGGATCTCAGGCACTGCTGAAGGTTCTGTCAAAGGACAGAGGACCAGGATTTCTCTGCCTGGATCAAGTGGCCTTTGCTGCTGTCCGATGGGGATGGCAAGGACTTGCTGGTCTTGGGAATGTCATGTTGGAGCTCGAGCAGAGCTGGCAGAAAATTAGAAGTTAAGCACTGTGAGTAAATTAAAAGCTAAGCACAGTGAGTAATCAGGGTGAGGTGAGGAGTGTTGTCCCCACACATCTGTGTCCACATAAATTCTGGGCAGAGGGAGTGCCAGGGCTCTGTCCCTGTGAAGCCGTTTGGGTTTCGCTTTTTTATTTTCTTTTCTGTTCTCTGTATCCTTTGCACATATATTTGTAGTTCTGTAGCCTGCTGTATTCATGGCTGATTTTGTCCGTAATTTTCCAGAAAGGCAGAAAGGCAAAACAAATTCCAGAGCTCCAAGCTCCGGGAGGTGCAGGGCCCCTGTCCTGTCTTGGCTATTCCTGGGAACCAAGACAAGAACAGCTCTTGGGGATCCATTTCATGGACAGAGCACAGCCAGGGCTGAGGGGGGGACTCCAGGCCTGGGGGGGAATTGCATCAACCCTTGTGCTCCTAATTGGTGCTTTTTATCAATTTATGCTGATTTCCTAAAACCTATAAATTGTACTCACCGTTGGAGAGGGCGATCTTTTGTGGACACCTCTCCATAACTGCCCATGAAGGCCTTCAGATAAAAATCTGCTCTTTTATTAATGACCTCCTGACTAAAATTATCTCAAGTTTAATTTCCAGGTTGGGAAAAAGGCAACACCTGTTTCGTCTGTCTCATTTGTCCCCTTTCTCCTCTCAGAGTGGCGGCAGGCGAGCGGGGCCAGGATGATCCTTCAGGACGAGGACATCACCACCAAGATAGAGAACGACTGGAAGAGACTCAACACTCTGGCACACTACCAGGTAACTGTGGGAGAGGCTGGGTGGGAGTGAGATCTCCTTTCTAATAAAATAAAAATCAGAATATTATTCTCTTGCCCAGGGAAGTGGTGGAATCAGCGCTCCTGGGAACGTTCAAAAAACTTGTAGATATGGCACTTGGGGACATGGTTTAGTGGTGGCCTTGGCAATGCTGGGTGAACAGTTGGGATTGATGGTCTTAAAGGTCTTTTCCAACCTTAATAATTCTGTGATTTTATTATCCTATGATGAAGAGGTAAAGAATGGTTGAGTGGGCAATAACTGGGCAGAACCCCCATGTTGAGCACATCCCTCTTGTCCCACTGTCCTTGTCCCAATTACCCAGACAACGCCAGAGAGGAAGTCAAGGGTAGGAAAAAAAAAAATCTTCATTCTCTCTGAAAGGACATCCCTGGTGAGTGGAGGTGGTGAAGAGGAGATGAGGACAACACGAGTTAACTTTTCTCATGTAGACAAACAAATCCCTTCCATGCCCCTTTTTCCAACGTATCCATGGCCTTTAAATGCAAGCAAAGTTCAGAAGGCTGGAAGAGAGAAAAATGGAAGGAGGGAGGCTTGGTGACTGGAAAAAAGAGGCGGAAACCAGCATGGCTGGAGATCATGGTGTACTGGAGTTGTCATTGCGAGGAACCCTTGTTTTCAATCTCTGTCCTAGTCCAGGTGACCTACTCTTCTTCTCTGCATGGCCTGAAAATCCATAAGAGAGGGTTAAATACATCTGAAAATATCTTACACAAGCTGTAGATTTGATGAAAAAAGAGGGGTTTTGGTCAAAAGCTTCTCCCTTGGAAAAAAACAACCCAACAACAACAAAAAGACCTCATTAAGTTTAATCCGATGCTGACGATTTTGTCATTTCCTCCATCACACCTCAGCAATCTCTGTTTCATAACAAGATTATTTTCCCTTGTCACTTAAGAGCTGAGCTGAGGAGGCAGAAAGCAATAATTTGAAAAGGAAACAAAACTTTTTACTTCAGATTGACTGAAGCATTGCTGGCTGATTCTGATATTTTTTTTTTCCAAACACAGCAAGGACATTTCCTACTTTATTTCATCAACAAACCAGGCACAATTTTCTTCCCTCTCTGTGCTTTTTTCCATGTTGTTTTTTTTTATTTTTGCTTCAGGCAATGAGCTCCCAGCTGTATGATGAGCTGGGCCAGATCCTCAGGAAACATCATTTTCCTGGCTGTCCTGAAGGCTAAAATGGAGCATGCTGGGACAGACACTGAGATTCCCCTTGCCTCAGTTTCCCCATCTGTGGTGTGGGGCTAAAACTACAAAGAGCCAATAATTGCCTTCTGTGATAGCTGAGGGGCTATTTAATTAGCCCCTGCAGTGCTTTGAAGATGAAAAACTCCATGCAAGTGCTAATTATTATTATTATTATTACAGAGACAAGAGTTGGATGTCGTTAGAAGGGGGTTTTTTACCCATCTCCTTTTTATGATCTCTTATTTATCACAGATGTTCCTGATATGGCTCTTTTGAGCCACTGGCTTGCTAACATTTCTGATATGGGACCCACATGATTGGCCTTGTTGTAGAAATGGGAAGTCTGGCTGCTTTTAAACAGCCCTGTGGTCCCTCAAAACGCTGTCCTATGACATCCTGGACATCAGCCACTCCAAACCTGCTGCTTTTTCACATCCAAGACCCTCTGACACCACAAAGAGAAAGAAGTTGTGGCAGTCCCTTCAGTCCAGAAGTGCATTTGTCACATGGAAGGGTGAGAGGCTGACAGGACCAAAGTGTTAAATGGAGACAGGAATTTTTGAACCAGGCACCCAGATATCACCAGGAGGAAGGAATGGAACATTTCACATCAGTTTTGTCACCCTAATGGGACAGCCAAGCCTGTTTGAGGCAGCTCAGATGATTTTATCATTTTCATGCTCCTGCTCTGCCTGAGAGCTTTCCTGGGATGAACCTATTGTCAGATTTACTGAGGTTAATGCAAAAACCACCCCTGAATGTGTTTAAAAGGCCTCTGGATGTGGTCCTGGGGGACATGGTTTAGTGGTGAGCACGGTGGTGCTGAGTTAATGGTTGAGCTTCATGATCTTAAAGGCCTTTTCCAACCTAAATGACTCTGTGACTCACACTGTCGTCACTGGGCTTTGAATCAGGGCCTGAATGGAGAAGGATCTGTTTGTCACCAGTTGTCCCTTTGTCCAGATGCAGGATTCTGGCTGTGTAACAGCAGATTTTCTCCCTTTTTATTACTAGACCAACTCAACAAAGAAAGAAATGGAAGCTTTGAGGACAAAGCCTACAGTCCTGCCTACAGTGACACTGATTTGCAGCTCCTGCTGCCCAGGGCATGGTCCTCATCCACTTTTCAGAAGTTTATTGACCAAGTCCCTTTTTTTCTGCAGGTTCCAGATGGATCTGTGGTAGCTCTGGTCTCCAAGCAAGTCACTGCCTACAACGCAGTCAACAACTCCACGGTGTCCCGGACATCAGCCAGCAAGTATGGTAAGGGTTGGTGTGCTGGGACGGACTGGGAGAGCACTGGGAAGAGATACCAAATGTCACAGAGGTCACCAGACTCTGAGCACCAGCAGGGAGGCTGATGGGCAGATGATTAGCTGGCGGGACGAGGCAGGAGGGAAGGATTTAGCCATCTAAAAACTCTGGTGCCCTGTTCAAGCTGTTGATTCAATGATTGGGCGGCTCTTGGGAAGTTGTCCTCCCTCATTAATGAGAGGAGGAATGTGTATAATTAGCTGTCTCCTTAGATCACTGAGTGTCACTCTTAGAGTTTGAGGTCTTTATCAGCAGATCTCAAAGCAGGGGATAGTTATTCCCTCTGTCCCCATGAGACAGCTGAGAGTGACACAGCTGTGAAAGGGACACTGGGTGGCAATTCCTCTGCAGAGCCAAACAGGGACCTCACCCACGCCCTCCCACATCCTCCTCTCCTGCGCTAGAATTTCATCCTGGCTGTGTCCCACTAAGGAGATGCTAGACAGCAAAGCAAAACATCCCTCCTGTACAACCAAAGTGCTGCAACCCTCCCTACAACCTGAATGCTGCTGTCATAGCACTTTATCCATATTTTAAATTTATGAAACATCTGCAATCCTTCTGACTCCCTTTATCTTAAGGGAAAGTGCAGTTACTCAATGTCCAGAGGTGCCCCCTTCCTCTTTCTCCAAGGGCATAAATGATCCATGAGGCCTTATTAATATTCATCCTCTTTGCCATGTTGTTGCAATTACTGAAAGACACGGTGACCTTTGGAAAGGAAGACTTGAGGGGGGTTAATTTCTGTTGGATTTCTTTAATTCTTTTGCCATTTGATTTTTCAGGAGGAGGGAATGGGGAAGGAGGCAGGGGGAGGAGAAGATGTGGTGGGTCAAAAAGTGATTGTTAATTGCAATTAAGAAAACAGCATCCAGAGAGAAAAAGGATATTCCATCTGATAATTAATATGTAGAGATTCGTAATGCATTAATGAGGCTGATTCAGATCTTGCTGCAAAAAGGTGCAACACTTCTGATAATTATGGTTGGAAAAGGCAACATTGCTGGAAGGTCAGGGAGAGGGGAATGCCTTGTGCCCTCACTCAGAGGCAAAGAGAGGTAAAATTTGGAGGCTCCAAGTATTCTTGGAGAGGAAATTTGTGGGGGTCGACCTGGGGTTCTGGCTGATTTCTGTCAAAACAAGATTTTGGAGCAGGGAGTGCGGAAGATGGCTGGGCAGGAATTGTTTGTTTGCTTTGATGCTGAGGGAGGGAGGGGAGGCAGCTCCTTCTGAATCTGGGGATAAGGAGCTAAATAAGAGATGACATTAGAGACATCAATATTTTTATGTCAAAAAGCATGGCAGGGTGCAGCTGACATCCTTATGGGTAAAACCAGTACATAAGGAACTGGTGCCATCCCCTGAATGAGTCCTGGGAAGTGTCTGACACTGACAGTGCCACTTGCCAGGGAACAGAATAAGAGGCAAAGGCTGTGGACAACCAGAAATCAGTGTTTGAACCTCATTTAACTTAACAATGTAGACATTGACATCATACCTGCCTTGGTGACACCGCTTGCCTTTGCTGAGCCTGTCACGCGGGCAGTGCTTTAAAAAATGCGTTTGGTGGCACCTCACCAGCATAATTCCTGAAAATCCCTGTCCCAAGAGCTACTGAGTCACGTGGAGACCTCTGGATCTGTGTCTCTGCAGAAAACATGATCCGCTACACAGGCAGCCCCGACAGCCTCCGCTCGCGCACCCCCATGATCACCCCCGACCTGGAGAGCGGTGTCAAGATGTGGCACCTGGTGAAGAACCACGAGCATGGGGACCAAAAAGAGGGGGACAGAGGCAGCAAGATGGTCTCTGAGATCTACCTGACCAGGTTACTGGCTACCAAGGTACGTGGTGAGGGCAGGGGACAGGGGGAGAAAGGTTTGCTTTGGTGGAATTTCTTGCTGGCAGGAAATGAGAGGCCGCCTAAAGGATGCTGAAGCTGGGTAAAGAGAGAAGAGCTGAAGGAAAATGGAGCGATATGAAAGCTCCAAGCATGTAGGGAAGGAGTTTGAGCTTTGAAAGGGGAGTCATAAAAGGGACACTGGAAAAGCGACGAGGAGTAACAATCCAGGGCCATGAGATTGGTGGAAAAGGCAGTGTGGGAGGTTCTGGAGTTGTTAATTTTACTGGTTTGTAATTTGTACCAAAACTGAGCAAGTGAAGAGCCAGGACAGGTGCTCAGAGCAGGTTCCAAGGATGCGTCAGGCCTCACGGTCTGAAATGGGCACCTATCCCACAAAATCCTGAGTTTTGTGGTACAAATCCTTCTCCACTATTCCCTTGGGCCAATAAAAACTCTTGTGCCAATGACTTGGAGAGGGTTGCATTGACCTTACAGCAAGACATGGAAACTCAGCATCCACAGAGAGAAAATACAGATTAAATCAAGTGGGGCAGAACAGGGGCTCCAAACACATCTGTGACTTTGACTTTTTTCATTTTTTGTCAGGGTATTAATAGCACAAATTTAATGTGTTCACACAAACACTGCCCGACTTAGCCCATCAGACACATTTCCATCACTTGTTTAAGTCCTGCTTCCCAGATTCACCTGCTTATTTATTCCCCAGCTCATGTTGCCTCTGATGTCTGGCTCTCCCTGCAGCCTCACTCAGGCTGTCTGAGCTGCAGAGGGATTTGGAGGAAAAGTGGCTTTGTCTTTAGCCCCTGGTCCATGCCCCATTCCCTGGCATCCGGAGGCTTTTATGGATCACACAACGTGTGAAAAATGTTGAAAAAGGAAAATGTTGCTCCCCAGGGCTCAGGCCCCAGCTGGTGTAGACCAGCAAGCATTGGCCTGGTGCTGATTTATGTTGTCTGGGGATATGGCCCCTACCCCACCACTGAACTGCTTTTGCTTTCTGTTCTGGGTCACAAACTCAACACTTGGGTTGGTTTTTGTTGCTTTGTTGTTGTTGGTTTGGGGGATTTTGTTGTATTTTTGCTCATTTGTTCTGGTGTTTTTTTGTGGAGATGACAGGAAAGCAGCTGCAAAACCTGCACAGCAACAGCGAGGGTAGGAAGGTTGGGGTTTTGTTGTTTCCCCTCTTGGGCCGAGCTATTTTCTTTTCTCATTGTGACTGTTTGTGGGAGAGAAAGAGAGAGAGCCATTGCTGTAATACAATCCCCAGGAATACTTTCTTAAACTGACAATGATTTTTATTCTGGCAAATCTCTGACCTCTGACACAGAAGACCCTCTTGCCTAAAAGCCTCAGAGGTTTTCCTGGTGTTTGTGAGGGTGAGCATGTAGAGAACTAATTCCCTCCAGGACCTGAACCTGAGGGCAGCTCTTCCATGTCAGGCCAGGAGGATTTCCCCTCTGGAGCCCTTTCTGAGTCAGACAAGTGCTGCAGGGCTTTGTTCACCCCTCAGGAGTTCACACAAGCAAAAGGTGCCTCTGTTTGTCTCCCGAAGAATAAATCAAGTGGTGAATCAGCCAGAGACACCGGCTTTCTAATTAAGTGTTTGTTAGCTTTAGGTAAACTTGAGCCACTCTGGTGGAACCTGAGGCTCTGTTTCTAGAAAGGAGACATTTCTCCCCTAGGTCTTTGGGAAAAGGACAGAGTTTTATCTTTCAGAAAAGGCAATTTCTGGTCAGTTCCACCCCAAACCCAGTCTAGAACTCCTCAGCTGTCCCTTTCTCCAAGCCTGGTCACCCTCAGATATTCCAGCTCCTCTCCTTCCTGCTAAAAGTTAGGTGTCCTCACAAGAGTGACCCTCCAAGCCCTGGATCTGGGATTCTCCTGCCACTGGGGAGTAAAAAATGAGGAGGCCTCTTTAGAATGATATTTGTGTTATTTATGACTCTGCTCACACATTAAACACCCACCCCTCTAGGTTCTCTTGTCCTTTTTGTCTCCATGACACCTTCTGCTGTGCTCTACAGCCAGCTGACTTCTCTTCCCAGCTTCCATGGCCCTGGGTGAAAGCAAGCCTAGAAATGGCTGGGTTTTGTCTCATGGATGTACTAAAGAGTTGAGGATGGGATGCAGATAGAAAAATCTGTGTGGAAATGGTTCTTGGCGTGTAACGGTTCTGTGACAATAAACATTCCTTCTTAAAGACACCTCAATTGAAATTCCCAGGTCATGTCACACTTTACCAACATTAGATGGCCCCCACTTTTCAATCACACCCTTGAATTCTGGATCTGATCCACAGACATGCCCTGTTTTCAGTGAGGCACCGAAATTCAACATCCTCTCCCTACTTGTAACCTTCTTCTTTCCTTCCTTCCTTCTTCCACCAGGGCACCCTCCAGAAATTCGTGGATGACCTCTTTGAGACCATCTTCAGCACTGCGCACCGTGGCAGTGCCCTCCCCCTGGCCATCAAGTACATGTTTGATTTCCTGGACGAGCAGGCAGACAAGCACAACATCCACGACCCCCACGTGCGGCACACCTGGAAGAGCAACTGGTGAGTGAGGGAGACAGCCCAGGACAGCCCAGGACCAGCTACATGGCTGGAAGGAGAGCAGAAGGATGTGTATTTTGAGATCTGGATGCTGGGGGAACTGAGGACCTTCATGTGGGGTTTGAAGCACCAGGTTCAGTCTTCACAAGCCGATTGGGAAGTCAGAAGATCCCAAAATCTAAAGGGTTTTATCAGGGATGGAGCATTTTTGCCATAGAGGTCCCAGTTTGGCCTGTATTACATGGAAACAGCAGGGATTGTGAGGGATTTGATGAAGAAAAATGAAGGTTTTAATTGCTGCAGTGCCCAGGATCACATAGGAATATCTAGGCAGGCATGGGAGACGATTCAACAGCTTCATCTACATTGGGTGTTTGAATTCCCAGCTCCATCTGTTTGCCCACACAGAGGTATCTCATGCCAGGTGAGAATTTTAAGGTATACAAGACACCCTCAGAGGATGTGGAGACTTGTACCCTCCTGGGTGGCAGCTGGAAGCCAGGAGAGCACCTCCAATGGCACAAAGAATTTAAAAGGTTTGGAGCTGGGCGTGAATCTCCTTTGGGGTGAGCGACTAAGGGTGACATCAGCAGCAATGTGTGACATCAGCCCCCTGCTCCAGCTGCCAGCTCCTCCTCACCCCTGCAGTGGGACAGCTGGAAAAGCCAGAAACAGTGGAGAAAAATCTCCTCTCTGCTGAGTCTCCCCGTTGGAAAGAGCTCCCTGGGGAATGGCTCCCTCCCTTCTCCTGTGCAAACACAGGGACTATAAAAGGAACAGCAGAGCAGAGCAATGGGGCTCCCAGCTCATGCATTTTTTCCTTTTCCCAGCCATGCTGTTGGCAGATCGTCACAGTGCCGGTGACATAAAAAAAGAAACCCCATGCACCAAAGAGGCTTTCAACTAATGAAACATTAGCATATTATTAACATTATCTGCGGCACTAATCTAAGCCTGATTGCAGCCACTCAGCCTAAATGAGCAGGAGGTTTATTTAAGGGGGGATGGGGGAAGGCAGAGCTTGTGTGTTTGTGGCAAAAGGGGCAGTGTGAAGAAATCTGTTCAATCAGATCAAATTAACTCAAAGTCACATCACAGGTTTTCCTTATTCCCAGCCAGGGACATGGTCCCCCCATCCCCTCCCCACACCCAGGCACACAAACACACTCTCTGCCCCTCCTCACCGTGGCTGTGTCTGCCACCCAAACACCTCACAAGGACTTCTGCAGGGTTCACTCACCCACCTAAGTGATGATTCTCCATTCCCAGCCTAAAATCCCACAACTCCACCATGTCTCATTGGCATTTTTTACCTCTTTCCTGTGACTCTGCCACAGGCTATACAGAAAATCTGTGGCTGCCCCATTCTTGGGCTGTTCAAGTCCAGTTTGAGCAGGGCTTGGAGCAACCTGGAATTGTGGAAAGTGTCCCTACACCAAAGGTGTTGGAACTGGATGATTTTTAAGGTCTCTTCCTACCCAAAGCACTCTATAATTCAATAATATCCAGCATCTCCCACTTCTCCTGAACCTGGCTGACAGGATTCCCTGTGTGGGACTCTCCTTACATTTGTTCTGTGATTTTGTTGGCTCGGGAGAACACGCAGAGATTTAGGAAAACACGGTGTCAACCCTCTGTCAGGAAGGTTGTTACCCAAAATCTATCAGACTTGGAGATGAATTTTTTCACAGTGTTGTGAACACGATGAGCTCATGGGAGGATCTGGGGAGTTTATCCTGAACACCAGGAAAATTTGCCAAGCTGAAAGATGCAGAGAGTGAAGGTAGATGTAGCAATCTGCCTGAGAGAGAGCCAGGAGCTGGGCTCTGTGCTCAGTGACACATCCCAGCTCCCGGGCCATGATCACTGCAATGCATTTGCCCTGACAACAAGGCTTGAGGCAAAGGCTGGAGGTGTTTCATACAAGGTACCTCAGGGCATCTCATATAAATGAGCTGCTCTTTGCAGAAAAAGGGGGGAAAGGGCTTTGGATTGCAGCTGGAATAGCATTTCCTTGGTTAGGGCAGATATATTTTCATATCAAAGGCTGTGATACTTGTTTCCCAGTTCCCTTTTTTTTCTTTCCTTGAGGCAAAGGGGCTTTCCCTGTCATGTAGCAACTGCTTCCTGCCAGGGGTGCTGGGATTGTGTGCAGCCTGGGCTGGAGCAGTGAAATGTGACAGGACACGATGTCCAAGCACACAGGATGTGCCATGAGCATTCCCAGTCTCCACTTGGGAGCTCTGCCTGCCTCTCGTCCCATGGCATTGCTGTGAGGGGTAAAAGCCAAGTCCATCAATGACAAATTTTAAAAACACAAAATGGTTTGTGTTGGAAGGGACCTCAAACTCATCCAGTTCCACCTCCTGCCATGGGGACACCTTCCACTATCCCAGGTTGATCCAAGCCCTGTCCAGCCTGTTCTAGGACATTTCCAGGGACTGGGATCCACAGCTTCTCTGGGCATCCTGTTCCAGTGCCTTACAACCCAAACCATAATTGGCATAATTGCCTGTCCTCATCTGATGGAGCAACCAACAGGGCCAACTTTCCACTGCAGCTTAACACAGAGAGATTCAGTGTTTGTCATCACCTAAATTATACTCCTGTTAATTTATGAGCGCCTTCAACAAGATTGTATTTAAGTATTGACTCACAAAATCTGCCCTGAGAGGATCACAGGGACAGCAGGTGACCTCACTAGTGTCCCTAGACTTTCTAGGGAAGGAATTCATTGCACAGCAAAGTTTATCCCAGAATCTTCACATCCACACCATGATCTTTGATTTCCCACCCACCCCTTGCTGCTGTGATGTCCCACAGCCAAACCTGTGAGCTGTGCACTGACCATGTCCCCTCTCCCACCCCTCCTGCAGCCTTCCACTGAGGTTCTGGGTTAACATGATCAAGAACCCACAGTTTGTCTTCGACATCCACAAAAACAGCATCACAGACGCCTGCCTGTCCGTGGTGGCTCAGACCTTCATGGACTCCTGTTCCACCTCAGAGCACCGGCTGGGCAAAGACTCCCCCTCCAACAAGCTCCTCTACGCCAAGGACATCCCCAGCTACAAGAACTGGGTGGAAAGGTGAGTTTGAGCTGTGGGATGACATAAAGGGACACAATGAGGCCCTGCTTCATGGGTGGTGGCAGGAGGCAGCATCGCTGCTGCTTTTGGAGACAGCCCCTGGGGCTTTTGTGTTTGGGGCTTTTGTGGTTTTGGCTTTTGCTGAGTGGAAATGTCCATGTTAGCCTTTTATTCCCTTGTGCCTTGCTGCAGAGATGGAAATTTAATTAATGGTGGGAGCTGAAGGTGTTTGCCATCGTTTCTCTTGAGGAGAAGCTCTTCAGAAGCAGCAGAGGGATGGGGGAAGGGGAGGGGATGTGTGTGAGCCCTGGGAAGCACACGAGCTTCTCAGTCTTTCCACACAGCCTGAGGTGGTTTGCTGCCCTCAGCAGCATTGTGACAGTCCCCACATGCCTGGATCCCAAGGGATCCCTCAGCAACTTCCCTTGGAGGCTCTTCTGTGCTTTGAATGAGATGCCAGATGACTGACAGGCTGCTGGCTGAAGCTCTGCAGGAATTTTCTGTCAGGTCAGAGGTCTTTCCAAGCATTTTGTCCACACTTCCAAGACCTGTGGCTGTATTTCAACCTGCTGTACTGAGGGTCAGTGCCTGGCAAAGCTGCTCCACAGGGGACACAACCAAAACAACAATTCCTGCAGCGTGTGGGGACTTCAGTTTCTGTAGTGTTTTCCCCAGGACAAGCAAGCAGCACATCCTGCTCTTCCAGCGGGAGTTGTGCTTTGCTTCTCAATATTCTGCACTTGCCTGGCATTATTGACAGGTTTGGGAGCTGCACAGATGGGGAACGCTTGCTGCTCTGTAAATACAAAGGCGGGTTTATCCTACGGATATTCCCGTGCACCACATCAGCTTCCAGCAATGATTCCTCTGGATGACTTCCCAGGCATGGCCTAGAATTGATACCGTGTCCTGCAGGTTGTACAAGGCCTCTGCTGCTGCAGACACCTCTCACCGCTGCATAAATCCCCATCTTGCCTCTGCTGGGGATGATTTTCTCTCATTTCGTGGAAGGAGCGTGGCTGATCAAAGAGCTCCGTCCCCTATTCGGCACGAGGCAGCGTTTTTTCCAACAATTCTCCCATTGGTCCGTGGTTTGTCTGGACAATTATTTTTAGATGTGGTTAAACACTTCAGCAAATGTCGTTTCTAGGCAACCTGCAAGGCTCTTACGAGCTACCTTGCTTAATTATGACCTACTTTTGGTACCGTGTCCAAGTTTCTTAGTATGTATTGAGGCTGATTGCTGGATTGACCTGGATAATGGGAAGGAAGTGTTGGAGGTTCCATTTAGAAATCAAGTTTGTACCAACAGTGACCCGAAGGTGTCAATCTCTAGTGATGTTTTAGCAGCACTCTGTGTGGGTGGGTGGTTTCTGTGGACAAATAATGTTTTCCAACTCAAACTGGTTGATTTTATCCTGGGAGATGCTACATTTGAGTGACAAACAGAGGTATTTAAGTGGAAAATGGATTGTTTCCTTATGCAGCAAACACCTCTTTTTTCTTTTTTTCCCCCTCTGGATAAACAAAAGGCTGCAGTTTCCATCATGTTTTTTCCAGTATTGATTTCACTTTACAGCTTCTTGGAGCTAAATCCTGGTGCCCAGTGATCTTCAACAATAGGTGCCGCATTTCCTTGGAAGTTTTCCCAAACAACTGGGTTTGCAAACGAGGTACATAACACCTCCTGCTGCTTGTAAACAGCCCTGGATTCCTGTCCCCAGCATGTGCTGGGTTGTTATCTGCACTGATGTCTGACAACTTGAACTGAAGCCCAAGGGGAGGCTGCAGGTTTTGGAATATGGTTAGAGCTTCTTCCATGCTTTTATTTTTGTGTGCCTGTCTCAAGGCAGTGGCACCTGGATGCTGTGGGAGATGAAAGGAAAAAAACCTATCGGGGATGAATAAAATATGATTGGAGTTCTACCCTGAGCTAATGAATTCCTTGTCCCCATTCTGCGATTGTGCTTTGAGGGAGTTTTTCCAAATCCAAAGGCTTCCAGTGCTGGTTGGAGCTATTTCTGTAGTCAGCATCAGCTGGAGATGGCATCCTTCAAGACCACTAGACTTCTTCAAAGAGTGAATCACAAGATAAAAAGTCAGGGAGTTTAAGAAGTGGTTGAGTAAATCAGAAGGGCCTGAAATCAAACAAATTTCTTTGACGAAAAGGAAGCTCTGAGAGGGTAATTAGTCAATGGTAGATTGTACCCAGCTTGAGGCACTCTGGGTTAAAACATGCCTGGATTTAGAGGCCTGGAAGTGGAGCTGAGCTTGGTTGCTCTGAGCCACCTCTTTGAAACCTCTGGTTTCTTGATGTGAAGCCTTTAGGACTCACAAAGCTCAGAGCAGGGAACGACCTTGGTGTGAGAAGAAGAGGCAGGGTTTAAAGGACTTCCCTCCAATCTTTCAAATACTTGTTTTCTACTTGAGAATGTGCACTGGGAAGGGAATAATTACAGCTTCTGGCCTGAACAGTGGTCTACCTCCATGGGGTGGTCAACTGGAAATTTGATTCCAAAAGATTGCAACAGCAGGACTGTAAGGAATCTCACTGCTTTTATTTGTTGTTTGGCTCATGTTCTAGTGTAGGATTTTCTCATGTTTTCAGTTACTTGTTTGTGATGAGTCAAGTGTTGCCTTCAGAAGTAGGACACATGACAATGACTAATTAAAAAATTTTAAAGTTTACCAATTTTTGCAATTTCATGTCAACTTAATGGAAAACTAAATAAGAAATGGACATCTTCCTTGACATTTTGAGAGGCTGGTTGTTTTAGTGCCCATTTCTATAATTATTCAAGATAATGCATTTGCTGACAACAGCAACAAAAGAATTATTGTGCATCAGTTAAATTTAGTTGAAGATGTTCCTTGCTCATTGCAGGGGGGCTGGACTAGATGACCTTGAAATGTCCCTTCCAACCCAAACTATTCTGTGATTTTGTGATAGTCCTTCACAATGTTATCACAAGCAGGGGTTGACTCTGCCTGCTGAAACAATCCAGCTGAGAAATTCTGGCTTTTTGGGAAAGAACAGGTTCACGGTTCAAACCAGACACCCAGAGCTGGAAACACCTGGTTAAAAAGTGTCCCGGTGCAGCCACATCTTGGATTTCCTGCTGCAGAACACGAGGCCTGATGAGGAAGAACAATTAACCCAGGAAATTGGGACAGACTATTTGGCTTTTGTTGAAGCCACGAAGAGTCAGGCTGTAGTTCTAAAACAAAGTGGAGGCTTTTCAATTATCATTATATGAGTCTATTAAATAAAAAAAAGAAGAAGAGGAAAAGAATGGGAACAGTAGAGCAGAATCTCATCTGACTTCAGTTAGTAAAACTCCATAGGCTCTGCTGAATTTACATTAGAGCAGCTTCAGATCTGCATCTTTTCAAGTTTACTTCAAATGTCCCCTTTGAGCCTGGAAATCTGGAGAACTTGGGAGCATTTGATGCAATCCCCAAGCAATACAAAGGGTAGCCGGTTCTAATTGGGACTGTCTCATTAGCATTCAACACCACACTGAAAAGATGACAAAGGGCTGTGGCTGACCTTTCATTTCTCTCCATGCTGCCAAGCTTATGATAACACTTGTTTGAACTTCATTAACACCATTTAATTGCCTGCATCACAATCAATATGATGTTTCCCTGCCAAAGCCTGGCACTGAGGCGGGGATGTGGGAGACTGAAAAGGGGCAGAGCACAAAAGGCAGAAGTCAAAGAGCTTTTCCATTTCTCACTGGTGCCCAAAACACCTGCAGGGCTGCAAGGAGAGGATCTGGTGCTCTTTTTTTTCCCTCATCCCTGCAGGGACTTGGTCTCCTTTGTACACTGAAGAAAGCCCCTCTAAGAAAAACTGAAAGTCAATGGAGACATCACAAGTATTCTTAACTTAGGAGTCATCCAAAGAAGACCATTCAAAATAGGCTTGCCAGGTTCAGGATCAAAAGAAGCTTAAAGTGATCTGATCTGTGGGATTCAGAATTATATCATCTGCATTTTATTGTGTTAACCTGGGTGCAAACACTGCCTGACGCAACTGGTGTGACCCAACTCCTGGGGCCATGATCTCATCTTTTTTTTTTTGTTTGTTTCCTTACAAGTACAGACACTTTCAGGATAAGGGGAACAGTTTTAAACTAAAAGGAGATATTTAGGTGAGATGTTTGGAAGACATTCTTTACTCAGAGGATAGGAAGGCCCAGAGAAGCTGTGTCTGCCCCTGCATCCCTGAAAGTGTCCAAGGCCAGCTTGGACAGGGCTTGGAGCCACCTGGGATGGTGGAAGATGTCCCTGCCCATGGCAGGGGGCTGGAACTGGAGGGGTTTAAGGTCCCTTCCAACCCAAAACATTCCTCATTTAATGATTCATGAAGCAACTGTTATTTACATCCCATTAGCTTTTAGATGTCGAGGTCTGGATCTTGTTAGGAAATGCTTGGAGAGCATGTTTGGAGTACACAAAACAGAAATTTGGGATTTCAGACATTGTACCCATTTGGAATTTCCCCTACACAGAGTGTCAATTTGGGGCTTCAGGACTCTCAGGTCACTGGGAAATCTCTACCTATGCAGTGCTTGTGATGTCTGTTGGCCACTTTGGAGCTGACTTTAGAAAAAAAAGACAAACTGGACCATTTTGATACAGTAAAAAGCTGCATGTATCCTAACACTGTGATTTATTGAGGTTTTAAGGAGAAACTCTGAGTGCTTTAAAAAAAGAGCATCACGTGAGGTGCAAATCCTGGCTCTACTCTAAAAAATGAGGTTTCTGTGCCCCCTCTCTCTCTGCTGGAAAGAAGGCTCAAGAAGTAGCACACCAAAGGTCAAGGCACTGGGTGTTGTCAGTGGAGATAATAAAAAACAGTGCTGGAAGGGGCCTCGGGAGGTCAACCCGACCATCTCCTGCCTCAGGGCAGGATCAGCTCTGTCTAAAGCCTTCCTGACAGATGCTTGTCTACCCCTTTCTTAAAGGCCTCCAACAACAGAGCCTCTGCTGTCCTCAGGCAATCCATTCCCGTGCTTGCCCGTCCTTCCCATCAGTGTTTTCCCTGCTGGGCAGCCAAAACCTCCCTGGCTGTAATTAAAGCTCAGGCATCCCCCGGGCAGGGGGTACAGCTCATTCCCTGCCTCTCTGGGGCAGCTTCTGGCCTATCTGGAGACTGCTTGTTTGTCTTTCTTTCACTTTTCATCTCCAAAAGAATCCCGATGTTTTCTCATCACTGTTCTTATCCAGTGCAGCTTTCAGCAGGCAAGATGAAAATGTGTCCAAATGTGGGGAGTGCAGCCCCAAACATCCTCTGCACCGAGGTGCTGCTGGGTGATCTCCTCTCCCAGAGGAACGACCTGTGCACCAGTTCACTCTCCAGCCAATTCTCCACTTTGTGCTGAAATGAGAAGCAGCAGGAAAAGTCATGAACAGGCAATATAAAATCATTGCCATTTCTAGGGCTTGCACACACAGAATTGTTCCCTCAAACAGTTTGGTTTGGAAGGACCTTACAGCTCATCCCAATCCACCCCCCGCCATGGGCAGGGACACCTTCCACTATTCCAGGTTGCTCCAAGCCCTGTCCAGCCTGGCCTTGGACACTTCCAGGTATGGAGAATCCCTGATTTCCCCAGGCAATCCATTCCAGGGCCTCCCCAGCAGCTCAGATGCTTCCCAGGAAACCCAACCTGCCATTCTGTGTCAGTGCAAGAGCTGACAGCCCGTCCTTGCTCTGCTTCACAGCATCCCATAAAAGATCTGGTTGTTCCCAAGCTTTCCAGTAGCCCCTCCCTGCTGGAACCGTCCCCCGTATCCCTTTCACGCACCTCTCCCTCCTTCAGTGGTCTGGATACAGCCGGCTATTGCATAACCCTAATTATGTTATTGCTGTAATTGCGTGTGCCGTCTGCAGCACATGGATTCGTTACAAGCTTTTCATATGCTAAAATGATTATTAATGAGCACGGTCCCATCCCAGCGACAAACAACAGCCATGACAAAAAGATCTTTTGGAAGGCAATTAGCTCCATGCTAAGCTGCCTAAACCATGGGCTGTGCTGGGAAATTTCGGGCTGGGGAGGAAGCACTGGCAACGTGGCTTTTTCTCTTCTCTTTTGATGAGTTAATGAGTTACTGAGCAGCAGCAGGCGCAGTCATTCTGGTGAAACAGCTCCACTAAGGAGCCTTTTCCCGTCGGCACTGAGGGAAGGGACATTTATTCCCGGATAAACAGAGGACAAAATGTATTCCCGGGTCATTTTGTTGTATTCCCAGGTCACTGCTGTGTCGCTTTTCTTGGGAAAACAAAACAAAACAAAACAAAACAAAACAAAACAAAACAAAACAAAACAAAACAAAACAAAA
>JAHLSL010000061.1:13051780-13093173 GCA_025920805.1 Petroica traversi | reverse complement strand
AACAAAACAAAACAAAACAAAACAAAACAAAACAAAACAAAACAAAAACCAAAAAATGCAACCCAGGGAAAGATGAGATTGGAAGGAACAAGAATAATTATTTTTTTCAGTATTAGAATACCAACTCCATCCTCGAACATCCTTCTCCATCCATCAGTGGCAGCGGAGGGCCGCCTGGGATCTCTCTCCAGTTCAAGGCAGACTGGAATGCTGGAATGATTGGTTTACCCCAATTCCTCATAATTTTAATTGCTTATGAGGTCTAATGAACAAATTTCCTGTCACTTCAGAGGATGCAGAGCCTTGGGGTGAGAATGGGGGCTGCTCCTGTGAATTGGGGAAACTCAGACATGCTAGGCTGGATCTTTTGACATTCATCTAAGGATCTTCTGGAAACAGCTGGGAAAGGATCCACTGGAGATGAGCAAAACTGGAGTACAGAAATGGCAGCAAATCTGCTCAAAACTCTCACTCTTTGTGGGCAGGTTAAGCCAAATTTGCTGCTTTGCTTTCCCACCTTTCTGTCTCATTCAGAGGAAATCTGGCTCAGTCTTGTGTTGCCAATCTCCTGCTGGTGGTGGAAGTGTGAGGCAAGGACCTGTCCCTGTCTCAGGTGAGACCTGGTGGCCCTCACAGGTGACAGAGCACCCCTGGCACTGCCTTTGCTCTGCTCTGGTGTGGGAGCTGTCAGCTGCAGGGGTGATGGGAGCAGCCTTGCAAATTCCAGTAGTGGAAATGTAAGGGCCTCTGGGGTTTGGTGACAGCTCCTCAGTGGTTTTTGCATTAGGGGCATGCAAATGGCAGAGAGGCTCTGAGTACCTCTGAGGATCCGGGCTGGAATCGAGGGTAAATAAAGACCCAGCAGGGATGTTGTCATCTCCCTGCTAGGATGCTTTAATACACACATTCATCATTTCTGTAGAGAGCACAGTGATGGCTTCATTAGGAACTCTTCTGCATAAATAAGTCACTGGGCCATGGCAGAATTTGGATGGAAGGATATTATGTCTTTTCGCTCACCTAGATTTGGGTACTGGTACATGTTTTTTCCTCTCTCCTTTTTATTTTATTTTTGCCACAAAATACACTCCCACAACGCCTTGGTTTAATGGGAAGTGACTTTATGTGTGAGATGCCAGGAAATTGAGTCTGGAAGGGACCAAAGTGCTTTGGTGGGTGATGGCCTGTGACCCCAAAACACTGAGCTCCCATCCTGGAAGTTAGTCATGGCCAGAGCCCCGAAACTGTGATTCTTGAAATTCACATTTGTGCATCCCATCCGTGGCTGCAGGGAGCATCTCCTGCTGCTTTTCCTGGTTTGGATGAGTCACGGGACTGTTGTGCTGCTGGGGATGGATCTCTGCTGGGCTGGAAAGGGATGGGGAGCTTTCAAACACTTGTGAGTCACAGACTCAAGAGTCTGTTGCTACCAGGTGGAAAGGAAACAGGACAAACTCGGAGAAGAACTTGATAGGAGTGTCTGTGCTCTACTTTTTGGGACCACCCTGTCCCTACACCCACTATCCTACCACCACTCAGTGACAGCTCAACCAGAGAGGAAAAGGGGAATATTAACTGCTTGTCAGAGCCAGACTGGCACTTCTCATTTCCTCCACCGACCGCATTTATTTTTGCTGTGATGAGCCCCCTTCTCTTCTCATTTCACCCATCAGGAGGGTGCCTATCCAACATTCATGAGGAGCTACTCTCATCTCAGGCACCATAAATCAATGAATTCCACTGTACTGTAGCCTGTTTTCCCTGTGAAATGTGCTGGTGGCACAAAGATGGTTTGCTTTTTTTCAGTGCCAAGGTGCACCTTTTTGACCATCCGATTCCTTGCTTTTTGACCCTAAAATTCCTCATTTCTCAGCAGTGTTGTGGATGCCACCAATTCCTGATGCTTTCATGGTTTCCCTAGTGTAGCACAGGTCTGGTTTTCTCCAGCAGGTGAAGCCAAGACCTGTTTAAGCCTTTCTGGGAGTGTCAGAGGTCTAGAAATATTTATTCCTCCTGCTCAGCATCTTCTCCTCGGGATAGTTCTGCAGAACAGGTCGTCCTGGGATTTCCAGATCCTCACTTTACTCCCAGACAAGTGTCCAGGTCCACTTGGGGACCAAGGGTTAGGCAGAGTATAAAGAAAAACAAACCCACACCACCCTTCACTGGAACACTGGGAATGAGAAATATTCAGGAGACTGAGTTAGACTAAGATTTCTGGCTGGTCCTAAGCCCAGAAGACAAAATGCCAGGACTCCAGGGAGAGTGATGTTTGTGCGCCTGCTGGAAGTTGCAGTAAAATTAATGAGGTTTGCATGAGGTTTTTTATGGTGAAACAGAGTTTAGCTCTGGAAAATGTCAGGAAGAAGAACCTCCTATGCCTCCCTCTCCCAAGAATTACATCAACCAAAACCAGGATGTCAACAGAGACTGACCCATTGCAGTAAAACAGGGTGGGAGTGAAGGGCACAAAACCAGGCTGAGCAAAACTGGAGCCTCCTGGTGTGGAAGGGTTTTCCCCCGGGTTCTTGCACTGCTCTGTCTTCCACAGGAGACTCCAGCAGCTGCTCATTCTGCTCTGTCACTGAGTATTTTCCCACTCCTCCACCTCAAGGATCCTCATCACACAGCACTTCAATGTCCAATTTCTCTGCAGTGGCAAGCAGCCTCCATCTCAGCAGGTGTCTCCACGCTGTTTACAGGACACCTGTCAGCTCTTTTGGCTCCCCGTCCCCTCTGCCTCCTAATTATAAAATTGTGGATTGCTGCAGCTACGGGCTTTTTTTTTTTTCCTTCTCCTTTTTTTTTTTTTTCCTTGTGCACAAAATGTCAAATTGCAGAAATTAAAAATGTAAATGATGGCGCCTAATTAACCAGTTGACAGCAGAGCACAGCTGCGAATGACAGTGACTGATTACCTTCTGCAAACCTTGTCCTCCAAGACCTGCCTTACCCGCGGGACGAAGGACATCAAAAATAGCAACTTCCTTAAAGAGACACCACTCTGCAGATGGAGCTTGCTGGGCAATGCCTCTGGGGGATCCAGATCCTTTGGATAAACCCTCAGTCCTCCTGAGCTCCAGGACAATGGTGTTGACACCTAGGAAAAGCAGATTTTTCCCTGTCAGATCGTTGCCACAAATACCAGGGGAGCTTAAAATATGGGGCAAAAAGGAGATGCTGAGCAGGAGAGTTGTTGGAATGGACCTGATTGAGTTGGAAAGGTGGGTGATGTTAGCAATGGGGGCAGATGTACTGGTGAGAATGGTGTAAGGAAAAACACAAATATTTGGGTTTTTCGGTGCATGGGGGTGAAATCCTGAGCTCTCAGTGGGCAGCAAGACCTCTCTGGGAAGAGAGGCAGTGCTAAAAGCCTTTGAATGTCTGACAAAGTGATCCAGCTTCAGTCCAGCTCTTATTGATGGCACAGGGAAAGTTTACAGGATGCTCTTTGTGGGTTCATTCTCAGATTGGGGTGAACACAACACGTGTGGTGCTCAGCATTAGTGCTTCAGGCATTTCCACTTGGGCCAAGTCACCTCTCTTGCTGTAAAAGAAAAGCATGAGCGGGTATTTCACGGAGGAACCAGAAAAACTCAACACGGAGTGTAGCTTCTTCTCCTTTCTGTGCATTTCCCTTCTTGAGCTCCTCCCCTCAAGAACCACATGTGTCTGTGCCCCTCAGGTACTACTCAGACATCGCCAAGATGCCAGCAATCAGCGACCAGGACATGAATGCTTACCTGGCTGAGCAGTCCCGCATGCACATGAACGAGTTCAACACCATGAGTGCGCTCTCCGAGATCTACTCCTACGTGGGCAAGTACAGCGAGGAGGTGAGAGCCTGAGGGCACCTCTGGGGGGCTGGGAGACAGCCCACCCAACCCAGGGTGTGTCACTGATATCTGTTTGCATCCCGGCTGGGTGGGGGGATGGATTTAAGGAATGAGAAGCAAGGCTTGGGGTTCAGAAAGGGAAGGACTGGGATTTGGGGTCGCCTCAGTGCACCTCTGTCTGGATCCCAGTTGTTTTTGGCTGTCTTGTTCAGTCAGGCTCAGCTGGTTTGAGGTATTTGATGGTCAGATGTTAACTTGCTGCAGAGGAGCCCTACGTGAGCTCTGCATCCAAAGTGGCCAGAAGTTGTTTAAGGACTATGACCAAAGTTATTCCAAATACTGTAAAACACCCAAAAATGGTCCAACACAGACTTTAAGGTGGCCAGCACAGTTCTATATATTAACAGCCCTGTGAGGCTCCTTAGGGCATCTCAAGTGACATGGTCAGGTAGAGGATAAAACTCATAATTAACTGATCTCCAAGATAAGAATCCATTTGATTATCTGCAATCCAGAGGTCTGCATTGTCAGATCAAGCCCAAACTCCTGCCCAGCTCCCTCGTGGCTGACCTGCCTTGCATGATCTAAGCTAAGCCTGGGACCTACCGTAGAGAAAGCTAGCCCTCCTCTGCTGCTCTAAGGTGCTGGACTCAGTCATTGGGGAAAAAAATCCAAATCCCTTTCACTTCTTTCTCTCTCCTTTTCCAGATACTCGGAGCCCTCGATCAAGACGACCAGGCTGGGAAACAGAAACTTGCCTACAAACTTGAACAAGTCATAACCCTCATGAGCATAGACAGCTGAGAACTGTCCTGCCAGGGACACCCTGGGAGGGATAAACCAAGTCGTGCCTCACTCAAGATCATCATCTTTACCAAGTGCAAGTTTTGATGGGCTGTAAGCAGAGTCACCCGAACAGCGCTCCTCTCTCTCTCTCTCTCTCTCTCTCTCTCTCTCTCTCTCTCTTTCCCTCCCCCCTCTCCCTTTCTCTCTTTTCCTTCCCTTTCCAAATCAATGGACAAAGCAACAGAGCCCCAGGGGTGAAAAGAAAAGACTGCAGAGGAATCTTGGCTCTGGGGCCATGAAGACATTCGGGTGGAGCTCTCTTTTTCACAGCTTCCCCTCTGCCTTTTGCTCTAGAGAGAAACTATTGAAATACGCAAAAACCCCACCAACCCTCCCCCAGCATCACATCCTCACTCTGCAGAGGTGGAACTGGGAGGAAACTTCTGTCATGCTGCTTTAACCTCCCTCCGAGGGCTGTGGCCTCTGGAGCGGACATGGAAATGAACTCAGTATTACTCAAGTGTCCCCAAGGGGAAGGGGCTGCCTGCAGGGCTCCTGGAGTGCAGAGCCAACCCAGCTCCTCTCCTGCAGAGCCATTGCAATTTTGTCTCCTGATAGCGACCCGCTGGGAGAGCAGCCCCGAGGCTCCCTGAAAAATGCCACAGCTCCGTCCAAAGCAGGACCACTGTGGCTCATCCTGCCTGGGCAGACAGCTGCTCTCCTGGGGCAGGGAAAGGGTCAAGAGGGGACGAGGAGACCGGCACTCCCCTGCCCATGTGTTTCATATGGTTCTTCTTATTTTTCCAAGAGCCGCGTGTCCCCCTCCGTCTTTCCCGTCGTGTCCTGTTGGTCGTAGCCCTGCAGCAAAAAGCTCTCTCTGCTCGGTGGCATCCCCTCAGTGGTGGTGGTGGTGGTTCTGCTCCTCCTGGCAATGGACAGCACAGCATCATCCCCCTCGTTCCCACCTCGGCTTGGAAAGCAGGAGCCACGGGCCTCGGTTTGTTCCAGGCAAGGAGCTCAGCCTCAAAAGAAGAACCAGAAGGATTTTTAAATTTTTTTTTAAAGCTGTTCTTTCCATTTTGTTTCCTCAACTGGAACACAGCTGTTGTTTTCCCACAGTGGAAGATCAGAGGGTTACTGAAATGCTTGCTGTGAAGTGAGGTGGTGCATGGGACTGATGGTTGAAGCCTTCCTTCCAAGCCACTCCTAAGAGGAAATATCACCACACATTTTGGAAGGAAATCTTGGAGGAAATCCAAATGAAACACTGCAAAAAATTCTTCTACCTAGATTCCCCCCCAGCCGAACTGCCTGTCTTTTGGAGGTCTCTGAACTGCTGTGAGCCCATCTGCCTTTTGGTGCCAAGTCCCGGCCTTTCCTTTTCTCTAATTCTGGAACCAACAGGCCTTGCTGAAGGCACAGCTGCTGCCCAGGAAGGATTTTATCTCTCTTTGCACTTATCCCTTCAGGGATTGCTGTCACCATGGGACATTTGTGTGGGATTACCCTGTCCCTGTCCCATCCTCTGCTCAGCTTCTCCAGAACAACATCTCCACTCGTTTAAAGGCCAACCAAAGGGGAGTGATCTCCTGCATCTCTTCTGCCTTCAGCTGTTCCATTCACATGGCTGCCAGCCTGGATAACACCGTGATTAGAGACCCTTGGGGTGTGGAGAACCTCCCTTGTTCCCCAGGAAGGAAAGAGCTGGCTCAGCATTCGTCTCCCCAGACATGAGCAGAGCTCCCTGGCAGATGGAGGAGTGGCTGGAGAACCAGCCCAGATCCACCTCACACCATCCTCAGAGCCACAGCCCGGATCTGCTTTGTACCTGGAGGGAGGAAGGGGTGCAGGCAGGGTGTGTACACCGATTACAGAGCAAGTTCATTTGGGTTTATTCCTGTCTCTTGCTGTCAAACCAGAACCTCTGGGGAGTGACAGATCCTGAGCATGTGAGAGGGGGCATGTGGTGCAAGCAGGAGTCGGTCAGCGGGAGGGTTTCCTTCAGCCAAGCAGATACACACGTAGGCGAGTCCAAAACCACTCAAAGAACAGCAGTCCAAAACGTGGACATGTCTGTGGGGAGAAAAAACACTAGACTCACGTTGAAACAGCAAACTTAGGGACACGTCTTGGTTTTAAACCCCCAGACATTTCTCTCTTGATTACAATTCTGATTATTTTGTGCGTGTGCGTGTGTATCTGTGTGCGCGTGTGCGTTCCTACCCCCCTTTTTTTGGTTCTGCTTGCTTTCTGTTGGATTGCTGAGCTGATGGACTCATTGTGCACCTTATGGATATCTCAGAAGTTTTAAGAGGCCTGCGCATTGGGGATGGTTTGAGTTTGGTTGATTCTGCCATGGTTTTGTTGATCCATTTTAGTAATGTCGGCGCATGTTCCAGATCCATTGATTATGGCTGTGAAAGTGGGAAGTCCCACCAGAGCCAGTGGTAAGAAAATGACAACAAACAACACAAACATGATATTTTTTATAAGTACGTAAATTAAAAAAAAAAAAAAAAAGGAAAAAAGGGGAAAATTAAAAAAAAGAAAAAAGGAAAAAACCAAAGGTTTTGACAAACAAAGTGCCACAAAAAACAAATATGGACCCTATTGTCATGCCTTGTACTCACAGCTGGATGGTAGGAGTCTAAGGACAAAGAGCTGGCTTGGAGGGAAGTGGTTATGAGTGATGGGCGTTCCTGCCTGGACATGCGCACATGAGAGGAAGAAGAAGCTGTTTAACAAAACAAAAAAAAATCAAAATGAACTGGTGTGATCCTGCACTGTTACTGAAGTCAGAGGAACACCACAGGGGAAATCTGAGACTCACCCTGTTTCTTTTTGATGTTTTTCAGGGCTGTGTTTTTGGTTTGTTATGGTTGTTTTCCATGGTTGTTGTTTTATTTCTTCTTGCTGGTACGGAGTTTTTCATCTGTATATTATATATATATATTTTTCGAGAAAAACTTGAACACCTCAGAGACACTGAGAATGAAACACTTAGGGGAAATGGGAAGCGCCAGGAGATTGGTGTCTTAACCCTTTCCAACTTCCCATTTAGGCATTTCTGCTTTCTCTCCACCCTCTTCTTTCCCCCATGCCCAGGATTTGAAAGAAAATCTGCGTTTTGCTTCTCTTTCATCTCCTCTTTACTTTTTCGTCCTTCCGTTTCTCTTTATTTTGGTGTTTGAGCTGGATTTGCTTTTTTGCTTGGAAAATGTGCCAGAATTGTGATGTAAATGCGTGGGCTTCCTCCCCTGTCCCCTTCAGTGCCCTTCCCATTTCCAACCACTGTCCCAGAATCCCCCAGTCTATGAGAAGTCTTGGCATCTTTCTTCCCAGCCTCACCTGTTGAGCTAACTGTTTTTTAAGTGCATGTAAAATACAACTAAAAACAAAGACACAAGCAGAAGAATGAGCCCTACTACAACACGGATGCTTTCTTTTCCTTCGATTTCTTTTCCCCCGCCTCCCTTCCACACTTGCCCAAAAATTCCTGATAAATAAGTAGTGTCCCACACTGTTTTTCAAACCACGTGGAGAGAACTGGAGCCAAAGTTTCTCAAAGCCCATGGACAGGCTCCTAATATCCAGAATTAATTATCCAGAATAGCCCAGATGATAGGCTGATCTTTATGAGTATTTCTGCAATCAAATAATTAATGCTGACACTTGCGGCACCATCAGAAACAACAAAAGGGAACTCATGAAGACTCTCTGAGGTTCTAAGGAGAGAGTCAAGATTATTTCTTCACTGCAGGGTTTGCTGTGGGGCTTTGCAGCTGGGTTAGAGGAAAAAAGGGTGAACAGCCCCTCTGCAAACCCCTTGTATCCTCCCTGTGAGTGGGGCTCAGCTGTCAGTGACAGTGATTTGAGACCTGACCCATCTCACCAAGTGCTGGTGCTGACTGAGCCTTCCAGCGAGCACCAGTGTGGGGAAATTTGTGTTTGTCTGGAATGAGGCATTGGAGATTGTTTGCCCTCCAACAGACAGCGCAGGAGAACAATCCAGGAGGAATTCAGCCACCTGCGGTCACCTTCCTCTCCCAGCATAGAATCATAGAATCATTTGGGTTGGAAATGACCTCTAAGATCACAGAGTCCAAATGTTAAAACATGCCCCAGTCCTTCTCTTCCCCCTCTCCATCCTGTCCTGACACATCCAAAGGTTTGATCCAATCCAGCCTTGCTCCATTAGATTAGAGGGCTATGCCAATTTTCTCCCCTGTAGTTTTACCACTGCAGTTGGAAGATCCAGTCTTCTCTTGCATCTTTGAAACTGAAGACTGTAAAAACTATTAAATCATGAAGATTTAGCAGCAGAATTTAGTTTGGCAATTGCTTAGAGTGAGAAGTGATTACCAAAGTTTCCAGATCTTATGCATTCACTCACCAGAAAATGTTTGCCATGAAGTGAGTGAGACCAAGCAAATCAGACAATTGTCATTATTTTAATGATGCTGTTGAAAACTAACAGATCAAATTTGAAGAGTCCAGTGGTCGGCCTCACTGTTGAGTCCCCTCTGAATTTCCTGGAGTCTGGGATGTCTGTGAGGTTGAAACCCAAGCCCGTAACAGCCAATATCAAATGGACAATTGATTATAACTAAGTCAAAGCATGAAATGTAGATCAGTCCTTCCCCAAGGCTTTAGTGAAGTGTTTTTGGAAGAGACGCTGCTATGTGGGAGATTCCTCCAAAGGAAGGTTGGAAACTTGGAAGGACTCAGTCCCAGAGCTCTGCTAAGTGGGACATTTGTGTCTGCACAAAGGACACTTGGAATTAGGGAGTCACAGAATGGTTTGGGTTGGAAGGGACCTTAAAAATCATCTCATTCCAACTCCATTGCCATGGGCACCTTCCACTATCCCTGGCTGCTCCAAGCCCCATCCAACCTGGCCTTGGACTCTTCCAGGGATCCAGGGGCAGCCACAGCTTCTCTGGGTGATCACACAGCCTTAGTGATTGCAGGACAGCTTGCTCTGGACATCTGATGAGTCAAAGTTGTCCTCCAGGGCAGGTGGAGA
This sequence comes from Petroica traversi, assembly GCA_025920805.1. Taxonomy (NCBI): domain Eukaryota; kingdom Metazoa; phylum Chordata; class Aves; order Passeriformes; family Petroicidae; genus Petroica; species Petroica traversi. Next base: position 13,083,525 of record JAHLSL010000061.1, on the reverse strand, counting down.
TTTTGGGATGTCCTAGCTCTTGCCACCCAAACTCAGTGTGTTGTGGAGCAGGAAACTGGTGGAACACGTGAACCTCAATGTCATGGTGTGAACCTCCTCCTCCTGCCCATTCCCAGCCTGAATTTTCCTGCTTTGCGCCTGGTGCAGCTCCCATGTCAGGATAGTGTTTGGTCCATGGAATCCTGCAGTTTTCCCTCATCTCTGTGAGTGTGCAGTGTCAAAAAAAAAAAAAAATCATGTTGTCTTACTGGGAATAACTATTTTGTGGAGAATGCTTTGAAAATGGAGCTTGTCAACCATGTTTGCTTTTGGATGGCTCAGTTCTCTACACTTGGAGAAGCACCCAAGGGGACACAGGCTTACAGCAAAAAAAAAAAAAATTGTAGAAAGATGTCAAAAAAAAAAAAAGTTAAGAAAAACCAAACAGGATTTACACTTGGAAAAATAAACCCACCAAAAACCCCACTGAAGTTACAAAGCTGCTTAGTCTAATCAACCTGTCACGTGTGTGATTTCTGTTGTCGTTGTTATTTGTTCATTGTTTGGTTGGTTTTGTTTGGTAGTTTTTTGGGGGTTTTTGGGTTTTTTTTTTAAATCTTCTGTTCTAAAAATGGAGAGTTTACCTCAAGAAATTCTTTCTGCTTGGAAACAGATCACCTCAAAGATGCTCACAGCAGAGAGCAGTGTGCAGGGAAGCTCAGTAAAGCAAACCTGGGTGTGAAAAACAGAGGGAAAATCAGGACATTGAGGCTCTTTTCAGCATTCCCTTCTCTCACTGCTGTGGTCTGGCATTTCCCAGTGGAGAAGTTGCTGTTTGCTTTCAGATAGGCTGAGGCACAAGAGCCAGTTGGAGGAATCAAGGCACATGTCCAAGCTTGAAGTCCTTTCTGGAGTATCTTAAGAGAAACTTGGTGTTATTTAAACTTTCTATGCTGCTCTTTCTCCGTTCCCTGGAGAAATTCCGCTTTCCAGCCCAGGCTGGGGTAAGGAAGCAGAGAGATTAGGTGCTAGCTAAATGCTCCCAGTGTTTCCCCCAAGGAATCGAGAGGAACTGGATTAATTAAGGTCACAAGAGAGGCCCTTCCTTGTGTCTGACCCCGTGTCTTGGACATATACGTGAGCCCAGAAGTCTCATTCTCTGTTTTGCTAAAGCTTCCACCTTGAAATCAATGGAAAGACATTTCCTTCACCACAGTGTTACTAACAGCCTCAAAGAGATGTCAAGACAGCATTAGAAAGGAGGTTGGGATCCTTTTTCTTAGGTTGTTGTTGTTGTTGGTTTGATTTTCTTTTGAATTGATCCTAGTTAAAAAAGAAATAAATGAAACCTATACTATTTAAATTGGAATCCCGTTGTTACTTGGTAAAGGCAAAGCTTCTGTACCTTTGTTATAATTAATTGTATACCTGTGTATGTAAATATAAGGCATTCCTATTTTGCAGTCCAGAACAAAAAAAGAAAAAAAAAACCTATTTGTAATATAGAATAAAGTTTATTAAAAAAAATAAAGAAATGAAAATGCCCCAGGCTGTGATTGCTGCTTCCTCTGTCAAATGGAACCAGAGGGAGGGAACTGGAGTCAAGGAAAGGCTGGAAAAGACCTTTAAGGTCACTGAGTCCAACTGTTAACTCAGCACTGCCATGTCCACCAGTAAACCATGTCCCTGTATCCACGCATTTTGGAAAATCCCTTCCTCCCTCCCTCCGTTCCTTCCTCCCTCCCTTCTTTCCTTTTTTTCTCATCACAGCCATTCCCTGCACCTCAATCCTGCCATTCTCCCAGCTCCTCCACTGAGGAAATGGTGACCATTTGCTTCAGGCCTGTGACATCCCAGGTGTAAATAACATCCCCCCAGTGTCCCACAGCTCAGGGATGGTCTTCTTCTCCCAGGTAAAGGCTGGGAACTCTCCTGCAGCTCAGCTTCCCAAAGCAATCCCAGCTGTCAACAGAGAGGGACCATTTCCAGCACCCTGAGGAGGACTCTGTTTGCCTTTATGATTTCCCGTTTCCAGCTGCCTGGGTTGTATTAAGATTTTCCCCTCACATTCCCCATCCTGGGTTGTTTTTTTTTTTGGTTCAGCAGAGAATAACCCCAGCACCACCTCTCTCCTGCCCACTGGATTTCAGTCATCCAAGGTATCCCTTCCCTGTGTTCAGCCCCAGGTGCTCCTCACAAAGGGTGTGACAGGGATAGGGACACAACTCTGAGTTCCTTTGCCCAGCAGAGCTCTGCCAGCTTCAGTGTCAAGGTGTTCCAGCTTATGGAGTGGCAAGAAAACGACTCTGGGAGCAGGGAGGTTTTATTGATAGAACCACAGAATGGTTTGGGTTGGAAGGAACCTTAATGATGGGTAGGGACACCTCCCACTGGATCAGAGCAGGATCTCTGCAAAAATCACCTCTTCTGATGAGGAGTTTTCTGAGTGGCCGTGGGTGTTTTCTCCTGTGGGGGTTTTTCTGTCTCTCTGAGCAGCCACCACTGAAAACTGAGCCCTTTAAAGATCAAATTCATCTCATTACAGCCCTGCTGGCTCAAACAGATCAGTGACTGACAGAGGGAAATGCTGTTTCCTCTAGCTGGCTCCAGGGAGGAGCTCACTGTGGAGAGGTTTCTGCTGCAGAGGATTGCACTGTGCCTTTCTCAAGCCAGGTGGGATGAATCCCAGCAGTGGCTCTTCTTTGACCTTTTTTGCTGTAATTGTTTTAGGAAAACTCTCTTGCTACACAAGAGCTGAATTCCTCTGCCATGTGCTGTGTTCCCACAACCCAGCAAGCATTTGGGAGGAAAGCAGGAATCAATTTGGTTTTTTGCCTTCAGCTAGGATGTGTAAGGGGGGGGGGAAAATGAGAGAAGAACAACTGTTTTATTTTTATTATTATTATTATTTCCCCCTTTGAATTTCCTGCCTCTAATGGGAAATGCACTCGCTGACCTTATAACTCCCCAAACCCAACACGATGCCAAGACTTCTCCAGGGGCCAGCTTTCCTTCAGTTTGCCATATGGGATGCAGCCCTCGTTCCTACAGCACATGCAGGCAGGTCAGCACTCAGTCACAACTCATGACACAAACACGTTGTGGGCACGAACACGACAAGCAGAGAACACTGTGTTTTTCCTGGCTACATCTGTGCTAGTAAATAAAAGAAGGCCAGGGTTGAGTTGTCTGTGGTGTTTAGCTGTTAGCAGGACCCCAGGATAATTTTGGATGATTTTCTTCCAGAGAATGGCCAGGCACAGCTTGGGATGAGCATCTATTGTGGATTTTTTTCTTTTCCCCTCCATGGATAAAAATGCATCAAGTTTGGCTCTCTCTGCCCCATAAGCTCTAAGGCACTGTGGTTTCACACGGGCAGATATACAGAGCTAGAACAAAAAATACTTGGAAAAGGTCTGCTGGGTGAGGAGGTGTTTGTGAAACAAATATTGGGAAAGGAGGTACTTTAAAGGTTCAGTCTGTTATGACTGTGAGAGTGTGGTGTTTACCTGTTTGGGGCTGGTGGGGGGAAGAGAATGAGCCCCAAGAATTGGTCTGAGGTTGGATTTAAGTCTTGAAATGCAGAGTTTGGGGGCAGAAAGAGGATGCCAGGGGGAAATCCATCTGCTGGAACAAGTGCTATATCCCAGGACACCTCAGCTTTTTCTCAGACACCACTGACTGGTGTAAAATTAGTCCTGGGCATGGTGTCCTGTTGAGTTGGATGAACGTTTGCTGGAGCAGCACCAAAATACAGAACCTGAGGTACCATCAGGGCCTGTTCTTCTCTGGACTGTTACAGGGCAGGTCCACAGGTGTGGAATTGAGCTGGATCTCATGTCCTGAGCTAGGACTGCTGGCCCTGAGCTGGGTCTTGCTCTTCTGCAGCTCAGGACAAACCTGCAGGTGGCTTTCAGCCCTTGGGAAGAGCCAAATGGGAAATCTCCAGGGCTCCTCAGGGTCACCTCTGTGGCCCTGTCACCACTCTGGGCCTGGGCTCTCTCTTTGGTGAATGGCTCTGGAAGAAGAAGTGCAGATACTGATCCAATTACATTTATGGCACCCAAGTTTGCTCTGTGCCTTCCCAGTGCCCCAGCCGAGCCAGAATCCAGGAACTGGCTCAGAAACCTGCCCTGCTTTGCATTAGCAAAGGCAATCTGATGAACTCCCCATCAGGGCAAGGCTCAGCCCCGAACTCCAGCTCAGCTCCCACATCAGAGACCTGTGTGAATTGGATCCAGAGGAGGCAGCTGGGAGTTATGGGGCTGGAATTCCATCAAGGGCTTCTGGGGAGGTCACAAACCCCAAACAGCTCTCACAGCCTCCCCTGTGAACTGTCCCCAAACAGAATTATGGCCCCATAATTCAAAGGGCATCTGCTTGTCAGCAGGAGGACAAACACAAGGAGCCATCTGGGGCTGTAAATTCATCCCTTTTCCTGCCATTCCTCCATCTTCCCAGGATGGGGCTTCCCGGCTTCACCCAGGGCTCCTCACTTTCCCCAACCATCCAATCTTTTCCATCGCCTTTCTCCTTCTCTCCCTTCTTAATAGAGACACAAAAGTGGTGTGTGTCTCACACTGCTGACCACTTTACCTGCTGACCCTGGAGAGTGAGAGCAGCACTGACTCTGCTCCTCAATCCTTTTTATCCACAGCCCCTTCCCTGGCACGAGCCAGGCTGCAAACATCCAGCCCACATTAAATTTCCACAATAGACTTCCTCAAGGTGGGCCAAACAAGGTATTTTCCATTAATTGCAATTTTTGGGGGGTTTAGGGGACAAGGAGGACCTCGGGGACACCCCTTTATAATTTTGCTGGCTTTTACATGTAGGTATTTACAAGCAGAAAGGCAGCCTGGGACATTTCAGCATTACAAGTTAGATAAAACTTAGTGATTCCAACCTTGTTCTGTGTGTGGGGTGTTTTGGACATGCTGGGCTTCAGAGGTGATCCATGTTTCCTAAAGATTCCCTTCAATTGTTGATAAACAGTCAGAATGTGAATCCCTTGGGGGTTAAAGCTGGCAGGCATCATAAAAACACCCTCAGCACTAATTCAGCAAGAGGAAAGTCCAGAAAGGAAGGATTTTCTATGGCCAGGCACAAAGCTGGGATTAGAAGATGCTGGACACCCCATCTCTTCTACCAAACCAGCTGATCAGTCCGCATAAATCAGATAAAAATGGGTTTGGGCACCTCACATTTTCTTAATATTCCCTGTTCTCCTTCCAACAGAACCTTTACAACCTCCTGCCATGAGGAATTTGGTGCGACAGGTCAAGAAGCAGGACCTGGAAGTGCTGGACATCCCTGCAGCATTTCTCAGTGGTTCAGAGTTTTCTGTGCCTTCTCTGTCATTTTCATGATCTTTCATGTATTTTAGGTTATAAATGATATATGTAATTATATATATTATGTATACATTATATATATAATATACTTTCTGATATAAATGATCATCAACTCCCTTGACGGAAGGGAATTGTACCCATGTCAAAACACAGTGAAGCCAGCAGGAATTTTGTCATTTTTTTTAAACGTAAATATTCTTGTGAGTTCAAAGCTGAAATGTCAAAGGGTTTGTGATGCTCTGACTTAGGCAGCAGCTCCACAACAACTGGAATGGTTTTTCCTGACAAGTGGTGCAAATTTTGGGGGTATCTTGTGTTCCTGTCTCAGAAAGCAGCACTCTGAGATTTTTTTCACCAGCCAAAAACACAGGTAGGGCCATATGTGGGCTTTAAGCCATATAACCAACCCCGAAATGTTATGGGGCAAAACATCTGGAGAAAAAAATGGATTAAAACAGCTCCAAACTCTTAAAAAGCCAGCAAGACAAGAAACCAGCAAGAATCCTGGTGAGTCTCAGCAGAAAAGTGCTCTTTAAACTGGATTGTGCCCTGTGATCAGCTTTGTGGGGTTTCATATATATGTATAAATTCTTTAATTACTAAGATTACCCCATGTAATATTTGATAATTCGACCCCTTTTGGGAAGTTGACTATAGGGGAAAGGAACAAAACATTGTTGCAGATTTCTGGCCTGGGGAATTGCCTCAGAGGCTTGCTTTGGTTTATATTTTTTTTTTTTTGCCTTGCTATTTCTTGCCTCCCTCTTTAGAAATCTTTCCTTTTTCTTCCTGAGGACAGAATTTCAATTAGCAGAAGGATAAAGCCATGGGAGGCACTGAATACCCTCGGAGATAAATCTAGCTGGGACTTGTCACTGGAATATCTGAAGCAGCCTGACAGCAGAGGTCCTGAAAAGCTTAGATTACTCTTAAAAACAATAATAATAAAAATAATCAGTGTGCCTTTCAGAGAGGGAATGAAAAGGGCGAGAAGGAGGTTGTTCTTTGAATTGCTGCGTTCAACTGCAAAAGAGGATGATAAAAGAAAAAAATAATGTATTACGGACACCCAAACTGCTGCATCTGACTGAGAAAACGTCTAGATAAACTTCTAGGCACGTCCTATAACCATCTCTAAGCCTGGTGGATGTTTTCATCAGATAACTGAAAGTTTCTTATTGAATCTTCCCTTATGAGAGGGTTGAAAGAGACCTGTGAAAGCTACAGGGACCCATGTGGGGTGGAGGACATTGAGACAGTTCTAGAGCAGTCCTGAGCACACAGGAGCATTCATTTGGGTGTTTTCTGGTTCTTAAAACAGGAGTTTCAAGGTAAGGAAACGTTCCCTCTGGGAAAGGTGGGATTGCTCAGCCTGGAGAAAGAAAAGCTCCAGGGAGATCCTATAAAACCTTGCAGGGCCTGAAGGGGCTGTGAGAGGGAACTTTGATGAGGGCGTGGAGTGACAGGACAAGAAGAAATGGCTTTGAAATAACCAATGACAGGTTTGGATTGGATATCAAGAAGAAATTCTTCCCTGTGAGGGTGGGGAGGCCCTGGCACAGGGTGCCCAGAGGAGCTGTGGCTTCCCCTGGATCCCTGGAAGTGTCCATGGCTGGACAGGGCTTGGAGCAATCTGGGATGGTGGAAGGTGTCCCTGCCCATGGCAGGGGATGGAACTGGACGAGCTTTAAGGTCCCCTCCAACCCAAACCATTCTGGGATTTTATGATCCTGTGGTTCATTCCACATCCTGTGACCAGGATGATCTGACCCAGCTTGGCCTCCACCTCCTCACTTCTGACCTCTCCCACTCACCTGATGAGTTTCCCTGCCTTAGACCACCAGAAATGGCCTGAAGAACTGTCCTGTGACTGCTCCTTCAACTGGGGGCTGGAGGAGCTCTTGGAAGCTCTCAGAGATCAGACACACACACGGCCTTAATTCCTCTGGGCCCCTTTATCTGCTCACATCTGGTTGCCTTCAGCACGAGCTGCTTGCTTTGGCACAGCTGAGCAGCTCAGCCCTGCTGGGGCTGGGGACACGCTGGGAAGGGACTGTTTGATCTGTTCCAGAGGCTCGAAGGAGCCTTGGCAGATGATTTCTGATTAGCTGGGACCATTTAGGAGATGTCACCAGCCAAAATGGCCACAGAGTCACTGAGTGGTTTGGGTTGGAAGGGACCTTCAAGATCATAGGGTGCCTGCATGGGCAGGGAATCAGGAAGGAAATATTCTGAGATCACCAAAGGAACCCCTGCAGACCTTCCACGAAGAATGGTATTTAGGGACACGTTCTGTGACTTTAGAAATTAAATCATCCAGAGAGAGAACTTGAGGTCTGCACTCCAGCTCTGCAGGACCATCTATGCACTGCCTAATCTCCACCAGCTATTCCTTCCAGCAATCTGAATCTAGACAAAAATGATAAGGAAAATAAAATATTTATTTTTGAATCCTAAAACATTATACATGACTAATTTATGACAGATTTGGATTTTAAAATTGTATTTCTCCCATCACTGTTGCAACTGAATGATCATTTTCACACTAAAAGCATTGGCTTTCAACTCCTTCTCTCTTTTTAAATTAATCAACTTCCTTAAGAGTGGGATTTCTGCAGAAAGGTGAGTGTTTGTACCACTGCCAATATCTCCTTTAAATATTTTCAGGATAAATACCTGCAACAGAAAAACAGAAAAGTGTGCCCAGCTCCAGGCACCTGGCCAATGTCTTTGAGTATTCATAATTAGCAAAGAGAAAAGAGGAAAAAAAATCATTCCAGTCAGGGAGCAGAAACAAAAACCATAATTAAAACATTAAATTCAGAACAAACCATCATCACTTTTCACAGAATTCAGACCCTAAAAGTCCTGTTCACAGAAATGCTGGGAAACATGTGACTAGCACAGATTTGATGAGGCATGTGACATAATTAACAGGGAAAAATGGTAAATTCTCAGTCTGGGGGATGAGTTAAATATCTAAAATAATCTGCCTAGGCCCACAATTCAAGCCAGCCAGGGGCCAGCAGCAGTTTTTGGAGGATGAATTCTTCCCTGAGGCTTCTCTCGGGGTTAGATTTTGGCTGCTTTAAGACCAGCAGGTATTTCCTTGTGATGGGGTGGGAATCCCCCTACATCTCCATCTCAGAGGAGCAAGGACAAAGTGCAACTCAGAACAGTGGCATCAAAAGGAAGGTGACCCAGAGAGAGGGCTCCAACCTGGAGAGATGCTGTCAGCAGGAGAACACTGAACTCAAGGAAGATTTGGAGCTCCCCACAGGCCTGCTGAGCAGGTTTTTGTGACGTCTGCTTAGATTTAAGTCCATATTAACCCTTCAGGCACTGAAAAGAGCTCAGCTCAGCCATCAGTGCTCCCTGGTACTGCTGGTGACTTCCCTGGGCTGAGAAAAATCTCCCATTTTTCCCTTTCTCAGTGACATGAAGAGATTAAAAACCTCAAAATTCTTTCTAAAAACCATGAGGCCAATAAGTGTTGGTGAAGCAATATTTTCTTTCCCAGTCACAGCATGATTTTGGAGGACAAAAATCCTGATTCTTCCTTTATCCACCTGTACTTCTTCTTCCTAGAGATCCCTCCAGAAATGTCCAGTGGGAATCTCCTGCAGTTTGAGCCTTGCAGAAGTGAAACATCTCAGCTCTTCTCCTCTCCTCGCTGCCGTGGGCTCAGCAATGCATGGAAGCACCTCTCAAACTTGATTTATTTCACGCTCAAGTAACCCTGAGGGATTAATGGGTCCTAAGACACCAGCAAATGGTTTTGGGGATGTGGGAAAGAAGCTGAGCTGTCCTCGGACACCAATTCCACACTGGCTTGACCGTGGAATCCAAACTTGCCAATCATCAGCATCACAAAGACTCCTGTGAAGTTCCAGCAATGGAACTCCCTTCTGTGTGAAGTTGCCCCTGAGGAAAAGTCATAGCCAGCCCTCTGAGGCCAAAAATTGTCCCTGGTTCACCCTGGAAAGAGGCAGATGAAGGTGACCTGGGGATGGGAGGCAGATCCTGTCCACGGGCACCCAAACGAGGACGCTGCCTGTGGGCTGTGTCTCCAGGAAGGGAAGGGAAGGTTTGCAGCTCTTCCACTCGCCCAAGGGGGGAATTATGCAAGCCTCAGAAGCAGCAAGTCAAGATCAAAGGGGAGAAAATTAGGAAAAGAGAGAAGAATGGAGAAGTGGGAATAACTTGTGCTAGGGTAGTGCTCCAGGGCTTACTCTTTCTTGTGCTGAAGCTTTCAAGTCCACAGCAGTGCTGGGGAATGCAGCTTTTCTTCTCTTCCTTGTCTTAAGAACAGATCCCTTCTCTCTCCCTTGGCCTGTACAATTGAGGAGCTGGAAGAGAATTAAAAATATCCCTCATTGGCTGGGCTGGGCTTGTCCCAGCAGCTTGGGGTCAGGTAGGGCAGATCACTTGTCTTCTCCCGGCTCCCAGGTGGGCCTGCGCCTCATCAGATGTCCATCAGCAAGAGAGGAAAATTTAATTCTTCCTCCTCCTTGCATATCGTGTTCATTCACTGTGTTTTTATCTTGTTTTGGGCTCAGAGGAACCTCCCTACCTTAATTCATCAGCAAGGCTGGTCCATCAGCTGAGTCCAAGAGGGCTAAAAATGCCAACAACCCCACACAGGGGTGGTAAAGGAGATGTGGGATACACGTGATGCAGAAAGCTGTGGCTCTGCAGCAGCACCTGGAGGCTGGGCAGATAATTCAGGGTGTTAGAAATGGTTTTAAGAAGTGAAATGCAAGAATTATCCCTTCCCCTCTTGTCCTCTGTCAGGGGTGGCTTTACAGTGAGAAAAAAACAAAAAAGAAAAGGTGAAGGCAAATAGAGTTAAAAACACTTGGCACTGAGGAAGCAAAAGGGCTGAGCAGCACCTTTGGGAAGCAGACCAAACCCCAAAGCAATGCAGGGCCCAGAGGGCTGTGGGGCATCACATTTTGTAATAAAAAGTTCTGCTTTGAACTTTTCCAGGCTCTCCCTTGAGCTGCCCAGCAGCTTTGCCCTCTGCCCAGGAAGGAGCAGAGCAGAGCTGAGCTGAGGGCTCTCCCTTCCCGCTGCAGTGTTTGATTATTGGAAGCACTGCCTGCACTTGCACCAGGGGACCTGTCCTAGCTCGGTGCTTACAGCCCAGGAAAATTGCCGGGGATGGGTGGTGGCTGAGAGAAACCCCGTGGGGACAAGGGAGATGACAGCAGCAATATTGGAGAGAGCGTGTTTGGCTTCCCACCTCAGCCTCAGGTTTGCTTTTCCTTGGTAAACAGAAAAATCTGTTTCTGTCCCAGAGAGGAAGAGAAGTGATTTGGACCAAGGCTCTGCTAATGAATTGCTTCAGAAGTTTGCCTGCAGAATGGTTTTATGCTTTTTAGGTAGATCCACGACATTTGCAAGGTCACCCAAGCAATCAGGCAAGAGGGTTCCCCAAAGGACCCTGGACTCGGATGTGGCACAAGCGGGAGCAAACAGGCTCCTGATGACTGATTGCCTGACATATGTTCATTATCCCAGCTTGCTGCAGCTCATGGCCTTGGAGTCCTCCAAGCCAGCAGAGCCAGCCAGGCGGGGTGGGAGGAGGGTGAAATCACACCTCAGGTGACAGGTGACACTTTGGGTGGCACCAGTTGGACAGAACATGAATTTTTGGGTGCTACAAGCTCGGTCTTTGGGTGCCAGGATCAGAATCCAACTCACTGCGAGGCATTTGGTGTTCAGTGCACTCCCAGCAGCAGATCCAAAATATTTTCCTTCTGCTGCTCACTGACAATTTTACAAGGCTCATTCTTTACCTCTGTATGTCGTCTCCCCCTGTATAATCAGAATTATAACATATATGTAATTTCTCCCTCTACCACTTCCTTAACAGAGTGGGTTTTGCACAGCTTTCAAGGATTTCCAGCACAGCAAACTGCTCTTTTATCGTGCTCTTAAATTGGACATAAGTGTTTCACGGGCTTTCAAATTTACAGCACATTGGTTTTGTAACCAGCAGGGCTTAAACCTGAGTGAAATTAATTGATCTCACACAAATCAAACAGGTGCTGAAATATTTGGGTATTAACTTATAAAAGTCGACAAACCCAAAATTTCTGTTTTCAGGGTAATGTTAGTAGTACTTCAAGGGAGGAGCAGCATTTTGGTGCCTAGAGAAAACACAAAAAATTAAGAGTGAATTTCAAATATTGCCTGGAAAAGGAAAAATTTGGGAAAGCAAGATTGAGGAAAACACAAAGAAGCACCTTTCTTGCTAGCTTCAGGTTAATTAGACCTTCTAATTACCCCTTCCCACGGTGTCACAAAAGAACAGGGAGCTGTAAGAGTGGCTGTGTTGCTTGTGTGGGGTTTCAGCCAGGAGCCAGCCCAGCTCTGGCTCTGATTAGGGCCTGTCCGTGCTGTTATTATCATTAATAACAATCAGGATCCCTGAAATGGAGGCGTGACGGGGCTGGCGCTGCCCTGCTGGCGCTTGGACAGGAAAGGAAAGGGAGAGACAGTTTTGAGAAGGACGAGTATTGTCCTTGTAAAGGTCATTTTACAAGGGGTGGATGGTTTTAAACTGTAATAAATAGGTTTAGATTGGATTTTAGAAGGAAATTCTTCCCTGTGAGAGTGGGGAAGCCCTGGCACAGGTTCCCAGAGAAGTTGTGGCTGCCCCTGGATTCCTGGAAGTGCCCAAGGCCAGGCTGAACATTGGGGCTGAACATTGGGATGGTGGAAAGTGTCCCTGACATGTCAGGGGTGGCACTGGATGGGCTTTAAGGTCCCTCCCAACCCTAACCATTCTGTGATTCCATGAGAAATGATTCACTAACAATGCAAACTCACCTCACCACCAGGATTTTGCCATCCTCTATTTAGGAAGTTGAAGAAACACAGGATTTTCAGCTTTAAGCAAGCTAACATGGCATCAAGAACTTCCAGACTTCTGTGGTTTTGTGCTTGCTGAGATCACCTCCAGGTGCTGGTTCTCCAAACTCTCTGCAGTCTGTGTCAGATCAGCCCCACTGTCCTTACAAATTAAGTCCACAGGCAGTTCACTTGGAACACTCCTTACACCCAGAATCTCCCCAGGGGTTGCTCCCTTCACCACGAAAGGAATAAGGAACTTTTTACAAATAAACTGTGGGTCTTGCCAGTGGATAAAACCAGCACTGAGAGATAAAAGAAACAATGGGGAGGTTTCCACTGGTTGATGAATGGAAGGAGGGAAATTTGCATTTACAGACAAACCAAAGGGCTGCAGATACATAAAACTGAATATTGGAAGGTGAAAGGAACAATGAGAAGATCCATAAGTTCCATAAGGAATTCCACCGAGTAACACAAGGGAAAGACAAGGTGGGGGGGAATTATACATTAGAGTGGGATCTTAGGTATTGGGTGGTTTTGGAAAGTCTGTGCCTCTCAAATACCTCAGCCAATGGGGAAAGAGAGGGGGACATACAGGAAATTGTGGTAAAAGGGAGGCTGCATCCTCCAAAATGCATCCTCTCCATCTGAGAGACCCCAGGGGAAATGCCCCATGGCCTCTCCCTTCATTATAATAAAGTTACAGGACTCCTCTGTTTCCTTTTTGGGCATCAACCTCTGGTGTTTGAGGATTAATTTTCCTCACAACCACATGGTCCTAAATTATCCCCTCAACTCCTAATCCCACAGAAGGCTCTCACACGCTTGCAGTGGTGTGTCAGGTATTTTGAACTAGAAAAAGCACAGTAAAAATAATAATAATAATTCTACCTGAAGGCCACAGTGTGACACAGACAAGTGTCATTTAGGTGATGGCCTGGAAAGGGCTTCCCCAAAATCTGTGGGATTTTTCCTGCACCATGGCCACCCTTCCCTGGGGAAAACGCCTTCAACACACCCAACACAGCTGGATTTATTTGGGATTCTGGCTTATCAAGGCGTTGGCAACTTACAGCAATTGGCTTTTATCAATCTGTGATATGTACCTGCCTCCATGAGGGGCTGGGATAGGGTCAGAGCCATCATTTCCTGATCTAATTCATGATATTGGTACCTCCCTTCATTCCTTTTTTCCATCCCTGCCACCCTCCTGGCTGCAGAACTTCCCCAGCTCTGGTTCATCAGCAACTCCAGCAGATTTTCCCTCTCCCACCCCCATTCCCTGCACCTCCAGCAGCCCCCTGGATGTCCATTCCCCAGAGTATATCTCTTCCTCTGGGTGCCACCCCCAGCTCTCCCTCCCCCAGCTCCACAACTGTAGATGTCCATGGGTGGCCAGGGATGGACATTCCCTCCTTCCCCCACAGGTTCTTCACGCCCCATTTATTCCTTCTCTGCCCCGAGCCCCCCGAGGAGGTTCCTGTGAGTCCCTGGCTCCCTGGGGACAAGCTGAGCTGTGCCATCATCCATCACGGTGACAGACACTCTGTGCAAGGGCTTGGTGGCACCGAGCCAGGGCTAATGGCCCGAGACAGTGCTGGCCTTCGCTCCCAGCTGCTTTGGGAGCACTCCCAGGCGCCAATTCCAGCTCCCTGGAGGAAGGACGAGGTTGTTTAAGGCAGGGGGAGATCTGCAACGGTGGAGTTCAGATGCAAAAGCTGCCAACAGCTCTTTGGTTGGGCCACAATCGAGACTTGGAAATCCCTCCTGTGTGTCCCAGGAGAGCTGAGCTTGGTGGCCATGCCCTGTCCAGAGCCCAGGTCCTCTCATGGGTGACCATTTCTTGTCCAGCTCAGCACGGCCACAGCTCTGCCCTGGTTCAACAAAGGAGGTGGAATAAAAGTGGCATCAAAGTTTGGAGTAAAATTACCTAGAAATTGTTTTTTAGATCGGGGAATATCTCTTCTCCCTGAGGTGAGGTGTCACTGTCCTTCCATGGATTGTCCCATGGATTTCTCACTGGTTCTGGGTGTCTGCTCACCTCTGAAGGCAGCAGGAAACACCAATTGGACCAAGAGGAGTTGGTCTGGCTGAATCTGTGTCCTTGTTTTCTGTGGCTTTGCCTTCACAGAGAGCCAGAAACAGTTCTGTATTTTATTTCCTTCTTCTCCAGCCTCCAGATTAATGCAACCTTTATTTATTAAATGGCCTGCCTTGCTGAGGGAGAGATGATCTTGTCAAAACTGAATAAAATCCCCCTTTCCCCATGAATCTGTGAAGTAACAAAAGTGTGAGGGAACTTTGAAATGCCACGGCACCAAAAATTGCTGCCTGCACAGCCTGTTCCTGCACTGAGCCCAAGGGCTCTGCCTCCCACCACCCCAGCCCCTGGGAGTTTGTCTGATCAGCACTGCTGGCACTTCCCCTGACGTGTTCACTGATGGATTTGTGCCCCTCACTTTCACAGACAGATTGGTTATTCCTCATGTGGGGCTGGGATGGATCCTTTGCAGCTCAATCCTTTTTGGAGGGCTCAGAGAGGAGAAGCCTTTAAGGGACATGAAGAACTGAGTGAATTTTATTTGTGTGAGGTGAAACCACAGGGATCACTTGGACCTTCCAGGCTGCAAAAATGTTGTGATGCAATACAAAAAATTATCTGTGTGGCAGTGAGTCTGTAGGAAAAGGAGCCATCGCTGCCAGGGTCCAGCAGCCAACAGCAGGGCCCATCAAACCCCCACCTATTCCACATATGAGCTGCAGAAGATTCCCCAGTACCTTCAGCTGACATTAAAAGCTTCAAAGCCTGTAAATCCTTCTGTGAAGACAGCTCACGAAGTTCTCAGCCGTGGAAGTGTTTAAAAAATGAGTGGATGTGGTTTAGTGAGTATGGTGTTCAGTCAAAGGTTGGACTTGCTGATCTTGGAGGTCTTTCCCAACCTTAATAATTCTGTGATTCTGTGCAGCACATGGATGGACCCAAATCATTCCCTTCCCTTTTCCTGATGTTGGAACAGAAGCTGGGAGCTGTGTGGGAGGCAGACACTCACTGCCTGATCCAGCCATGGCAGGGTTTCTCAGGGCTGTAGCTGCTTTCTCTTCTCACCTTTTGTGTCTGTCACATCCCCACCCGCATCCCCATTCTCTGATCCCAAAAGCTTGTGCTGACTGCTTTGCTCAAAGGAAACCAACCTTTATTCCAGCTCCAAATTCTGCTTGCATCCCCTTCCAGGCTCATTCACTGCTCTCAAGGCTGGCATTAAGGGGAAGAAAAAAAAAAAAAAAAAAAACAACGACCAAAAAAAACCAAGCGAGAAGTTAGCAACATTTGAAAGCAATTTAACCAGAGAGCAACTTTTAAATGAAGCCATTTAAGGGCAGATCCTCCCAGCTGTGTGGGTGTCCCTGCTGAGCCCACTGCAAATCAGAGTTCAGGACATCCCTGTCACCGACTGCAGGCTGCCAGGGAAGATGCATTAGCCAGGAACGTCCAGAGCATGATTAATCTCTCCCTCCTCATTCGGATGCTGCCGCAGTTGCCACAGATGTTCAAGAGCCTCCTGGCAGTGACAGATCCCTGCGTGGTCCTGACTCCTTACCAGGCAAGTAATGACAACAGCCACACATTCCCAGGGCTGTGTCAGCTGGATTTTATGGTGGTTTTTTTTTTTTCCCTCTCCTCTGGAAAATTCTGCATATTTTTCTGGGAAGTTTCTTTATGAGTTGTGATGTGTTTGATTCTTTCCCACAGTTCCTGTCTCATCATCCCAACATGGGAAGTTCCCAGTGGAGGAGGAGGAGGAAGAAGGTTGTATCAGAGCAACAGGATCCACAAGGAGGAAAGCCAAGGATCTGTGTTTTAGCTTCAACCATAATTTTATATTTTGGTAGAACTGGTCAGTCCTGCAGGAAGCTTTGCTTTCCTTGCATTGCCCCTCCTGATATCAGAACACAGCAGAGAACCTGCAGTGGGGCTGAGCCTGCACCTCTTGGAGCCCATGGAACACCACGGACCAAGCCTGAAACAGTGGGAGAAGCCTTTGCCTGGGAGAAGGGGAAGGGATCAGCTCTTCAGGGTGAGTGAGAACCACAGAGTCACAGAGCAGTTGGGGCTGGAAGGGACAAGAAAGAGCAGCTCGTCCCACCCCATTGCCACAGGCAGGGATGTCACCCACTATCCCAGGTGGCTCCAAGCCCCATCCAAACTGGGTGAGCATTTCCAAGGATGGAGCAGTCCCAGCTTTTCTGGGCAGAATTCCCCTTAGTGCTCAGGGAGTTCTCAGGGTGCCCATTACTGCCCTGGGGTTTGCATTCCCTGTCCATAAACACGGATTCTCCCCTGCAAGGTGAGATTCCTTGGTATTAAAATCAGAAGGACCGTGATCCTGTCCGACCTCCAGAGAAATCTGACCACTGTCTTAGCCTGGTACCTGAGGCAGGCAAAGTTTTTGCTCATTCTTTAAAGGTCTCAAGGGCAGGACTTATCTCCCTCCTTGCCCAAGATGATTCATTTTGCTGACGATCCATCCCACCAAAAAGAAAAAAAAAAACCAACAAAAAACCACCTGACAAAAAAAACCCCAACATGACAAGTTTGCTTCACATTTTCATTTTAAATTTTCCACCTTCGTTCATTTTCCACCTTCCCCTTCGTGCCATCAAATCTCATTTTGCATTTGTCTGCCAGCTGCGTTCAGGCAGCGCTGACAAGAGCCTTCAAAGGAAAACCCTCCAGCTCCTCCTCCTCAAGTACAGCCCTGTTTACAAATCAGCAATGAACTTATTTGTGTAGTGTTATGGAGCTGCAGCCCCTGCCTGGCAGACAAAAAAAGTCACTCAGAATTCTCCCTGCTTCTCGGATTATATCCAGCAAGGTGTATCCCACTGTCAGAGATGAAATCTTAGCAGCAACCATGAGAAAAATTACTCCCCACACCGTAGTGGCCACGCAAGCCTGAAATGTGAGGAATGTCATGTGCATGTAAAATACTTCTGGACGCTGTGGATAAAATCCTGATGTGGAAAGAGGCAGCTGAGAAGCTGAAGGACTCCTGCAGGTCCTGAGACTCTGAGCCTTCTTTTCTGTGGATGTTGATGCCTTTCAGCTCACTCTTAGCTCTTGTTCAAAGGTGAAAATACCCACAGGGCTCATCTAGCCTGCATTTAGCCAGATCCAGGACATGTGGCTTCATCCCATTCTCAGCAGTCTTTAGGGTCAGAGCTTTTGGGTCCTAAATCAAGAAGCCTCATTCACTCCACAGATTACAAAGGCAGCTGAGGGTGGGCAGTCAAGGAGAGGTGCTCATCTTATGCTTTAAATTGAAAGAAAGCAGGTTTAGGTTGGATTTTAGGAAGAAATTGTTCCCTGTGAGGGAAGTGAGGCCCTGGCACAGGTTCCCAGAGGAGCTGTGGCTGCTCCTGGATCCCTGGAAGTGTCCAAGGCCAGGTTGGACATTGGGGCTTGGAACACCCTGGAAGGTGTCACTGCCCATGGCCGGGGAATTGCAATCAGGTCTTCTTTAAGGTCCCCTCCAACCCAAACCATCCTGTGATTCTAGGATTCCATGACTCTCTGATTCCATGATTCTGTGCCCACAGCCAGCCAGAGAAATTCCAGGCAGGAGCTGGGTCTGCAGAGAAATCCCTCAGTGGTGCAGCAGATGAAAACAGAGCCAGCAGCATCTGCAGGGGGCAGGACCCCAGGTCTCTGAGGCACAGCTGCCTCCACTCCTCTCAGGGGGCTTTTATCTCCAAGCTCTGGAACAATCCATGATTTCCAGTTGCTTTGATGCTGGTTAAAAAATGCATGAGAGGAACCCCTGAGAGCCGAAGCTGTGCTGGCACTGCTTCCTTCTGGTGCAAGGTGTGATGGATCCTGTCTCCTGCATGATCTTGGGAATAACATCCAGCCTCTTCCATCTGTCTTCCATGTATTCCCTGATAGCTGCCTCTTCCTCTGTAACTGCTGAGAAACTGAGTTTCTTTGCAGGGCAGCACAATCTTGGTGTTGGTTGGGAGGTAAATGCAGGGTGCAATTTGGGACATAATTCTAGAAATTAACTTTTCCTGGGAAAAAACACGGGGAAGGGCTGATCAGGTGTTTGAGGAGCAGCCTGTTTTAGGACAGGAGGCTCACCATACTTTATTTCCTGGAGCAAGTTATCACTCAGAAAAATCCCACTGGACTGTGTGAAAAAACAAAGGAAGGTGGGTGGTAAAACATCTTCAGAGAGGACACGAATGTGACAGGAATGGCAGGACTGACACCATGAACACATAAAGAGAGAGACCAGAAAGCTTGTGAGTAGATTTAAGCTAAAAATTTGGAATAAAGGTTTTCAGGAGCTATCAGAGGAGACAGGGTAAGAAACCAAGCTACTTAAGAGGCTCCCCATGCCTTTATTTAAAATATTTTAGAACATAGATATCATAACAGCAGAGGACGGAGGCATCTCACCTGATCTTGTCTCCCTAAAACCATCCCTCTTCACTCCATCTTCTGTTTCCATGCAGAAATGCACAAAAAAGGAGCCAGGAACTCCCCAGCAGCCCAGCCCAGCCTGGGTGAGGTCAGCCCAAGGCAGGGCTAAGATTTAGCACTGAGCCTGGGAGGAAGGAGCAGGTGGAAGCTCCTCACACCCAGACAATCACCTGATTAATGCCAGCAGCCAGAGGCACTCAAAGGGAGGACTTCATAATTCCTGGGCCACTCATCTCACCATCATTTAACACCCAGGAGAGGACAAATCCTTCTTGTTCCACAAGGGGGTCTGGCTGAAAAATGTGAGTGCCAGAGCGAGCAGCCGTTAATTAACTTTATGATCCAGCTCCCCTCTGGTTGTGCTGTTGGATTCATGGCCCAGCCCAGCCCAGAGCCCCTTTCCCACTGCCCTTCCCTGATTCCACAGCTCCCACCCCTCCCTGCTGAGCCTTTCCTACTGCCTTCCCTGCAACACGAGTTTTCCTGTTTATTGCTGGGTGTTAAAGACAATTCTCCTTCTCGTGACCTCTGCAGCACCGGCTCATCCATGCAGAGAAATGGATGCATATCCCATTATCCCTTGAAGTGTTTTATAGCTTCTCTTAAAGCTTTGGGCTCTTCAGAGTTTGGACCTGATTTTAGGATCACCGTGCCTCTAAGGGGGAAAGTGATGGGATGCTATCTGAAAATCACCCTAACCATCAGAAGACAGATAAAAATATTTATTTTATTTATTTATGAGAACTGAATGAGATGAGACAGCTTGGTTAAAAAAAAATGAATGGGGGAAAAAAAACAAACAAGTAAAGAAACAAATAAACCAACCAGAAATATACCTAGAATCTAAATGATGTGAAAAAAACCATCCTTTTCTCTGAATGGCTGAGCTAGCAAGAGGACAGACATTTCCCTGGCTTCCCACACTATCCTCACACCTTGGAGGAGCCCATATCCATTTTTGGGGATCACTAGAGGAATTATTTACAAGGGAATGAAGTGATAAAAAGAAATAGCTTGAAACTGATAGAGGGCAGGTTTTGAAGGGATATTAGGAAGAAATTCCTCCCTGTGAGAGTAGGGAGCCCCTGGCACAGGGTGCCCAGAGATGCTGTGGCTGCCTCTGGATCCCTGGAAGTGTCCGAGGCCAGGCTGGATGGGGCTTGGAGCAATCCGGGATGGTGGAAGGTGTCCCTGTCCATGGCAGGGGGTGGCACTGGATGATCTTTAAGAACCATTCCATCCTAAACCTGTCTCAGATTCTATGACCAAAATACAAACTTTTATCCATCAGCTGAAGCCATGAATCTCCTCACCATCGTCTCACTCTGGGAATACTGGTGTCAAACATCCAGAAATTGAATCTGGAATGATTTTGTGGAAACACATTGCTGCACAGGCAGGAGAGACCTTGTTACAGCAGAATCAGCTTGATCTGGGTGAGATCTACAAGGTCAATCCATGGGAAGGATGGAGCACTGGTGGCTCAGCCCTGTAAGGGGTGTCAGTGCCAATTTAACACCACAGATTCCACTCCTGGAGTCAAAGGGATGCTTGGTCAGGTGACATGGGCAACGTAAATGTCCAAAATTGCTCTTTTTCACCAAAAGCAGCTGAGTTCACTTCCCAGCAGGGGCCATTTCAGCAGCTGGTGGCTTTTCTTGCACCAGAAAGAATCGACTCTTTCATCCGAGTCATTAATTGACTGCAAATTAATTCCAATAGTTTTGGGTACTCATCTTCTCCAGTTTGCACTTGGAGTCCATTTGTTTATCCCATTAAGCAGAAGAAGATTATTTCCCTGGCCAGGCAGGACTTCACCACAAATTAGACTTGAGTAGAGGAGAAATGCAGCAGGAGGACAAATGTGCCGACTCCACTGCACCCAGGAATTTATCCAGAACCCCTTTAAATCCATGATCATAAAGAAAAGACAACCAAACACCAATTCCCTGGTCTGCCTGGGCAGATCCCCAGTGCCCAGCCCAGAGCTGATATTTTCTGGGCAGTGTCCTGTCCTCAGGACATTTGTGACCCCAGGCACACCCAGCTCAGGGCACAGCAAGTCCAGAGTGGGAATTTTTTTTGCCCCAGAAAACCCTCTCCCCATGCTGCATTTAGGATAAAACTGACCTGCATCATTTCCGTGAGTTTTTAAGCAAAGGAGAGACCTGAGGTTGGAAAACAGCCCCAGAGTAAATGTGTTTCAGAGATAGGTTCTTGATGAATGGGATTTTCCCTGCTGAAATCAAATTGTGAAGTCAAGCATTAGAGAACTAAAATCCCTTTCTGTATTTTCTATTTTGTCATGGTTTGTTTTCTGATAGGAGTTACCAGTGTGACCAAAGGATTTATCATTTTTTTGTTTTAACTTCACTCTTCAGTGAACTCATTATATCATAAATTCCTTCTCATGCAACATCAGACTGTTTTACTTTTATGACTGTGCCATTAAGGAAAAAAAAGTCAAGAAACCCCACAAACCAGATCAGCTTTTAACTTTTCTGTGAAAAGAAATAAAATCAGTTAGAGTTCCTAAAAGTATCATCTCCATTTTCATCATACTTCAGGAATATGAAAATTGTAGCTGATCAATTTTCTCCTGCCATAATAGTTAATTTCTAATAACTGGGAAATGTCTTAAGACTCTCTCAGGTTATTCAGCCATCCATTTACTGGTGCCATCCCTCAGTGTTTTCACATATTCTGCAGTGAAAGCTATTAAGCCTCTTCTGTCATTCTGAAACCTTTTCCTAGATGAGGAAAAGTGAATTAAAAGTTAGTTATATAACCTGCAGAACCAAATGACAACTTAAATATAGCACACTCTGCAGTATGTGGATTTAGCGATTAATCTGGAGCTAATATTCCTCTTATTTGTTATTAATTTGTGGGCAAAATGGTTTCTCCCAAGGTTAACATTTTCATTATCATCTGCAAACGGTGGTAACATCACCCAAGTTCAAGCCATTCGGATGTAGAGCACTTTTTACATTTTTAAATGTTCCTAATTCAGTTTTTATTACTCTCTTGAAAATAATTAGGCAGAAAATGGATTACTCCTTTTTTTCAATGTACAACTATTGGAAACATCCTGAAATTTCATGCTTTCAGGCACCAGTGGCCAGAGAAAGAAATATGCCCTTTCAACCAAGCCCTTAATTATTTTATCAACTGAAAGAGGAGCTAATATATTGTTGGCGATGCACAAAGCATTGTCCTCCAGATCTCTACGATTTTATCCAAGGGCTAAGCCTAAAAAATAATTAACTGCCCCAATCCAGTGAGTTACACAAAGAGCTACAATAATAACAACCCTACAATGCACCTCTGTCCCTCCTCCAGAACAAAAAACCCCTCAAGAGTTTTGTTTTTGGAGCTGCAATAGAACTATTTTTATCATCCTTTATATCCCCGTGCTCTCCTGTATTCACCACTCCACGTCAAGTAACTTGGAGACAATAATATTTGTGCTAGAGGAGGCTTTTTGCTTTCCCTATTGATCCATTCCCATTCTTTGGGAGGGAGCAGAGGGTTCTGCCTGAGTGTGTTTGGACCTACTGATTGATAGGGACAGATCCACGTGGGGATTTAATTCAATTAACTAATGAAAACCACGGGCAGAGCCCTCAGATTTGAGGTGAGGTCATGGTTGCTTTGGTTGATTCATCCCCTGCTGAGCTGATTTTTAGAAAATGTTCCACATCTGGGCCAGATTTAGTGCACAATAA
This sequence comes from Petroica traversi, assembly GCA_025920805.1. Classification (NCBI taxonomy): domain Eukaryota; kingdom Metazoa; phylum Chordata; class Aves; order Passeriformes; family Petroicidae; genus Petroica; species Petroica traversi. The sequence goes on along the minus strand of JAHLSL010000061.1, from coordinate 13,061,122 downwards.
ACACTTGAGATAAAGTTTTCCTTGGAGACCAAGGGTTGGATGTCCAGGGCTGCCCCCCTGCACTTCCAGCAGGCTGGATTTGTTCAGTTTTTTGTATTTTGGGGGAAAAAAATAACTCATGTAACATTGGGAGAAGAGACTCAGGCTCCTGCTGAAGGGAGAAAAAAAAAAAAGATGGGAAACAATGGATTTGGTTTTATTTAAGAGGTGGACAGTCACAAGCTGAGGACTCTGGTGGTCAGCCAGACCAAGTGCACTCCTGTGCATTCAGTTGCCATGGAGACAGGCACGTTTTTTTTATGAACCTCTTCCCCAAAAAATCACCCCAATTAGATCTGCCTTCGTGCATCACCCATGCCTGTACTGCTCCCTGAAGTTCCTTAAGTAGTTGTGACCAATTCTTTCTTCTTGCTGACATCTAAAGAACAACCTTTGCTTCCCAGTTCCTGGGCCAGGTTTAATTTGAGTTTCACCTCTCCACAGCTTCCCCACAGCCCCAGTGGGTCACTTGCTCCTCTGCTCTGTAGTTAAATCCAGAATTCCTGCCAGAGATCATCCCAGGAGAAACGCCTGCCAAAAAGCATGGAAAAGAGCAAAATTTGGAGGCAGGAGCATGGGAAAGAGGAGGAGGAGGAGGCATCAGGATGTCTATCTTGTGCTGCTTGACAGCCTCAGAGACTGGGCTTAAAAACATTGATATTTCCTAACCTGATTGTGCTCAGCATGGCAGAGGAGCTTTGCCTGGCTCAGGGGCTGGGACATGGCAGCTTGAGGCTTCTCTTTTTATTCTGAGTTGTTTGGAGCAGCTCTGACAGCCTGGAGGTTGCACATCATCAACAGGGCATTATTGTGTTCAAATGTTGTCTCCCAGGACATCCCATCATCTTCAGGCGAAACCTTGCAGGGCTGGTGGGTCCTCCAGTGATTTCAGAGCGAGGAAAATGAGGACAAACACCCTTTAAAGACGAGTGTGGGGTTCCCTTGACTGAATGCAAACATCTGTGCAATGGGTGTTCCCACAGGAGTCCACTTGGAGCCTTTGGAGAGATCCTGGCATTTCCAGGGAATAATTCAGCTCACCCAAATGCAGTCAGGATTAAGGCAGGTGTTGATTTTAGTCTGGTGCCTGCCAGAGGAGAGTTCAGCACAGCTGGAGGGCCTGGCAGTAAGGCTTGACTTAAATTAATCCTGTGTTAATACCTCTGAATTCAACCCTGTGCTGGACCCAACTCAGGACTCACCAGTTCACATTGACTGTTGCCAGCCGTGTTGGGAAATTCTAATGACACTGACTAATTCAGTTTTACAGAGAAATGCCACTTGTAGTGATTAATCTTTGGTGAATTGTTGCAAAATTCAGGGGGGTGGATGAAATGAACGTTTTGGAAGGCAGAAAGATCATTATGTTAATTTGCTGCAATCATCAAGGGAGGGGGAAGCTTCTCCAAAAACTGCACTCCTCTGATTTACAAGGATTTCAGCTGATTTTGCTGAAGCTGATTTTGGACTCCCTCTGAAAGGTCACTTCCAACCTAAATGAGTCCAAGTTTTAGGGGGTGAAATTGCTATTAAAAACTCACATTAAAGCGCAAGGTTCTTGCATAACTGTATTATAACTGGTTATGAAAAGAATAATGGGAACTCTTCTGAGGGCCTAGGGCAATTTTTCCTGCCCATTTTGTGATGATTTGGAAGCTGAAAGCCACAGGGTGAAAACGCTGACCTCTACAAGTTAACACACAATCAGCTCAGCCTTGAGAGTCTGTGGGCACATGAAGAATTTCCAGATGTGACAAAAAGACTCACAGAGTTTCTCTGCTTGGGCTGATATTGCTGCTAAACACCCCCCAAAAAATCCAGGCTTTGTGCTGGTGATTCTGAAATCAGGTGAGTTCCTGTTCTTCACAAGAAGCTCTTCGGAGGGGTGTTTAAAGCCAAGGCCAGAGAACACCTTTTGTGTTGTTTAAACCACCCAAGCCATAAAGAAGATTCTTTACTTTGAATTTATGAACACCATTAACTTCCCCAGGAAAAGTCCCTCTCTCTTATTAAATCATTCCCTGCGAAGAGACAACCACACAAGTCATCCTTGGAGGAGGGAAAACCACGGCTCTGCTTTAGAGGCTTCCAGATAAAAATTAATTAGCAAAACTCAGTGTGTAAATTCAGCAATATGCAAATGAGAGCAAATCCGAAGGCGTGTGTGCAGGGCTGAGCTAGTGCTGAGTTACTGTCATATTTTGCATAAAAAGTATAAATAGTTTACCTGTTTCATGAAATTTTCAAAGATTTGTGATGTAATTGGGGATAATAATGATACCATTAAATATACATTCAGAGATACAAAGCATTTTGTATAATTTATGGCTTCTGTGGGTTCTACACTCACAGTATATGGATCTAAAAGCGATTTTTTTTTTTGCAGTTTTAATTAAGGTTTAACAGGTTGTGTGCTTATGTAGTTCTTAATATTCTTAGTAATAGTGGAATATATTTCTTGAGAGGAGTTGAGGGTGAACTTTACTGAACATTTTTTGAACAAAAATTGCCTTGTGAGTATCCTAGGCAGTGTTTTTCCCAGAGTGTGCTCCAGTGCAGACCTTTTCCAGAGCTGTGCATTTGGGGACAGCAGGGACAGCACTTTCAAGCTGTGTGGATATTTACTCATGCTAAGCCCTGACCTGACTGGTTGCTCATAGATACCCATTTCTGTGCAAATGTGTCTTGCTTAAAATAACAACTTCATCCAGTGCCAAGAAGAGAGGAAAGAGCAGGAAAATTCCTGGACATTTCTTCATGACCTGTTTGGTCTGGTTGCCAAGGCTGGATGGAGCCCAGAGTAGAATTCCAGCTGGAATTCCTTTGGTTTCACCTTAGACATCCTCTGGCCACAGAGCAGAGTTTGTGTCTCAACAGTTCCCCCTGAATCTTCCCCATATTCAAAGCACAATCCATCGTTTTCCCCTGGAGTCTCTGTCTGCAGGATGAGGTGTAAATTGTCTGGAAGTTCTCCTTTCTCCCCCTGCTCACCAGATTTGCCCAAACAACTGGGCAAGAGTTGTTTTTTTTTTTAAGGGTTACTTAAACCAGGGCTGGTGGAAGCTCCCCAAGCAGCTCAGCAGCCTGGGGAAGAAAAAGCTTCAGGGAGACCTTATAGAACCTTCCAGAACCTACAGGAGCTATGGGAGAGCTGGAGAGGGACTGGGGACAAGGGATGGAGGGACAGGACACAGGGAATGGCTTCCCACTGCCAGAGGGCAGCGATGGATGGGAGATTGGGAAGGAATTCCTGGCTGGGCTGGAATTCCCAGAGCAGCTGTGGCTGCCGCTGGATCCCTGGCAGTGCCCAAGGCCAGGCTGGACATGGCTTGGAACAGCCTGGGACAGTTGAAGGTATCCCTGATGGCAGGGGTGGAACTGGATGATCTTTAGGTCCCTTCCCAGCCAAACCATTCCAAGATTCCATGATTAGATAGCTCATTATGAGTAGCCATAATTTAACCCTGCTCCCACCCCATCAGCTCCCACTCTGGGCAAAGGTGAAGCCCTTTCTCCACATCCAGAGGCAGGAGGATCACAAGATGTCACTGCCTTTTAACCAGGTAAAATTGTTCCAGTGATTTTCCAGCTCTTTCTGTTAATATTTTGTTCCTCATATGAGCTGTGCAGCAATTGCTTTGCATAAAAAACCATGAATTTGAGTTGTGGGTACTGTCATGAGACACCTGAAATAGGGGGGAGATGAATCCCGTCACAATTCCACTCAGGCAAGTGGGCAATTAACCTTTCTCTCCCCTTTCCACACTGAGTTATGGATTTATGTGGTGAAAGGGGCAACAAAGAAGTGCTTTAACATAAATTATTTAGCCCAAAGAGTTACCACGAGCCTTTCCATCATTTGAGTCATGGCACGGATCTGATTAACAAAATGCATCATGCATCAGGTCTGCCCTCGGGCACCTTCCTGGGAGAAATGTGGGCTCTTTTTATGGAGTTGGGCACGAGAGAGCAAAGTCTGGGATTTTTCTATGCCAGGGGAGATTCAGCCCATGAGAAAAGACAAGTTAAAGATAAAACATCAGGGTGTTGGAACACGGAAAGGCCCCTTGATCACCAGGAAGAAGTTGGACAATGGTTTTGCTCCCTGACAAAGCAATGACCAGGATTACTCCAAGGATCAGAGCAATCTTCCCCATTTCCCCACGCTTTTCACTGTTCCCTAACATCAAAGTTAATCTTTCTGCTGCAATTTCACCCCATGGCTTTCCTGTCCTGCCAGTGGTGTCCATGGAGAACCCTGCTTTTATGGCATAAAAAGGGACTGCAAGGTGGACACCACTGTCAGAGAAAGGGGCTGAAATTCCAGGTTTATCCACCCCATAAGGATGTAAGAGTGCTGCTGCCAGAGCAAATGGTAGGAACCAGCAGAAAAAGCAATGGAACAGGGAGAAAAACAGGTATCTTGTTTATTTTCCTTTTTCATAAGGGGGAAAAATGAAACTTATAAAAATTGTATGAGCTGGGTCACACAGGAATTCTGCAACAGGGCTGGAAACTGCATCCAAGCCTTCAGAGAGGCTGGAGGAGCTGTAACAGTTTAGTTGCCAAAACCTTCTCCTTTTTCAGCAGCTGCAAATGACAGTCACATGTCCAAAAAATCCAATTGTTTTGCAAAAAATAAGTAGAAAAGTACAAAAAAATTCCCTTTCTTGGTTAGAAATTATGGTCACCTGCAGGAAACCAAGGGACAGCAAAAATACAGATGTGTTTAGGACATGGACGAGCAGTGGCTTTGGCAGTGCTGGGTTAACAGCTGGAATTGAAGATCTTGGAGGTCTTTTCTAACAAAAATGATTCAGTGTTAGAGGCACAGCAGAGATCTTGCATGGAAGGTGGTGACCTGGCTGATTTACATTTATTCTGGGTCATTTTTGCACAGTTGTGTGTTCTGCTTCAATCAGAGTTGATGTAAAATTTCAGATTTGTCTTAGCTGGTGCTGGAAAATGAAGGATACAGAGGATTTTTCCTTATTTATTGTCAGCCATCACAAAGGTGGTGCCCATATCTTCTTATTCCTGCTCAGGACAAAGCAGCACTGGTGCATTTTCCACACATTCCACTAACAGGGATTGGTCCTGAGAGAGAGAAAAAGGTGGGGACACAAATAAACCAACCAATTTCTCCTCCCTTTCACCCTGGCATTGCCTCCTGTGCTCACATCTCCAAACAGGAATGGAGAACTTGATCACATCCTCAAGTTTCAGAGAGAGAGCAGGGAAAAGCTGAAGTGAACGTTGCCACGCCAGATCATTTTATCAAAGAAAAGGGAATTAGCGAGCAGAAGATGAAAATCTCCCCTGCACGAGCCACCTGGCAATTCCAGTGAACGTGGACATAACCAGGAAGCCTTTCCTGACCTGTGGGACAGAGGGCTGGGGTTGGGATCAGCCAGGATGGAAGTGTGACCCCGAACCCGACAAAGAACCCTCAGCACCCTTTTCCAACCCCCTTTGCCTCGACAAGAGAAACAGAGAAAAGAAAACAACCCAACCCAAGCTCCCCCTGAGAGACTGATTTATTCTGTGCTGGCAGGGAAAAGAGGAGACGACGTGAACTGCAGACAACAAATGCAATTAGAAAGGAAAGGAGGCATTCCCTGAAATGGCTGTTTCCGGCAGGCAATATGCTGTGGATTAGAACGTCTCAGGCCCAGAGTGGCACCATATGGCAAAACTCCCTCCATCCCACATTAAATCCTGGCATTTTGCAGCTGTCAAGATTAAGCTGTTTGTATGAGTAACATTGTAGTTTTGCTTATAGGGAAATAATGTGTAGCCAGTTATGATTAATCAAGGTGTCCAAAAGCTGCTGCGGGCGCCTGGAAGAGATTGGGTTCCATGGCAGGAGCTTTGTCTCTTAAATTATTGACATATTTTTCCTTTTTTTTTTTTCCTTTTCCCCCCCTTTTTTTCTTATTCTGTGCATGCTGCTTTTTTCCCCTCCTCCCCAGGGCACACAGGGAGTTGGACAGAGGCAGATTTTATCCCCAGGCAGCTCCGTGGTCCTCTCAGGAAAAATCCTGGAGCTAGGGCTGGCTCCATCCATCAGCTGCACTGACCTGAGTGGGCACAAAGCTGATCCTTCCAGAGCAGAATATGCTCCTTTCCCCAAAAAACCTCTTTGGAAATCTGGAGGCTTTTCTCTGCACTGGGTGATGTTATTTTCGTTGCTAGAGATGCTGGCTGTCCCTCTCTCCTGCCAAGAGAAGTTGTGGATGCCTCACCCTGGAAGTGTCCTTTGGACAGGTGTTGGTGTGCCCTTCCTGCTGTATTCTCTGTTTGGGGGGGCTTCTCTTGTGCCTTTCTCCAGTTTTGTCCAAATCTTGTTTTTCGAATTGCACATAAGGCAGCCAGCAGCTCCTGATGGGAAGACAAAGAACCAGCTCTGTTCCTGGCTATCCCTCTTGGCAGGGAGGCTGTAAAACTTGGTTATTTACAGGCAGAAAACAGGTGATTTACAGCAGAACAGCTCTATAGAAATCAATGGGAAGTTATGCTGGGAAATGTTGCATATTGTCCTGAGATCCTCCAGGGAAGGGTTTTACAGCCTGTCCTGTTCTGACAGCTTCCTCTGGACACTTTAATGAGTGACCATTTAACAGGGTCCTTCCCTTGGACAAGGTTTTCATCCAGCCTTCTCCACAAACACACAGGACGAGCTTTGGGATCTGCCCAAAACACATTTACACATTCTATCCTTCCTTAATGATCATGCAACAGCCTTTTAATCTGCAGATTCATCACTGTTGTGCTCCCCCCAGAAGCCTCCGAGGAGATTTATCCCTCCTCCTCTGCCCCTATCAACATTTGCTGCTGATTAGTCAATATTTTCAGGGTGATCGTTTGCAACAGGATGCCTGGCAAAGGCAGCCACCCCATCTCCCTGGATGAGCCACTTATGGGAAGCAATCCTCTCCATAGGAGGCTGTTAATAGGGGCTGCAGAGAGACTTATGGATAATCAATGCAGAAATCACATTTGTAAATGGCCCCTGTAGCTGCTTAATTAAGCACAGCGTTCTGGCATCAGGCATTAAGGCACTTTAAGGCCTATTTGTCTTCACAGAAAGTATCCCAATAATATATTTGCAGTTCTGTGCCAGCCCAGCCTAATCTCACCTGCCTTTGGTGGATTAACAGGATAAAGTGATTTAAATAACGGTGAGCAGCTTCTGGGGAAGGTGCGGAGTCACGGACAGTGGCAAAGGAATATTTGCTTTTGATGCTCTGCTGAACAAATTGTTCCTCTCCTTTAACTTTCCTCCCGTGCCTGATGCCTGCAATGTGCTCTGCAAAGCTCCGAGCCACCAGGAATCTCTCCCTTCCTGACACAGACCTTGGGATGTGGCAGGGAGCAGATAATCAGCCAAGTTATTCCTGAAAGAGGGAGAAAAGGAGGGATTCAGAGGTGGGAAGGAAATTCGAGTTGTTTATGCTGCTGCAGTTGTTGTTTTTATTCTTTTATTTCCCACACTCTCTCCTAACAGATGTTCCTTCTGGAAGCGTCTTTGGGGATTGTTGTCTTACCCTCCTCCTCTTCTTATCTCTCTTGCAATTCCTCGTTCCTCAGTCCCTCTTCTGCTTCCATCTCCGATGAAAATTCACTCTTGGAGCGTGTGATCAGCTGCTCCTGGGAGGCTGGGCTGGATCTCAGGAGCACCTCAGTCACATCAATGTCCTTCCCAAAATCCACCTGCTCCCCAGGTGCGAGACATCCCCGTTCCTTCTCGGGCTTCCAGACAGACAACAGCTGGGACAGAGATAATAAACTGCACATTTCCAAGGGAGACTCAAACCTGCATAATTTAACCAAAACAAATCCCCCAATGTTAAACTTTTCCCTCCTTTCTCTCCACTTCTCCACTAAGTCACAACACAGATTTTTTTCTTTTTTTCTTTTTCTTTTTCTTTTTTTTTCTTTTTTTTTAGCAAATTTTAAGTCTAAAAGCACCATGACAAGGCACAGGCAAATGCCACAGATATGAGAGTTGGGATCCTGGACAAATGTGACTTCATCCCATATTAATAATATCAATTTTCATCTCACTAAGAACCTCAGCTATTTAAAATAACTTCTTGCTCTTTGACATTTTTATTTCCATACTGCCAGAAAATCTTAAATAAACCCACGGTTGCGGCACTCTTTCAGTGAATAAACCTGCCATGACTTTTGGGGGTGACTCCAGACCTCCCTCCTGCCAGGAACTGTGAAATTTGAAGGAATATTGTGCAAATCAAATGGTGGGAATATTTCCAGCAAGAGGAAGAATTTACTTGGCTGCTGCTGAGCCTGGGAGCAGCCAGGCCCTTGGGTTATCTGCAAATAGGTGTCATTTTAGACATCCCATCCCCTACCTGGCATTCCTGAGATCCCAGCACCATTTCCAAAGGCTTAGGGAGGCTCAGCCTGTGTCACATCTGCTAGCCTGGAGCATCTCAGATGGCACAAGGAAAGGAAATGTGTGACACTTGCCTAGGAAGGAAATTCGGATGTATTTTCGAAGATTATGTCAAAGGGAGCTGCAAAACAAAGCCGGACTAAACAACGAGGTGTGGAAACTCCCAAATCCAGCCTTGACACCTCAGGGACAAGATCAACCTCGTCACAGCCCTGATTTTAGTGATCAGGGTCCCTTTTATCACCCCTTGTCCTGCACCTTGCCAGGGTGGGAGATTGAGGCAGAAATCATCTCTGTGCAAGGGGTGGGTGATGGTGGGCTCTGCTCATGGCTCACCTGCTGTGACCCCCTCTGCCCTCCCAGCTTTCATTAATCTGCTGGTGACAAGGGGACATAAAACTGGTGACAAGGGGACATAAAGCACCGGGCCCTGCTCCCCCCAGCACGGGGAGGAGGTGTCAGGGATGAGGGAAGAGCCTGGAGCTCTGGCAGCGGATAAATCCTCGGGTGGGAGCAGGGCTGGGGTGTCCTGAGTGTCCCCCACACTGCTCGGGCAGGGAGCACTTCATGGGGGGGTGTAAGAGGGATGGGGAAAAGTGGGGATTGGTGGGTGGGAAAGACAAAATAAAACAAGATAAAACATCCTCAGGCACGAGGTGGGGATGGTCCTGTGCAGGGCCGGGAGTGGGAATCGAGGGTCCCAACGGGTTCCTTCCAACTTGGCATCTTCTGAGATATGGGATAAAGAGGAAGTAAGGAAGGAAGGAATTTTGGAAGGAAGGAATTTTGGAAGGAATTTCAAAAGTAATTTCTGAAGGAATTTTGGAATTTTGGAATTTTGGAATTTTGGAATTTTGGAATTTTGGAATTTTGGAATTTTGGAA
>JAHLSL010000061.1:13011913-13051770 GCA_025920805.1 Petroica traversi | reverse complement strand
AGGAAGGAAGGAAGGAAGGAAGGAAGGAAGGAAGGAAGGAAGGAAGGTTGATTAAGAAATTGAGAGAGGAAGGCAGGAAGGCTAAGACAGTAAGGAAAGCAAACAAGAATTAAGAAGGAAATTAAGACAGAAAAAGGAAGAAGGGAAAATTATGAAATTAAGTGAACCAAACAAATAAGCAAGAGAATTAAGAAGGAAATTAAGAAAGAAGCAAGAAAGGAAGGAATCTGAATCCTAGTGGGTGTGAAATCTGAATCAATGGGTGTGAAACCAAGTGAAGAACTCTTCTTTGTCTGGTCAGACCCCCTCCACACCCAAAGCTGCACAGAAGATCCCACATGGACACATCAAAGCCTCTGAGGATCTTCCCAAGCACCTGCTGCTTGTCAGGCTGCAAAGGAGGAATTCCAAGGAGGTGCAACCCAGGTACCATGACTGTCCAACCCCATTCCATGGGGGATCAGGCGCTGGAAAGGCTCCAGAACTGCACAAGCAGAGCTGATGATGAGGGAAGCTGCTCCAGAGCTGCATGGAGCCCTGGGAAGCATTTTGGGTTTTATGGGGAGAAGACTGCTCCAAAAATGTGTGCAAAATGAGGCACCAAGGCCTGCCTTTGGCCCAGCAATTCTTTCATGGCCCTGAATCACTCAGGACCAAACGCAGCAAGGGCAAAACCTGGCCCTAGAGCATCCCAAACCCTGGTGCCATTTACAGCTCTGGACATCAAAACCAGATGATTTTTAGGGACACCTTTTGGTTTTTTGTGGCAGAGGGAGGAGTAAGTAGACCCATGGGGATGGATTTCTGGGTGATGTCCCCAGCCAGGGATAAGAATTCTGTATTTTTTTACTGCTCTACCTCTCCTCTCACAGCCTCAGGCTCTTCCCCTCTGGAGCATGGAAAGTTTCCTCTCAGTTTCCAAACATTGAGGTTCACAAAGGGTTTGCAGTGAGAGGGATTTGGTTTCTTCTGTGCATTTCAGGCAACATTTTTCATGCACAGAGCAACAGATGAACACAGCTGTTCCCTGCTGGGCTCCATTAGAGCTCCCTGCCTGAGCTGTACCCTGCCTGAGAACAGCAAATGGAAAAGATTTCCATATCGAGCACAGAGGGGCAGGCAGGCTGAGGCAGGTGGACAGTCAGGACCCACACAAACCTCTCAACAACTGCACAATTCCCTGCTGGATCACTGATGGAGGGAGCAGGCCAGTTGAAATCTCACCTACCTCCTTTTCCTTCTTTTTTTTTTTTCCCTTGAAGGTTTAGCACTGTGCACACCACAGTTTGTTCTGGGAGAGGTTTGCTCCCATTTGGTAAAAACAGCTGCTGAACTTGCAGGCAGGTTCCAATCCAGATGCTAAATATCTTCCCCTGCTAAAGTCTCTTCCTGCTTCCCCAAAACCCTCTCCTCCTTCCTCAGAAACGTGTAAAAGAAATGAATAAAATCAGCTTTAGCTCTCTTGTACTTATGGCTGAATGGGAAAATCTTTGCATTTGTCCCCACCATGTGCTCTGTGACCCTGCTTCTTGAACTAGTGGTTATTACTCTACCAGGAGATTGGATTCCTAAAGTTGCAATGAGTCTTAAGAGCTTAATGCAGAGATTTTTAAAACTAAACACCTCGAAAATAGCTGTAAGTGATCACCTTTACTCCTAACTATTGAAATAAGCTTAAAAATAGGCTTGAAAACACTTAGGAAAATTAATATTCCCATCCATCATGCTAAATCCTGGACAAGGGAGATGTCCCAGGAGATGGAACAACACCTCAGCATTGCTCTTGCTTGGAAATGACCTCCTGGCCTCTCTTCTCTGGGCCTCAGTTGCTCCGTCTGGAGAAAGAAACTCACGTTACTTCTGTTTTCAAAGTCCTTTGTGCCCTCCCATCCCTCCACGGTGGAAAAGCTTTATTTTTCAGTATTTATGTCAAAGGAGTCCATTCTTTACTTAGTGATTGTTGCTTCTTTCATTCCTAACACTGCAGAGGTAAAAGCTGGAACTCATCCCAGCACTGATTTTCTCCCAAAGTTGACAAAATTCTGCATAAACAATGCCAAAGTTTGTCTGGAGCTGCCAACAGGTCAATTAACAATGGAGTCTGATTTTTTTTTTCCTGAAAAAAAAAAAAAAGAAAAAAAATTGCTGAAAAAAGAAATTAAAATATTTTGGGAGTATAATGTAAATACTTTTCAAGTCATTAGAACAGGAGCCATTGGACTTCCTGCAGAGGGCTTATTTGGGGGGTGGGAAATTTTTAGTTTGTTAGCTGAGAGTTCATCGAAAATGGCATTTATTTAAGGATGTTTAAGACACCAGGATGTTTATCAGCATGACAGATGGGATACCCTACATATTTCTGGGAATTAGTTTTCCTTGCCATTCATCACATTCCTATGGACAAGGTTTGTACAACAACCTGGGACCTGCAGCTCACTGGGCTCAAACCTTGTCTTGCACAGAGAATCCTGGGATCATCTCAGATGAATAATTCCACCTAAAATTCAGCATCTTCTATCACAGAATCAGCCAGGTTGGAGATGATCTTTGAGATCACCAAATTCAACCTATGACCTAACACCACCTGTCAACCAGACCATAAAAACACCTGAGCTTTGGGGTCTGGGAAGAACAGGTCTCCATGGAATTTGGGTGTCCAATCCCCTGCCAAATCCAACAAAAACCTAAAGCCACCAAAAAATACTTCATCTCACCCTAAAGTAGAGGATTTTGCAAGGCCTGAGTTGATCATTGGCACTGATGCTGAGCTCTCCATGAACTCACGTGCGGGCCTGTTCGTAAATCCGTCCTTAACTACAAATGCCATCAAACATCTTTGTTTGCACTGCTAAACTCCCCTTCCCTCTGGGGTGTTTTTAATCTACCAATCTGCAGCCGAGCTGAGTGTCCTGGCTCCCTGCAGGCAGCTGGGACTGAGCTGAGATCATGGGTGTAGTTAAAGCTGTCGTTCAAGCGATGAAAAGCTCTGGGAGAGGTGAAGCACACGGAATTTCACTGCCCACACCGACTGTCTGTGCTGATAGAGATCACTGAGGGTGACGTGCTCAGAGGCAGATTCTCTTCTGTATCCCTTGGTAATCGCCCAGACTCCTGCCCTAATCACTGCTAAGATTGGCACCTTCAGTCCTGCCTCGTTCTTGAGTGCCTCACATGGTGACAGCACCCATCTTCTTCCTTCTGGCTGCAGACAGGATATGGACACTCTTCTCCTCCACAGCTCCCGCACAATCTGTAATTTACTCCAACACCCATCTTCTTCCTCCTGATTGCTGAGGGGACATGGACATTCCTCTCCTGGACACCTCAAGCACAATCTGCAATTTGCTCCAACATCCATCTTCTTCCTCCTGACTACAGAGGGGACATGGGCACTCTTCTCATGTACAGCTCATGCATTATCTGCAATTTGCTCCAACACCCATCTTCTTCCTCCTGGCTGCAGAGCGGACATGGACATTCCTCTCCTGGACACCTCATGCATTATCTGTAATTTGCTACAAGCCATGGGACACCACCACCACTGTGGCCAGCTCAAGAGGTCACCCACAAAATCTGGTTGTCCACCCATGACTCCTGCAAGAAAGTGAGGAACCCTGGGGACACCATGAGTGGATTGAAGAGCACCTCTCAGTGGAGGCAGCGTTCACTTGCTCTGCGTAATTTTGTTCAGAGGCACACATGGAATTATGGAAAGGCATGAGGTGGAACGGAAATTAAAGATCATTTTGTTCCAAACCCATGGGCAGGGACTCCTCCTACTAAACCAGGTTTTACTTCAAGCTCTGTGCAGCTTGGCCTTGGACACTTGCAGGGTGGGACAGCAGAGCCCAACTCTCTCTGCAGCCTTGAAGGTGTGAGGTGGGAATATCCATGGATATCCCTGAAGGTGTTTAGGTGGGAATATCCATTGATGTCCATGAAGGTGTTGAGGTGGGAATATCCATGGGTATCCATGAAGGTGTTGAGGTGGGAATGATGCAGTTGGATCCTGTACTGCAAATCCCAACATCCTTCCCACCAGCACTCCCCACACCCCTGCAGCACCAAGGGCTTTCAGCCTCACCACACGAGAGAAAATTGAGGATACACTGACAAAAGAACTATTTTGATCCATGTCAGCTTCAGATTGGCCCCACCCCAGGCCTGCGCATGCCCATAGAAGCAGAAAATGAAGCAACTGTTGTGAAAGATTCAGTAAAGTAATAAAAATGCACATTTGTTGATTAAGAGTTCCCTTTGGCTTTGCCACTAAAACCCTCTACAAAAATACTCCTGTTGCTCTCCTCAGAGGGATTTTTTTTTTAAATCCTCTTCTCCACCAAAAATTGAGAAATATGTTGTGTGAAATATCAAAACTAATTAGACCAAATGGTGCTCAGATCTGTGGCTGGTTTTCTGGAGGATTGCTGACAGCTTAGGAGACTTTATTTTTCTTTCTTGTTAACTAATTAGGAACAATTCTTCTCACAGTTGAAAATTCCTGTGGAGACATTAATGAATGTGAGATGACTGTGGGAATGGAGAAAGTGTGACAGTGCATGTGGAAGGGTGTGGGGTTGAGAGAAAGGGGAAGTTTTCGTGGTGGGATTGTTTTGGAGTGCAGATGTGGGAAGGGAAGGAGTGTCTGCTCTTTAAAGGATGTGTTTATGGCTTTCTGAAACAGGCAGCGGTTTAGGGCAGCATTTTTGAGGGTGGGGAGGTCTCTGTTGTGGCGGGAGGGAGGATTTGCATGAGGAGCTGCTGATCTGTGGGGTTGGGGTGCAGATGGTGCTGCAGATCTGGAGGAACACAAGGATTTGGGATGCAAAGCTGGCTGTGGGGTGGCCAAGGCCATGCAAGCCTGGAGAACTCAGCCACAGCTGGTACACTCCTCTGAGAAGGGCAACAAACGAGTCAGGAGTGGCTGCAAAAAGCACCATGGCACGGAGCTGAGCAGAGCAGGTTTAGAAGGAAAGGGGTTTTTAGATGTTTTTTTAGAAGGCAGTTTTATTTCAGGAAATGGTTTTTCACCCGGAGGGTGCTGGGCTCTGGAATGGTCACAGCCCCAAGCCTGACAGAGTTCCAGAAGTGTTTGAACAATGCTCTCAGGTACATGGTGGGATTTTTGGGGGGTTTTGCAGGGCCGGGAGTTGGACTCAAGGATCCTTGTGGGTCCCTTTCAAATGCCACGATTTTATAATTCTGTGAAAGCTGCAACCACAGAGAGCACAACTCCTGGGAGGGCTCCTGAGCTGAGCAAACACCTCAGAGTGGATGAGGAGCCCTCCCTTTCCATGGCCCACGTGCTGTGAGTAAATGTCACCCCTGCAGTGAATCCACAGCGCTGAGTCAGTCCCAAATTCGTCCCCCAAGGAGGGAGCTGTTAAGTCCCAAATTCGTGCCCCAAGGAGGGGGCTGTTAGAATGAGTGTCCCATATTGAGGGGTGTTTCAAAACCTCCCAAGCAAACCCAAAATCCAAAATGTCTCTTCAGCATCCTCTTCCCATCATGCCAGACCTCTCAGAGTGCAAAATTCCACTGTTTCTATGACCAGAGATGGGTTTGTGGAAAGCCTGTGGCGAGATGTGGGAATTCAACCCTTGTCTCCAGCTCACAGAGGTCCCTGAGCAGCAGGATCTGAGCAGAACCCCTGGGCTTCCCATCCCCTGCTCTCATCCCAAATGTGGCCCAGTCTTGGCCCCTCTCTGCCCGTCCACCAGGCTTTCATTTGTGTTTCTTTTCTTTTCCTTTCCTTTTTATTTTTCTTTAATTCTCTTTTTTTTTTTTTTGCTGGTGTTAGTTCCCGTCACACTGAGCTGACAGCTGCATTAAGAGACCTGAAAATACCATAGCAGAACTAAAGCAATTATTGTAATGTAGTTTAACAGAGGCTGTAATGAGAGAGAATTAAAAATGTGCCAGTCTCATCACAATTTGGTGTTCCTTTGACCTTCCAGGGTACTGTCAGATGAGGAAGTGGGTAACCCCTCTGCTGTTCCCTTCTTTTTCTTGCCAGAAGAAGGAACAAGCAAGGGAGAAAGCAAAAATCAACCAAATACACCAGTCCTTTCTCCAGGGCTGTGTCTGGGTCACACTTAGGGTGGAGAGGTGTTCACCAATCATGGAATGAAGTCCATCAGTCCCTAATCCATCCACATTGAATCTGCCTGGAAGACCCCACCAGTGCTAAGGTGAAATCCAGGATGTAAAGAGGCAGGAAAGGGATGTGGGTGTGAAAGAGGCCTCTGAATCAGCAGGCAGAGGTTCATGAGACCACACCAGAAGAGATGCCCTGGAGGTGAAAACCAGAAAAAATTCCTCCAAGTTTCAAGATGAGACCAAAAAAAGGCATTAAAGGTCCTTTTTGTCCCTAAAATGATGCCTCACCAAGCTGCAATCACCTCCTGTCAGGGAGGGAGCTGAGGTCCCACAACCCCCATCCCTCAGCACCAATTTCCTCCTGATTTTTTGCACTGCAGGCTCTTCCCCTTCCCTGCAGCGCCCCAGACCTCCCAGCTGCTGTTCACCCTCCTGACACGTGAATCTGTTAAGAAAGGTCTCACCAGGGTGTCCCTGAGGCAAGGCCCTTCCCTGCCTGCTGCCGACCAAATGTCCCAACACCTCCACACCTGGACTAGAGAAAGCAGCAGGGCAGAGGATCCACCTGAAAATAAGATTTGGTGGGATTTTATCTCCACTTCTCTCCAGTTCTCAACTTCTCCACTGTGTGTGCAAGTGCTCTGAGCAGTAACACCATCACCAACCCCTTCCCCAGGCTCTGAGCAGGAAAACTTGCTAAACTGAGGCTTCTCTCACCCAGGTAAAACCTGAGCCTTGCAAGTGTAGGAAGGGCTCCTCATCTCAGCTTTAAATAGCCTGTGGTGGGGAGGCCAGGTGAGAATTTCAGCAGCAGCTGCCATCAGGTTTAAGCTCTGAAGGAGGGCTCATTCTCAAGTTCATTTGAAAGGCACTGGAAGATTTGTGGACTGAGAAAAGCTGGAATTCACTCTGCGGACAGACACAGAAAGGAATGTGACTGCTCTCGTGGTGGGGCTTTATTTCCAACACCAAGTTTATCCTAAACACTTGGGGCAATGTGGACTTTCCTGTTTTCCTGGCTAGAGGGAAGCTCCTAACTCTGTCAGGGGCAAGATCAGCACCAAAAAACTCCAATATCTGAAAATGAGAACAGCCTTGCAACTCTTTGAAGTCAAATTCCTTAAAAACACCAAGTTAGAGTGGCAGCAATTCCCTGGATGAGGAAAGGGATGGCATGGAAAGGATTAGAGCGTCCATCAGCTCAGATATGAGGGCTGGGGGGATTTCATTAAGAGGTAAAATCTCCACAGATAAATATCTGCAGGTTGTGCTTTGGCAGCAGCCCTCAACTTCACATTCTAGGGAGAGATCTCATGGTTATGGACCTCCACAGGGCTCTGGAGGAGGGAAGAAGTGCTGATCCTCTGCGCTGCTCTTCTGCAAAACATCTGAGAGTGAAAAGAGGCTTGAGGAATTCTTAGAGCAAGGAAGAGATCAGGGGGAGGCTGTTCCCACGCGGCAAAACCCGATGTGTTTGTTTTGTACCACTCCAAGACTTGTCTCCTCAGGAGCAGGACTAAAACCACAGGAAAAGATGTTCTCTGAAAAGCAGGCCTTTGTGCTCATCATTAAAAAGGGCTGTGGGAAGTTATGGCTGAGGGGAAGAGCCCAAACACAGAATGAAGTGGAAAACAGCCTGGCTTTCAATTATGTTCTCACAAAACCAAGGCAAACAGGGCCCTGAGCCCAGCAGTTGGCAAGAAATAGTCTTTCTTTTTTTCTTCTTCTTTTTTTTTTCTTTTTTTTTTTTTATTTCTGACTTTGGAACAGCTTGGAGACAGCAGGCCCAGACATCTCCTCTGTTTCCTGCCTATTTTTAGTAAAGCAGGGGGTGGCAGACAGCTCACCTGGCCTGGAGGTCAGAGGAGTGGTGAAGCACTTTTCCAAATTCATCACCACCAGCAGCTGTAGAAATAAGGTGGCAAAGGCTGCAGTGACAGGTATTTCACATAATGCTTTTGATTCCATTATTAATGCTGCTTTTCTGTGCTGCTTTGGCTGAGTGTTGGTATAACTGGACTAATAGTGAGTATTATATTTTGATCCAACTGTTAATACTATAATTAAGCCAAAAATAAGAGGGTTTGGTTTTTTTTTCCCTACAGACAGAGTGTATCCTGTTAACAAGATTCTGAGGGCCAGGAATTGAAGGGGCACTGAACCTGCAGAGCTGCCTCTCTGTGATCAGCCACTTTCTCTTTTTTTATCTAAATGAACATGCAAATACAAACTACAGGCCCAATCTTTTTGCCAGTTACTCACTGCAATCCTCTCCAAAACTGGCCCATCATTTTCCAGAAGGCTCAAGCAGAGCTGGGTAAAATCTTTGTGGGTTTGTGTCCTTTAAAATAAAAAATCCTATGACTGGGGGACAAAAACGCAGTGAAAAAGATTAGATCAAGATACCCTGCTCATTAAAGTCAGGAAATGGTGCAATCTGAAAGGTCTTAACTCTCAGCCCCAAAATAAAAATGCCTTTTCCTCTCCCTTTTATTTCTTCCCAAGCCATTTCAGCGCTGCTTACTGCTGCAGAAGTGATCTTGATAAACTTTAAAAATGCTGCAGATCCCCTGACTTTATTGGAATTCCCCGTTACAAAAATATCTCAGCTGAGGACTGAATGTGCTGGGCACTGAAAGTGCTCAGCTGTATGTGCTGCAGCTCTCAAACAGCACAGATTTGCTTTTGGGTCTTGGCTTTTTCATAGCAGAAGGACTTTTTTTGAATTATTTTTTTTTTCTTTTTAAGGAAGAGGATTGACAGCCTACTGGGGGGGGGTGATCCTTCTCCTTTGCTGAGACCACATCTGGAGTGCTCCCCAGCACAAGAGGGGCATGGACATATGGGGCATATAAATATATATATTTAAAAAATCTGTTTAAAGTAATGAAAAAATGAAAAACTTATTTACTTTATTTTATTTTGTTTGGTGAAGGTGGTTGAGCACTGGAGCACTGAGAGGCTCTGCCCAGGTTGGACAGGGCTTGGAGCAACCTGGAATAATGGAAGGTGTACCTGCCCATGGCAGGGGGTTGCAACTGGATAATTTTTAAGGTCCTTTCCTACTCAAACTAATCTTTCTGTGAAAAACTGGAGTTTTATCCCAAACTGTAACCAAAAACATGAATCATCCATGGAGCCAGATGGGTGACAGCAGGAAAGGAGCTGTGCAGGAATTATTAGACCATTGCTGTTCTTGTGGTATCCAGAAATAAGAGGAATCCCACAGAAGCTGATGAAGTAGCCTCTGGAAAGAAGGAGGGAGCTCTGTGTGAAGGAGTTTTGATGTTAACTGGCTCCTTTGACACATTTCTGTCTCCCTGCCACCTGAGCCCTGCACAGCCACACTTCAAACACCTTCCCAGCTGGAAATAAGCTGAAAAACAGTAGATGTTTTCCATGTATTAAAGCACTTTCCTAAATAAACCTGGGCTGAGCACCAGGGTGGATGAAGAGACATTTAATAAAAGTGACAGTGTTAACATCAGTGAAAACAGGATAAAGAGCCCAGGAATTGGTTTAGGGTGGGAATTAGAATGAAAACTCACCTTCTCCTGTAGATCTGCCTCAGGACCAGAAAGAGAAGGGTTAATTTGCCTCCTCCTCACTTGATCTGACGGAGTGAATGTGACAGGGGACACAATGACCTTATAGCACAGCCTATCCTGTACACGGCTACAAGGATTGTTTCTGAAAGGAAATGTGGAAATTATCTCACTTCTGCAAGAGAAACTCCAACTCTCCCGTTAATAAAAGCTGTGATTTGGGCTCCAAGTACTCCTGAAGCTGGGGATGGATTTTTTCCTGGGAGAATGTCACTGCAAACAGCAGGAGAAATGCTGAATTGTTTTTGCAGAGGCCCCAAACCCAACTTTCTTCAGAGCATCTCCATGCTTGGTGTCCATGTGGCTGTGAAGGCTCTGACATGGCAGCTCTGAATTCACATTCTCAGGAATAAAAATTCAGATTCTTCACCCTTTCCAAAAATCTGTAACATCAGGAATTTTCCACTCTTGGGAGTGAGCAGATGGGAGGAACCTCCCTCAAATGCCGTCTGCAGCACCACCATAATTTCAAAACTCTGGATTTCATGAAGGATTCCTTTTTGAGTCAAAAAAAGCCTGATCTGGGGCAGAAAAAAAGAAATCTGAACCTGCATTTCTTATTTCCATTTACTGGCACACAAAGAGGGGGTAAACACTGTGAATCCAACTTTAGGAGGCTGATGAGTGCCCTGAATAGGTGCAGACATTTATGGTGACATGAAGGAACATGACAGCCCCAGGACACTTGGGTTCCTTCCTTCACACCTCTGGTGACCACTTCACGATACCTGATT
Organism: Petroica traversi; assembly: GCA_025920805.1. NCBI lineage: Eukaryota > Metazoa > Chordata > Aves > Passeriformes > Petroicidae > Petroica > Petroica traversi. Next base: position 13,041,332 of record JAHLSL010000061.1, on the reverse strand, counting down.
CATACCTATTCCAGGAATGGGTAATTTCCTCCTTGAAAACTCCTCTCATTCCATGGACACCAGAAATTCCATGGAAAGGGCTTGGAAAACCAACCAGGAGCAGGTACCTGTCACATGGCTAAAACTGCACACTGAATCCAAGACTGCACAACTCACTCAAGACCAGGCAGAAACAGAGAATTGATTTACCTGGGCACTCAGCTGGCCTCTGGGATAGCTCTGGACATGCCAGATCCCAAATATCCCCTCTTGGAGATGCAGACAGAAAAACTAAGAGCCTTCACCACAATGCTCATCATGCAGGACAGCACGAGGTGGTTCAGTCTGAATTACTGGGAAATGCACACTGGGAATATTGACACAGCTGGAGTCTGCTGGACACTAAAAATTTCACAGTTACACCTTAGAAAAAAACATATTTATATCAGAAAAATATGGCAGGAAGGGAAGCTCTGTGTTTGTGGTGAGTCTACACCTAAAATTCAATCTCCGCCTAATATAAATAAGTTTTGGAGCAAGGTGGAAGGAAGGAGGTGGGCAGGGGGAAGGTGTCCGTGGAGCACTTTCTCAGCAGAGGGTAGGCCTCCCTGCTTCTGCTTAATTGATTAATTCCTCCTCAGCAGAGTCATCTGTTTGATGTGCTTTGCCATAAAAGCAGTTCAGGAAGTTCATGGGAGTTAATCCGTGAAGATGGCTGGAGCTGCAGAGCCAAGCACCTGATTAAAGGACGAGGAGATGGCTCACAGCTTAGCTGCTTTCAAAGTTGTTCCCAAAGTCTCGGCTAACCTTCACATTTCAAAGTTCATTTCTTGGCGCTGGGGGATTTAAAGGGGGAGGCTCCTTTTTAAACAGTGGGATTATTGCTGTGATCAAAAAGCCAGGGGAATAAATTCTGAGGGAGGCCACACACGGAGTCACGCCCGTGAAACGCGGCGGGTGAAAAGATCCAGGCGCAAACACACACACAGAGGCTTCTGTGGTGCTGAAATTATTTGTGCTTTTTCTTTTATGTACCTTTTACACAGTTCTGTGTATCCACAAGCATTACCATGCACACTTGTAATCCTTCACTTAGTCTGGTGCTCAGTGTTCCGGGAGTGTCCTGCAGGCCCTGAGACTGAACAGCCCAGAACTGCAGAGCCAGGGACACCAAACATTCCATTATCTTGAGAAGCCAAGGTCCCCTGGAAGGACAGATTCTGTAAACTCGAGGTCAGCCCAGCCCAGCCCCATTATTGGGCTCCCTTGTTAGATCTGCTGACGTGTAAGGTCTGTAACTTGTGTATGTGACTGACGGTGTGTGTACTCTGTGACTTTGTCACCTGGGTGAAGTGATGAATCCAACGGGATCTTAATTAAACACCGAGGTAACGACCCCCAACCCTCTAATTGTATCTAGCCTTGTTTTTCCTCAGACCAGGAAAAGGCATCATCTGTCCCCCAGCGTGTCCAAACCAGCCTGTTCTGAATGCAGCACAAATCCCACAGACAAAGGCAGAGCCATCCCTCATGCCAGGGCCACCTGGCTGTGCCCAAGGACTGGGAGAGACAAACAGCATGGGAGTGATCTCTCTGCAGGGGTTTGCATTATTGCTGCTCTCAGCAGGGCCTGGCAGGGAGTCACCCCGAGGGGGACATCGCTCAGGTGTGCTGGTGCTGAGTGATGCTATGAGGGGACAGAAATCCTCTGCTGGTGCCGTGCAAGGCAGGAATGAGGAGGGATGACGGGGGAGGCCTGCAGAGGGACAACACTGCCAAGTGGTTCTGTGACTAAAGAGCAGCTGAAACTCAGGGGAAATAAGTGCAGGGTGGCATGCGCGGGAAAAAGAAATCAATCCTGACTTCACCTGCAGTGATGGGCTTTGAATGGACTGTTACTTAGCCAGGAATGAGTTGGTGTTGATAATGAGCAGTTCTATGAATATGTCACCTCCGTGCTCAATGGCGGTGACAAAAAGCAAATTGAATGTTAAGAATTAATAGCGAAGGAACGGAGATCAAAATAGAAGCCATTATTACACCTCTGCGTAAATTCAGTGCGTGTCTGCCTCTGGAATGTTTTGAGCAGCTCTGCATTCCCCCCACAGAAAGGACTGGAAAAGATGAGTAGAAGGGCAATAGAGTGATCAAAGGTACAGAACAATGGAGTACTCCAGGAATATTTCATCTGAATAAGAGATGACAGAAGCAGAGTATGATAATAGTCTATCAGATTATGAGTGGCATGAAGAGGATGAAAGAGAGCAACTATTGTTTTTTTTCCCTTTGAAAAGACAAAAAAAAAAAGTGCTTGAGATGATAGCAGGTCAGAACAAAGGACTTGCTTCACACAAGGTGAAGTTAATCAAGAGATAATCCCCCCTTGCCAAGGGATACTGCAAAAGCTGGAAGTTTACTTGATGGAAAAACATTAAACAACTTAAGGGGAAAATATTAATGGCATTTTCTTAGTAAATACAAAGATACTTCAGGAATAATTATGATTCTGTTCTCTAGGGGATATAAAAATATCTGCAATGCCCAAAGCTTGATTTTACACCTTCCCCTGTGCTGGGCTGGGTAAACCCAGAGTGTGGGTGATGCTATCAGTGCTTGATTTCCTGTCCCCTCCAGAGTGGGGAGTGGGGACTGGGGAATCACCATGCCAGAAGAATTCCAAAAATGTGTAGGTGTGATGCTTAGGGATCTGGTTTAGATATGGACTTGGTAATACCGGGTTCATGGCTGGACTCAATTATCTGAGAGGTATTTTTGAATCCCTGCTATTGCATGAATAAATGGTGAAAGACTTGGTAATTTGTAGGGGCCTTTCAGGAGAGCAGCTGTCTGGAATCTTTTCTTCATCAGCTTCAAGGCTCCCGAAGAAGTTTTTGCACACTAATTCTTCACATGTCCTGAATTATATTATGCAGGATTTGAAGTCCTAGAACTTTTCTCAAGTTCTCGGGGGTTTGAACCCCCTCACTGCCCTGCAGTTTTGTTATGAAGCTGATATTGCCTCTCTGAACTACAAGCGGATCAGGAGAGGAAAAGGATGTAACTGCACAAAAGAATATTTTTCTGTGCCAGAATTCAATTCTACAGGACCTTGTAAGGCCACAGAGGAAGAGTCAGTGCAAAGGGAATGAGATCTGCACTGCTGCTCTTCCTGTATGACCTTGTCCACAGCACAGCATCTCCTTCATCATTCTCCTCTCCTCTCCTCTCCTCTCCTCTCCTCTCCTCTCCTCTCCTCTCCTCTCCTCTCCTCTCCTCTCCTCTCCTCTCCTCTCCTCTCCTGTTCCTTTCTCTTTTCATCTAGAAAAAAAACCCACTCCATTAATGGATATTAGTGAGTTAATCTAAGGAAATGTAGGCAGGCAGATGATTCAGAAATATTTCACTGTCCTCCAGCAGCAAAACAGTCCATGGAAAATGGGCAGAGCTGGGTATTTTCACTGGTGAGGCAGAAGAGGGTTTGAAGAAGGCAGAGCCGTTCTCAAAGAGCAGAAAAGCCAGAGCTCACGTTGGGAAGTTCAGCTGGGCCATGGAATGACTGCACAGGTCTGTTTTACAGCCCTACAAGTCCCCTGGCTGTTCCCTCTCTCCGTGTCACAGGAAGCTGAGCTAGAGGTTGGTTTGTGTGATGGATTCACGTTGCCCATTTGGAAGCCAAGGTGCTGCAAGCTCTGTCATCTCCAGCCCTGGAGAAGCGATGAGGGGCCACACACACACCCGAGAGCCTGCAGCAGCCAGGCTGGTGCCAGAACCATCCTGGGAAGCCGTGGGCTGGGTGTGGAGGCAGAACAGATGGTTGTCAGTGCTGTGTTTAGGAACACGGGACACGGAGGTGCAGGAGGAGTCAATAACTTTGAGGTCGTGCACCCAGTGGAGATTCAATCCCTGTGTCCTGCCTGACATCCCCTAAACCTGTTTTTTCTTCTGGTAGCCTCTGACTGAGAGCAGCATGAGCAACACCCAAGCTGGGCTGGACACAGGAATTTGGGAGTGACAGCCTGTGGTGAGCACAGGGGACAGGTGGAGCAGTCACACAGAGTTATCATCTGTGGGGAAAATAACTCTGCCCAAAGGGATTGGGATGAGTCAGGCTAAGGATGCTGTAACTGAACAAAAATACCTGTGCTTTCCTGCAGCTCAGCTAATCCACATGAACAGTTCACTCGGATTTTCTTCCCTCTGACAACAAGAGCACAAACATGTGGGATTTTAGGGCAAAAATGCACCAGGCACTTTTTTAACAAAAGACGATTTAAGTGGAATCTGCTGGCCACCTTTCCCCTCTCCTCCGCTCAGAATGACCTTCACCCAATCTGGCTTTAGAGAAGAATTTATTTGGGGAGTGAATATGCAGCAGGTTTCCCTTCTCTGGACACATCCCGGTCTCCAAGCACGCAGCAGGCCTAGGTCAGCATAGGGAGATGAATTTTCATTAGGAACAGCTCCTTTTATCATGGTTTACAGCTCTGGACACAGAGATCAGGAAGGATATCAGGTTGCCTGCTTGTACCTTTATCAAGCCGTTCTTCCAGCAGGTGACATCATCCCGTCGGTGAAGGTCAGGCTGGCCTCAGCTCCTTTCTGACTCATTGAATATTTGCCATGACTGCAGGCGGGGGCAGGAGGTGATTTGATGTGACAGGGCAGGAGGGAGCACAGCAGCAGTGCAGCAGGACACGGGCTGCAGGAACGGGCCGTGCCTTGATCCGTTGTGACAAGGGGAGAGCTGCAGAGGGACGGTCCAGTGGCCTCGAGTGACCCAGCAGGGCAGGGTGGAGAAAGGCAAAAAACCCCTTTGGTTTGGGTCCATTGCCACTGAAATGGGACAAATCCAGAGTGGCCTTCCTTAGCTGAGGGTGGGATCACAGATTTATTGTGTGAGATCTTGTGACATCATCAACCAGGTCCCTTCCTTAAAGATCATTCTGTTCCACCCCTGCCATGGGCAGGGACACCTCCCACTGTCCCAGGATGCTCCAAGCCTCATCTAACCTGGCCTTAGACACTTCCAGGGATCCAGGGGCAGCCACAGCTTCTCTGGGCAACCTCACCACCCTCACAGGAGAGTGTTTTTCCCTGACATCTCATCTAAATCTCCTTTATTTCAGTATAAATCCATTCGTTCTCAGCCTTAAGATCCAGAGCACAGCAGTCCAGGCTGGATCCAGGATGTGGATCCAGCAGAGCAGGGGAGAAGCAGCAGCAGGGACTCTGCTCTGCAGATCTGTGGCCATGGAAAAGAGAGGCAGGAGCAGGAGCCTGTGATATCCATCACTTGCCAGGTGCTGCTCGCCTGACCTGAACATGCCTTTAAAGACATCAGGTTTGCTCCCAGGTGATTTTTCCTTCCTCCAAAGGGCTGTTTCTCATGCACTCAGCATCCAAGTGTTTTGAGCAAAGGGTTCTCTGTCCCTGCAGGAAGGCAGGGACAGCTGGCAGCTCTTTCCTTCCAGCCCTCTTCCTTTCCCATCCTGTGGAATTTCACACCAGCTGTGGTCACCTGTTTGATTTCTCTCCAAGTGCCTGCTTCCTCCACAAATTAATTCTGATTATTGTCTTGACTGGCAGGGAGGGAACTCTTAGTGGTGCGAGCCTGAAGCACCCACTCTCTTTGTCCCTTTCTCTTTTCCCCCTGCACTGAGCCTAATTTTGTGGTTCTCCGCCTTTCCCAAAAATAACGCTCAGACCCAATCTGAGCTGTCATCTTCATTACATCACAGCTGCCTGCAGACAGGGCTTATCACTTGCAATCCACTCTGTTACACTTGTGATTAAAACTGATTGCAAATGTGATCCTGGCTGCTCAGCCTGAGAATTGGGAACGTCTCTATAATTTCTGACAGCAGATCTTGAGGCCTCAGATGAGCCTGGCAGGACAAGATCTTTGCAGGCCAGTGGGAGTGGGAGAAGAATATGCAACTGTGAGAAGGAGATGGTGATTTAGGAAAAAAAAATATAAAGGGGCCCAGGTGAGAAAGTCCCAAGCTGAAATCTGGGAAAGGCAGGGGGTGAAAATAAAGCTCAGCTCTTTGGGCTGCCAGGACGGGCCCCAGGATTAGGGGATGGAGGCAGTGGTGCAGCAGAGAAAAGCAGACCCCTGCCGAAGCCTTCACTCAGTTTGGGTTATCTGTAACTCATAGAATCAGTAATGTTCCTGGGAAAGCAAAAATCAACTGCTGTGCTCCTTCCCAAGAGCAGCAGCAGCACATCCCAGCCCCAGGACTCCCCTGCACTCCTGCATCTGCTGCTCCATCCTGTTCCCTTTTTGTGACTAGAGCCATTTATCCCCTGCTGGATCAGAGCAGGGCTGCAAAATTAAACTTTACAGAATATTGGAGCCTTAAATGTGCTCAGAGGGTTTGGGTCTTGCTCCAGAAGGTTGACTGAGTTGCACCACCTTTCTGGTGGCCTGAATTTGGGCTTGATTTCAGAGGTTTATGTACTTAGAATTAGCTCTGGCCTTTACGTTTATTATACAAATATAATATTTTAAATTAATAAATAAAATATTTTTAAATACTATAAATATTACATATCTTTATATCATAACTCATTTTTCCCCACATGCTCTTGTTGGGGGGTTCAGTGTTTCATTTTGAACTAAAACCTGACTTCCAGAGTTAGTTCTGAGGAGACAGAGAACCCACCAGATTCCTCGGGAGCTTTTTACAGCATCTTAAAGCCTCTCCCTGATTCACCTGAGCCTTTATTTTCTCCAGCCTAATTTGAGCAATGTTTTCCTTTATTCTCCCTCTGAACCTCTCCTGTAGAATCAGCTAAACATCTCCACGAGGAGCTGCCTCCCCAGTGCCACTCGCAGGCACTGAACAGGGAAAGTTTGACACATCTCCTGCTCCAAGCTTGTCCTCCAGACTCTGAGTCAGTTTTGCTGCTCTGTTCTGATGTCTCCCCCTGCTTTGGGTGCTCCCTTGCAGGCACAGACATCAGAGCTGAGTGTCCCCACTGCTCCCAAGCCCAGATGAGAAATGACTCCCCTCATCCCAGCATGTCCCTGCTCCTGCACCCAGGGGCTGGGCAAGCCCTTCTAAGGGATTCCGGGTGGGAAAAACAAAGTCCTCTCTCCTGTTAAAAATTGTAAAGGTTTAATAAAAGATAATAAGGGACAAGATAGAGCAAAAGGTTACATTGCCCAGGATGCTGGGTGCCCGTGGAACTGAGTCAAGATTATGTTTGGTGTGGTGGGAGACTTTCTTTATATACTTTTCTTATTGCATCAGCCTGTTGTATATTCATAGACAATTATGTATATTCAAATTTTCCCCCAAACTATTTTACATTCCAGGGACTCGTTAGCCTGGCTCCTCCTTGGGTCTGCCTTTTTAGAGCAATTCAGTATCTTCTGGAGAGTTCAGTATCTTCCTTTGTCCATCACTTCCAGCAGATGTTGTTGTTGACAGAGATGTCCTATGGCCTATGCTTGTCACATGTTTATCCAACTAAGCAGGTGGTTTATTGTAAGTTAGGCACATTTTAACACAGCTGTATTAGTTATTTTTCAACTATATCTAAGTTAAAACAAAGAAAAAGGCATTTGGTAGTCGTATTTCTAGAGCAAACACTACTTCTATAAGGATTAACATTATATACATAATATTAATTTTGACACTTGAGAAAAGCCAATATTATAATATATACCCATCACACGGACATTGCTCTAAGGCTTTTCCTCAAATCACTGAATTGCTCTGGCTCTCTTGGAGTTGTTGCCTCCCAGCACAGGCTCTCCCCCTCCAGCCCATGTTCCAAGGAATGTTTGTGTTTATAAAAGCAAAGCTTTGCAGAGAGTCCATGCCCTGGTCTTGTCTAACTCAAGGCATGGAGCTGATGTGCCTCTGCCAGGAGCCCAGTCACAAATTTGGCAGCAGAGACACCCAAAACACTCTGATTTTCTGAGTCAGCAGAAGGCTCTCAGGATGCTGAGGTCCCTGGAAGTGTCCAAGGCCGGGCTGGACAGGGCTTGGAGCACCTTGGTCTCATGGAAGGTGTCCCTGCCCATGGCAGGGGTGGCACTGGATGGACTTTAAGGTCCCTTCCAACCCAACCATCCTGGGATTCTGTGCTGCTGAGGAATGGGAGCTGAGCTGAGCCAGCCCCGTGTCCGTGTCGCTGTCCAGCTGATGAAAGGCGTTTGTAGCATGCCTCATTAGTAGTCAATTTAATTTGCATACCCAGAATGCACCGCGGGCCGGTGGCGCCACCCTTGTCAAAATTTCCACATCTTCCGTGGAAAGTCTCAGGTGAAAATATAGGACAGGGCCATATCACCCACGGAGAACTGGTGGGAACACCACAGGGTCAAACTGGGAGGCAAATATGTCACCATGTCCTTGAGAGGGACATCCGTGGAAGGGAATTTGTGCGGGGGCCTATCCGAGTTATGCTCTGGTTTCTCTTCAGATCGAATAAATCTTTCGCCTTTTACTAAAGATTTCCGTGGAGAGGAACAATCATGAGTGATTAATAATTTTTTGTGGCTCTGCTGCGGCAGAGCTGCTCCTATGCTGGTTAAAAAATAGAATGACTTGGGGCAAGCAGGAGAAAGTGAGCTGGTTCTGAGTTGGATAGTAACAGATTTCCGGGCTCAAGGAAATGAAAAATCTGAGTCCAGCTCTGGATTTCTCTGCCCCCTACCTAATGGAACAGTTCCAGAGGAGGCCACGAGGATGCTCCAGGGTTGGAGCCTCTCTGCTCCAGGCTGGGAGAGCTGGGGATGCTCATCTGGAGAAGAGAAAGCTTCAGGCAGAGCTCAGAGCCCCTTGCAGAGCCTAAAGGAGGTTGATATAAAGGGAGATGTGCAACCCTTTTGCCTCAGCAGATTCTGATGTTACGAGGGGAGATGGTTTTGAACTAAAATGGGAGGTGTAGGTGGGGATATCGGGTAGAAATTCTTAGCTCTGAGAGTGGGGAGGCCCTGGCACAGGGTGCCAAGAGAAGCCGTGGCTGCTCCTGGATCTCTGGAATTGTCCAAGGCCAGGCAGGATGAGGCTTGGAACAACCTGGGATGGTGGAAAGTATCCCTGACATGGCAGGGGTGGCACTGGATGGACTTAAAGGTCCCTTCCAACCCAAACCATTCTTTGGCTCTGTTCTTATCTCTGAAGCAGCCCCTGGTGCTAAGGGAAAGAAATCCCTCCTCTAAAGGGATGTACATCAAAATTATTACTAAGATTTGCCAAATTAAGCTTGTGTGTTCACCAGAGTGGCACCTTTATCTTGAATTCAGTATATCCACTCTTTGAGACCATTTTCACAATAATTAATTTTTAGAGTTAGAAAAGGAAGCCTTTAGACCATTCACACCCCTCTCCTTCAAGAAATGAGTTTCCTGCCTTTATTTTTTTTTTGCGTGCCTTCATTTCCCCTGCTTTTCAAAGGAGCACTATTTTCTGTTTGCTCAAGTGAGATGCAAGGTGACAAATTTTCCCTCCCAGAAAACCCCTCCATCTCTGGGTGAAGTGTGGCATTTGTCTGAGAGCACAGGGAAATGTTTTTCATGTGTTCAGAACGGCTCAGAGTCCGGCCTTGCTGCATTAATTGGGACACTCAGCAGAACACTGAATTTATTTGGAATAATGAAGGGAAGTGTCCCAGGTAGGAAGTGTCCAGGGCACACTGCAGACCCTGAATGAGATGTCTGGCTTGCAAGGTCCTGTCTGGAAGTGTTTGGCTGCCAACAAATGATTGCTGGCATCTTGGCAGTGCTGCAAATGCCACAGACATCGGATTTTTCCCTTTGGCTCCCGCCCTGGAAGCCCCTCCTGTCATCACCTCTTGATCATTCTCCACAGACACGATTTGGATGCATTTGTGGCTGGGGTTGTGGCTACCTTGCCGCTCTGGAGGCTGTAAAATCACCTTGAAGACCTGCGGGGACATCCCTGGTGAGGGGAAAAGGTGCTTGGTATTGCAGGCTGCTAAAAATGAAAATAGACCGCGATGTGTTGGGTCTGTGGGAGGAGGATGATTGTTCTCTGCAAAGGCAGAGTTCGGAGGGAGAGAACATTCCCACATGGGCTGTGGGACCTCTCTGTATGGCAGAGAGGCAGAGCCACTCATCCCTCATGCAGTGGAACCAAAAACGAGGGGAATTTGCATCACATTTTCCCTGCAATTTTTTTTCCCAGGACTCAATATTTTTTTCATGCCATTGGCTGCTCCCACACGTAGGCCAGCAGAAATCCAGAGCTGGATGGCTGGGAAGTGTTTTCCCTCTTAAAGAAATTCCCCCAGGGTTTGGGGGTCAGCTCAGAGGTGGGGCTCCAAGGACAGCCATAATTGTTGCTTCAATCAGCTTTGGTTTCTGAGAAATCCTTCAAAATAGGCAAATTTATAAGATGATAACCCAGCGTGTGAAAATGCGACTGGGCTTGAGCAATGGCCAATCTCCATGGGAAAAAAAAGTCATTTCCCCAGAGTCTGCGGGTCAGATCAGAGGTGGCTTTTGGGGCTCCAAGGGCTGCCAGGCTCCTTGTTACTTGCAGCTTTGGTTTTGGAGAAATCCTGCAAAATATGGGTATTTTATGTCAGCAACCCACTGTCCAAAAATGCGAGTGGACTCGAAGAATGGCCATTTACCATGGAGAAAAAAGTCATTCCCCCTGCTCAGAACTGGCTCATATTCCCAGACCTTGTCCTTCTAGGCCTGCCCTCCTCTTGGTTACAGAAATTTACTCAATTCATTAATTGGTCCACATTATAATTAAACCCAAAGCAGAAAAACAATCATAAAAACCAACCCAGCCTGGCCAGCCAAAGCAGACCCCTGCTTTTGAATAACACTGAAATTAACAGGCAGAGATTCCCCCACAGGATCCTTGGGATGCTCAGTGCCAGAGCCCCAGCCAAAATTAACATGCAACCTGCAGCCAGGAGGCTGCCAGTGACAAGCAGCAGCAGCTCTGAAGGTCACCTGGCCTTCAAGTAAATAAATAAATAGTAAATAAGAAAGCAGGCAGCAATGAATAAAAACTGAGACATTCCACTGGCTTGGGCTTGATTTTTTTAAAATTTCTTCTCTGCTCTTTTCACTTCCACATCCTCAAAGGTCGGTGCTAATGGGAGACCTCTCTTATTTGCTCATGCCCACTGCAGCACCCTCGCCTGTCTCAGAGACCCTGAGACCAACTCAGAGCCCAAATCGTGTCATCCCCACAGCTGATGGCTGTAATGAGACCTTCTGTCAGCCTGTGGCAGGTGGGAGGATGTGCTGGAAACACTGGGTTTGCCTCTTAGACCACAATTTTTGCCTCTTAAACCACAAACCTTCTTGCTAAAGGGACGTGGGGGTGCCAGGTGTTTGTTTTCCGTGCTCCTCCCTGCTGTGCCTAATGAGATCCTGGCTCTGCAAGCTTGGAGATGACTTTTTCCAGCAGTCCCTGCAGCTTGGCCACATGGCCAGGAAAATGACAGCCTGAAATCAGGTGTGGAGCTGTGCCAGAGCTGTTTCTGATTGTGCTGGTGCCACGCTGGACCCATCTGCTGCCTCTGGAGGGCTGCTCACGGGAGGAGGTGCAGGAGATGGAGATTTGCTCCAGCTCTTCTCCAGCAGAGAGGCTCAGGGCCATGAGAAGGCTGTGCCTCACCTCTCCGGGTCCCTGGACTCTGGGGCAGCCCTCCAGGGGCTCTGCAGGCAGCAATCTGGGCGAGCTGACAGGAGAACTTCCCAGGGATGCTCTCCAGGGAGTCATGGCCCTGACTGCTGCCCTGACTGAGCCCAGTGCTGCCCCAGCAGGCACAACTTTCTGTCACACTCTGGCTGGTAAAACTCATTTCCTGGCATCAAACTTGGAAAACAACACCTCAAGGGGCTTGACATTCCTCACTGCCAACCAGCACAGCTTTACAAGGACTCAGTATTTTGTCCGTGTGGCTGCTCCCACGTGTAGGCCAGGAGAAATCCAGAGCTGGATGGCTGGGAAGTGTTTTCCCCTCTTAAAGAAATGCACCCTCAGAAGCTGCTCATATTCACAGATGTTGTCCTTCTTGGCCTGCCCTCCTCTTGGTTACAGAAATTTACTTAATTCATCAGTTGGTCCTCGTTATAATTAAACCCAAAGCAGAAAAACAATTATCTGGGTAAGTCCTGGTTAGAGGACATTTCTTTTAATGACTTTGCTCCATTCCATTTTCACTTGTGATGCACTTGATGAGATAAGGCAGATATGAAGCTTTTCTGACACCTTTGAAATGAGACCAAACAATCCAGCCAAAGTAAAAGAGGACAGTAAATCAACACCTCCCATTGCAGCTCTCCACATCACCTCTTTGTGGTGGATAGATGTATCTGTCTATAAAATAATGGGATCCCATATATTTAAGGATCCCAGACCAGCAATGTGAAGAGAAGCTCTCATAGAATTCCATGTTTTCCTGCAGGCTTGTAACCATGGAGTTCATCCTGCTGTGTAAGGAAAAGCAGGATTCCTTTTAGGGAAGGCTGGAGTAACCCTGAACCCCATCATAAGAGACTACAACTTCTAAAAGCAATGAATCCTCTAAGAAGAGCATGAGGGACAGTGGGGACAGGCAACAGAACTTGTAAATAATAAAAAGAAAACAACCCTGGATTTTGATATTAAAGAAATACAATCTGGAGAGGTTTTCTTTTTACTGTTGTCACAGTTTCTTTGTCACAATGAACAGAGTGCCCAGAGAAGCTGCAGCTGCCCCGGGACCCTTGGAAGTGTTCAAGGCTGGGTTGGATGAGGCTTGGAGCAGCCTGGGACAGTGGAAGGTGTCCCTGCCCATGGCAGGGGATTGGAACTGGATGATCTTTAAGGTCCCTTCCAACCTAAGCCATTCCATGATTCTCAGATTACAAACCCTTTCCCCATGAATTAATAGCCATATCAAATATTGAGAACAACCAAGCTGCAGTGTCTGTTAATTCCTCACCCCATGGACACATCCTCAGGCAGATCCATTCCCTCAGCTCCTTCCCACCAGGATCATTGTCACTTCCAGCTTTCCCAACAGCCCAAGTAGGAAAATGAGGACCCAACATAAATCACAACCCACTGAACTTCTCCATTCCCTTACCTGCAGCTCTGGTGGGGTGGCTCCAGACTTGAAACATAGGTAGAACTTAGTTCCCCAAAACTGGCAGGAATTGTCTCCTGGAAGTGGAAACTGGCTGGCAGGACACCAGCTGGTCTTGTCCTGATTTCCTCACTGTTGACTCTTCCCCAATTAACATGATAATTGTTACCCAGTGGGCCAGACATGATTAATCAGCAATTTTCCTCTTCCTTCCTTATTTTTTTTTTTGTTTTAAGAGCAGCTGGGAAATGCCATTCTCTCTTCCAACAGAGTTTGAAAGCTCCTCCATGTGGACAAAAAATTCCCGATGTAAACACAGGGAAAGGAGGGACCAGAAAAAAGGGTCTCCAGGGAGCCCCTCCACATCCCCCCTGTCCCTGCCTGAGGTGACTTTCTCCCCCTTCCCTCATTGTCCTGGCCTTTAGGAGCAGAGCAGCCACTCGGCTGAAGAGGAGCAGAGTAAGGGACTGTAAATTAAAATTAACATCCAGCAGCAAGGAGTACAAAGCCATGATTAATGACTTTTTAAATGCTCCACTCTTCCACACCCTGAGCACTTTGTTTTAATGGTGCATGCGGGGCATGGAGAATGAAAAGTGTGGGGATGTGAGAGCAGAGCCTTGCACACGTCTCAGGAATTCTCACCATTCAGGAGAGATAATCCAGCTCTCTTTAGCTTAGAATTACACAGAAAAGCCTCCTATCTCCCTCATCTCATCAAGTGCACCACAACTGAAAATGGAATGGAGCAAAGTCATTAAAAGAAATGTCCTCTAACCAGCACTTACCCAGATAATTGTTTTTCTGCTTTGGGTTTAATTATAACGTGGACAAATTGATTAATTGAGTAAGTTTCTGTAAATTTCTGTAACCTCCTCCACCCTTGCCCTAAGGAAGGTTCCAGTCTGACTTGCTGAATGATAATTATTTGTCTTTCAGCCCATTTACGAGTTACAGCTTCTTCAGGACCGTGTCCATGGGTAACACTTCCAGCTGTTCATCATTCCATGTGTTGGCACATGCCAATAATTATCCACATCACTTGGAAGAGTCATGCAGGCAGCAGTCATTCTCAAACAATGCTCTTTTTTTTTCTTTCTTTCTTTTTTGTCTTCTAAAAGCTTTTTCAAATAATTTCTATCCAAGAACACGATCACACCAAGTTTATCCAGTGCGACTGCAGCCATCACATAATGAAATGTTCTGGTTTACAGCAGAGATGATCAAGGTCAAACTGGATGAAACTGTGATCAAGTGAGAGAGTTATTAGTGAGATAGTTATAGTAAGTGAGATAGTTATTAGTGAGATAGTTATTAGTAAGTGAGATAGTTATTAGTGAGTGAGATACTTATTAATGATCCCCTCAGCTCTTGGAAGAGCTACTCCACCTGCTGTTTTGTGATGCAGGGTAGACCTCTCCTTGTGATCCAGTCTAGATTACTTTATGGAAAAAAGAATCAGGTGCTTCAGGCTTGATCTTATCTGGAATAATTCAGATTATTGATTCCCTTGAAGGAGCTTTTCCCCTTAGGAATAAAGGGTTGGATGAGGAGTTCTCATGGTGATGTCCTGTAGATTCCTGCAGCTGCTGAAATGAGCTCCATCCTTCCACTCAGGTGGATCACACAAATTTTGGCTTTGAGAATCTGGTTAAAAACACTTCTGCTCAACAATGCACTGCAAAAGGTCTCTGGTAACCCAGGTTCCTGCACTTCCCTATGGATAAATTCCTACCAAAGGAATAATCTGCATCAAAGACAGACCGTTAGAAAGAGCAACAATACAACAGCATCAAACTTGGCAAGTGGCTCCTCCAGGAAACCAAAGCATTTTGAGTTTTACAGCTCCCCACCACACTGACCCTGCTGAGGTTTCTTTTATTATTTTGCAGCAACAATTACAGGGAGATTTATACCCGGGAATATCGCTTGACACAAATTGAATGGCGGGTATAATTATGTATAAAAGCTCTCTTGTTACAGGAAAAAAGTAATAATAATCTGGTTTGTGGGTTAAAAAAAGGAAAACAAAGCCAGTCTATTCCGTAGTCAGACAGAGGAGATGTTTGTTAGTGCTGCTATTGATCAGTAACTATGGCAAAGCCCCGAGGAGCTCCGATATGAGTTTAATACAAGGAGTAACTGAATTATCTCATTGCAGGATTCATGATCCAGAACAGGATTTCAACTGCTGATGGTCAAGTCTTTGACCCCCTCCTGCTCTCCTTGTAAACATCTACTGGCAAAAAACTCCCTCCCAGTCTCCTGGTGCAGCTGGTGGGCCTGGATTCGCAGCTGGTTCCCCCAGAGAGCGCAGAGGTCCAGCTGGTCTTTCTGGAAAGGAGGCTCTTGTGGAGCATCGTGCGTCGTTCTGGATGGCAGGATGTGCTCAGCACTGCTCCCACCCCAGCTGGGAGAGCTGACAGCACCGGGAACTCTCCCAAGCACGGGAGCAGCAAACAGGATGCTGTGAGGGCTGGAAAAGGCAGGGAAGCATCCAAAGGAGGTAAATCACCAGCCTGTATGTCCCATAAACCTGATGGTAGCAGAGTTTTTAGATCAACACTTCAGTACCACAGGCTATGACATCTCCCTGCAAAATCAGGTCACATTTGGGATCTGCCTGTGGCCTTTTCAGGGCTTGATGCCCTGACAAACCTTTCTAAGAGATTTTGGGTTTCTCCTTGGGAAAACTCTGGCAAAGCAGGGAGCCACATTCTGTGAGTGGTGTTATTTTCATGGCGGTGCTGCTGATGGTACCAGGAAGGGTTTGCAAACACCAGGAACACTTGTTGCAGGGTAAGAGGCTCATCACTGCTTTGATGAAGCCTGAAAACACATCCCGTGTCCCAACACACGCGGCTGTTGTGCCCAGGCTCAGGAATCCCTGGCAAGGACTAAGGAATCATTGGCAAGGACTAGGGACAGCTTTTCTCTGCTGTGCTGTTACCAAAGCTTTGGGTTTTCGGAGTAAAATTGTAACTCTCCCATTTTCTGAGTTGGGGAAGGCACCTGTGCCAACTCACTGCTGCTCTCCCTCTATCTCATCCCATTTCTGCTCCTACCACTCCCTCACATCCTCACACAGAGGTGATCCTCACAATTTTCCCCTGTGGAAATGGGAAGTATTCCAAAGGCACCTGCAAGGCTCAGGATGGATTACGAGTCTGCCACATCAGATCCTGCAAAATGCAGAAGACTCATAAATCTCAGAATTCTCAGCCCTGAACATTTTTCCCTGCTGTGTTGCTGAAGACCTCTGGATGTTTTGGAGGAGAAACCACTTGCTAAAGTGGAATAATTTGCACTTCCATTTAAGATAAATTCATCCTGAATGCTGCTCTTTCTCAAATTTTCCTGAAAGTGTCGACCTTATCCACATTTTTATGCACAGAAGAGACCTCCCTGACAGCAAATCAGCACAGTTAGAGAGATGGAGAATGCTGATATCATTGAATCACAGAATGGTTTGAGTTAAGGGGGACCTTAAAGATCATTTAATTCCGGCTTCCTGCCATGGGCAGGGACACCTTCCACTATTCCAGGGTGCTCCAAGCCCTGTCTAACCTGGCCTTGGACACTTCCAGGGATCCAAGGGCAGCCACTTCTCCAGGGTGTCCCACCCTCACAGGGAAGAATTTCTTCCTGATATCCAATCTAAACCTATTTAATTCAGTTTAAAGCCATTCGCCCTTGCCCTGTCCCTCCCTGCTCTTGCCCATCACCCCGTTCTCTCTCTGTCCCTGCAGGAAGGACCCAGCCCAATCTGGCTCAAACCTCCACCAGCTACTCAGACCCTGTTTCTCACCCTGTGCCCCAGCTCGCCCCTTTATTCCAGTCCTCCCCTGCTAACAAGGGGGCTCTGTGGCTGTCACTTGCCCAGGGATCTGCTCCTGCAGATATGATGTGTTACATCCTCTGTTTATTCCAGCCAACAAGCAGATCTGCAAATTGCCTGGCCAGACCTACAAAGGGCCTGACAAACTGCACTGGAGGGCAGGCTCCTTCCCTTCAGGATTAATCTTCTCCTCCTCAGCCCCCTGACTGCCCCATTAGCTCTGAGGCTGTTCCAGTGCTCAGACCCACTCTCACCTGCTCTCCACTCTGGTTTGCCCCTTTTCTGTGGCTCTGATTTGCTCTGATGGCAACCTGAGCTCCATGTTTCACCCTCAGCACAGGGACTTGGGCCCCAACAGCAAGAGGCAAATTGATGATTTCCTAATGAAGGGAAGGTTCCTCTGAGCCACTCTGGCACCTTTGCCAGCAGTTCTTAACCAGGACAGCACTGGCTGTCCTGATATATCAAAGATATCTCAGTAACGGGTTATTGGAACTGAAGTGGTGGCAATGATCAGCACCTCACACTGAAAATAATGTGAATATTACTACTCCTAACAAAACAAACCTGTGCATGTGACTGGCTGGTGAGTGGGCTGAGTTCCCATGGCAACTGTCGGGCGCTGGAGCTTGGAGGAAGAAAGTAAATATTCCGTTTGAAACGGTTCAGATTCCTGCCACAAAGTTCACACAGCACGGAAACGTTCATCAGATTGCTTCATTAGCAGCACAAAGTGTCCCCCATCCCCCCGGCAGCTTCCCAAGCTGAGTTGTCCATTTCTGCTCTGCCTTTGAGGTCTGAAATTCGCACAGAAGTTTTAGGGAGGGGATCCCAGATGTTGGAGCTGTCTGTCTACATGTCCCATTCAGCCCTTGGCTCCCAGATCCCACCTGAGCTGGAGCAGGAGCTCCATCAGGATTTCTGCTGCTCGGTTTGGATGTGGCACTGACAGCCCTGAGCCTGCCCAACCATCCCTGCCCAGCCTGGGGTGCCTTTGCCTTTTGCTGCAAACATCTGGATTTCAGAACTGGCTTGTATTTATCCAGAATCATGTAATCATTAGGGCTGGAAAAGACCTCCAATGTCACCGAGTTCAACTTTTGACCAAACAGCACCAAATGAACCACAACACTGAGAGCCACATCCGGTCATTAGTGACATGTCCAGTCATTAAAATATTGCCCAGGGGTGGGGATGGATGATTTGTGCCTTTGCCTCTCACACAGCTCCTTCCAGGGCATGGAGGAGTTGATGAAATGTTGATTTAATTTCAGTGAGAAGGAAATCCAGAGCATTGCACTGCAAAGGGCTCTGAGACAGCTCACACAGAAACAAATGCCCTCAGTAAACAACACAAAAAGGGTTTGGCTGTGGGATTTCCTTCCAGCTGGAGCTAATGATGTTTAATGTCAGAAGAAACTGGAAACTGCAGCCCTTAGATTCACCTGCCTTTGTGCAGATCCACCCAAGCTCTTCTGAGGGATGGGGACTTTCTGGAGATGGCAGCTCATGGCTTGGGACAAAGCCAGTTGCGTCCAGAAATTTTGATGATTAAATATGATTAAATTATCTTTTTGTAGCTCCTCATTCCAATGTATCCCTCCCTCCCCAATCCACTTCCATCCTTCTTCCTCTTTGACACCTTTTTCCACAAGGCTGAAATAATCCTCGACACTCAGAATAAGCATTCATATGTTGGATTATTATGTGATTTGAATAAGAATGGCAGCAACAAAAAACAGTCCCTGAAGTGCTCAGCTCTGGCAGGAAGGATGGTCAGAAAATGATTTTGCTCTCTACAACGTGTGGGGTCAAGGACAAATTGTCACCTGTGTGTCCCCAGTGTAGTCAGGTGGGTGGTGGGGACAAAGAGAGGTCACAGCTCTTCTGAACCCAGCAAGCAAATCTACCAGGGAAAGGGAGAACAAGGCCACCTGCAGGGTGCAAAGTGCCTGGAGAGATGGAGCCCATCACTTTTCCTGCTCTGGAGCATGGCCAGATCCCTGTGTCCATGCATGAAGGCCACTGGGGATGAAAATAAATGTGATTTCATATTTGGTTTTCAGGATCAGAGGGTCACATGTCCAGCCTGCCTCTGTGCCACATCCTTCTCTGTCCTGAGGAGGTGGAAAAAGAAAAATGTTCAATTTCTCTGCTGGGAAACAGAGACACAGAGGCTTGTCCAGGGAAACCAAGGGAAAGGAAGATTCACACATTTCATTAAAGCTTGGTGCCTGCAGCTACTTCTGCACTGAGCACCCTGTACATCCCTGAAAAATCACCCCAGTGAGGGAGAGCTGCTCTCAGGACAGGTCAGATTAATCAGAATGCAGGAGTTCCCATCTCTTCCTTGGCTATGAGCTAGAGCTGCACATGCCGAGCTCTGACAGGGAAATAAAACCAATTAATTCCAGCCAGGAAAACTGGGACTAGATCCAGACTGGAATCTCTGTCCACCAAACACAGCCTGACTGTGATCTGTCACCTTCCCTTCCACATGGAAATCACCAGGGCAGGAACATTCCAGGGGATGGGAACAGGAGTCCTCGCAGTGTTTTGGTGTTAGGAAGCTCCTGAAATAGTTTTAGTGTTAGTGTTAGTTTCAGTTTAAGTTTTAGTTTAGTCTTAGTTTTAATTTTAGTGTTAGTTTCAGTTTTAGTTCTAGCTTTCATTTTAGTGTTAGTGTTAGTTTTAGTTTTAATTTCAGTTTAATTTTCATGCTCTGGTGCAATTCCCTGGCAAAATTTGAGCCTTGGCCATGGATACGTGCAGCCACCTCAGGCAGCAGCTTCACCAAGAACCCAAAGAATTGTGCTGCTTTTTTTGTTTGTTTTAACTAATTTACATGGCTCTGGACTAGTTATGGCCCAAATGCTGAATAAAGTGACTTTATGGAACCCAAGGACTTCAGAACCAGCTCTGGAGGCATCAGAACTGCAGAAAATTGGAGAAAACAGGCTTCAAAATGCTCTTTTTTTCCTAAAAATGCAAGTGGGGCTTTAAGTGATGCCTCTGACTGGTGAGATTCTGACCAAAGGGAAATGTGGTGGCTCCTGGGTGATGTCAGGGAGGAAACCAGGCCAGGGAAGGGACAAGGAGGTGACCTGGAGACACCTGGCAGCAATGAAAAAATGGCAGGAAATGGCAGAGGCAATGGCAGGAACACAGAGTGTCAGCAGGCAGGGCCAAAAGTGAGCAACCCTTCAGCCTGAGGAGATCCAGGCTCCCCCATGGCTCCCAAAATCCGTGGAGGGGGATTAAAGGCAGCATTAATATCCTGACTCCGATATTTACAGAAAATTTTGGGTTGCTGGAGAGCCAAACCTGTCCCTCAGGTCTTGTCTGCTCCTTGGGATCATTGTCCCATCCCATGAAATTGTGAGAGGAAGGCAGCAACATTGACCTTTCTGAGGAGAAAATGGGAATAACTGGTTGGGAGGAAAGGTTCCTCCTTCAGGCAGGGGTTCCCAACCCACCTGTGTGGTTTTACAGAGCTGGGAGGGCTCATGGGGGTCTAAACTAGACAAACGCAGTCCAAAAACACAGCTAACGGTGGGTGTGATGGGCTGTTCTGAGCCAAATTCATTCAATTATGATTTTCTGTCTCAGCCTGGCAGGGCTAGTCCAGCCTTGCTCAAGTCAGGCTCAGGGAGTGGGGTCCCAGCAATATTTTGGCTCCCAAATGCTCAGGAGTCTCTTCTCACATCCATTTTTGGGGCAAGGGATAAATCCAGAGGTCTCCCCCTTGCTCTGCACTTCAGGAACAATCCTAGGGATGGGAGAGCCACAATTTCTCTCAACCAGAGACAGATGATTTTCCTGAAATCCCACAAAATCCCTCTGAGACACTCCCAGGATCTTTCTGAACCTCACATTCAGGTGGAACTTCCTGAGCATCAATTCCTGCCTCTTGTCCTGCTGCTTGGGATCTTGCAGGTTCCATGGGGTCCCTCAAGACCAGAATCTGTCCCAGGGTATTTGTCCTGCACCTCCACCCTGGGTTTCTCTAATTAATAAATTGTCTTCGGTGATGTAATCATCATTTTGAGCAGGCATGACGTGCATTACTCACTTTGATAGGGTTCAAACACCAGCTCTGATTTTTGCCTCTCTCCATAATACTTTTTTTTTTTTAAGTGTGCTGTGAAAATGTGTCACCCCTTGTGATTACACCAAGGAAAAAGAAAAAAAAACTACAGAAGTGACACAAATTACTAATTACTTTATTATGCAGTGATTAAAGGGAAAAAAAAGGAAAAGAAAAGAATTAAAAGCTAGAAGTTGCTTCAGCAAATTCTATTTTTAAGGAAATAATTATTGAGTTTCAAATGTACTAAATGAAGTAATTCTCTGCCGGATTTCTTCCTCACTTTTAATCTTCATTCTTGGCTGCGTAGCTGGCTCTGCAGTCAATGCTCTGGTGGGCTCATGTGCTCAGCCCCATATTATTACTATTTTTATTATTATTATTAATTTTTAGCAGTATGGCAGCACTCCCTGCCAAACACAGAGCCTGTGGAAGGTGCAGGGGGAGATGTGAGGCCAAGAGAGACAAGGCAGCCTAAGCTCCCACATTTTCCACAGGTGCCTCATTTCCTAAATTTTCCATGCTGGGAGCTCTCCACATGCTCAGGGGACAGCAGAGGGGTCTGGGACAGATCACACCAGAGAGAAAAATTCCTTTTGGGCTGCGTGTTCCTGGAGGGTCTGAAGGAAAGGATGCAAGGGGTGCTCTGGTGTACCCTGGGAATTCTCTGGTCTGAGGTTCTCTGTCAGCATTTCCTTGGGAAGGGTTTTTCCTCCAGCTGCTCCAGGATTTCCCTGGGAAGGGTTTTTTACTCCAACTTCAACAACATTCCCCTAAGAAGGGTTTTTCCTCCAACTTCACCAGGATTTCCTTGGAAAGGGTTTTTCCTCCAGCTTCACCAGCATTTCCCTGGAAAGGGTTTGTTCTCCAGCTTCACCAGCATTTCCCTGGAAAGGGTTTGTTCTCCAGCTTCACCAAGATTTCCCTGGGAAGGGTTTTCCCTCCAGCTTCACCAGGATTTCCCTGGGAAGGTTTTTTCCTCCAGCTTCACCAGCATTGCCCTGGGAAGGTTTTTTCCTCCAGCCTCACCTTGGCCCTGGGAAGGGTTTTTTCCTCCAGCTTCACCAAGATTTCCCTGAGAAGGGTGTTTCCTCCAGCCTCACCTTGGCCCCGGGATCTTTCCCCCTTGCAGGGATGTGGGAAAACCAAGTGGGATGTTCTCACTCACTCCAAGGGAGATGCTCAGGGATCAGGGAAGCCAACAGGGATGGAAAAGGGGTTGGAACAACAGAACTGTGCCCATGGAGGAGCTGCCAGGCCACCTGCAGGACTCTGCAGAGCTCTAGGTCACAGTGAGCACCCCAGGAGACTCCCCAGAATGTGCTGGGACAACCCAGGGGAAAGAACGGCTTAAAAATCTGCAGGAGAGATCCTGGGTAGGGGCAGGGTGAGAAGAGAGGAGCATGAAATCTACTGGGAGATCCCCCAACACCCCAGATCCTGCATCCAGCAGGGCCTGCGGGGAAGGACACTCAGGTTTGCTCTTGATGAGGTCTCAGACTC
Organism: Petroica traversi; assembly: GCA_025920805.1. Classification (NCBI taxonomy): domain Eukaryota; kingdom Metazoa; phylum Chordata; class Aves; order Passeriformes; family Petroicidae; genus Petroica; species Petroica traversi. The sequence goes on along the minus strand of JAHLSL010000061.1, from coordinate 13,018,848 downwards.
AGGAGGGACAGCAGCAGTGACTTTATCCCACCTGGAGAAGACAGCAGTGACTTTACCCAACACAATGGGTGGGAAATCTCAGCTCTCTGAGGATCAGCTCTGCAAACTCCCATTTCTCTCCAATCCCAGGCTGCAAGGAAATGTTTTCTCTTCCTCCAGATCCCAGAAACACACACTGACAGTTTCACAGCTCCTCAGCAATGCTCAGGCCCCCTCTCTGCTGCCCAGCTTTGTACTAAGCTCACGAAGTCCTGTTTCTCTTTTTTTTTTTTTTCCTGTCGAACAGATTTTGGTGAGCCTGTGTCCCCCAGAGTCTCCCAGGACCTCCCCTCTCCCCCTTCTCTGTAATTAAACAAGAACTCTTGACAGATGCTGTCGGAGCCAGTTCCAGCTCGCCAGAGATTTTCAGCAAATAATAAGAGGAGCTCAGAAATGAGAAGTCAGAAGAATTCAATAGGCAAGAGGCAAATTCTCAACAGCCCTAAAGGTCCTTAATTCAGAGAAGCACCACTGACACTGCACAAGAGAAAGGAAAAAAAATGCCTTAATTTTTTCTTGCTGTGTGATTAGACACCAGAAGAGAGAAGGGGAGTGTTTCACAAGGCTTTTTTTTTTCTTTTTTTTTTCTTTTTTTTTTTTTTGTTTGGGTTTTTTGGTTTTTTGGTGTTTTTTTTCACTTTTAACCTTCAGATTTCGGTCACTCACCTTGCACAGGGTGTGTGAGCTGAAGGATCCACTGTAAATCAAGGGATTCCAGTACAAGAGGGTGCGCTCCCAACATTTGCCAGGGAAAAGTCACCAGGGAGACAAATGGGGCTGTGGAAAAGGATAATGTTTGCAGTGAACTCCCTGACATCATTTTCCTTGCCAGGAGTTTGAAACACCTCGGAGTCAGAAAGGATTTGTGGTGGACATTTCTCTAAGCAAGGAATTTGACAGATATTCCTGCTCTGCTGAACTTGCTTTGCTGCCTGCTCCCTAAGTCCTTTAAACAATGCCATTGTGATTAAAAATGTCACATAACCAAAAGCATCATAATTGCAAAAAACATTCTCATTAACAAAAAAGTTCTCCTTTCAAATTCCCCTATTCAGGCAGCTCTGTAAGCTTTTAATCCTTCAAGCACCAGTAAATGACATCTTTGCTAAGAATGGGCAGTTTACATCAGCAGAGAGGCTGGGGAGGGAATCTTGGAGGGGGAAATGTTTCATGTTGGCTCTCAACTTCCAAGAGAAATTCCTCTTTTGCTTGCTCAGACTCACAAGTACAAGTTGAGAGGCTCAGAAGATCAAAACCGAGATGTTGGGGTGATGATAATGATGATGATGATGATGATGATGATGATGAGCTATCATAGAATCCCAGAATATCCTGAGTTGGAAGGGACCCCCAAGGACAAGCAAAGTCCAGCTTGTGACCTTTTTCAGGAGGATGTGACTTTTCACTTGTGCCAGTGCATGGAGAGGTCACATCCCTGGGCTCAGAGCTCAGTGGGTCAGGAGGAGACATGAAAAATAATGGGGTTTGTTCTGGGGGTGCTTGCCAGTGACACCCAACTACAACCTCAACCAAAATGAAACCAAATTCATCTTAAATTCTCCCAAATCAAGCTCCACTTGGTGCCCAGCTTCCAGACTGACCTATTTGTTGTCCTCTGAAGGTTTTCCTCCAAATCCAGAGACAACAACTTTCCCAGGATCCAGTGACACTCCTGGGACCATCACCTTGATTATATGGGACAGCCAGACCATGCTCATATTGAAATATCCCATCCATGGAGGTGTGGGATCAGCAGAGTGATCCCAGACTCATCCCAGAAGGGTTGGGACGGATTCCGTGGATCAGTGTGGTGGGGTGCCCCCAGTGCTGGAAAGAAGAAAAATTTAAGACAAACAAGGAAAGGAGCCCTTTTGTTGACTTTGGAAATGGCCAGAAATGGATTTGCTTTACATCAAAACTGAAAAAGAACCCATAAGTGAGAAGGTCAAGTTGGTTGCTTTTGGCCCAGAATAAATATTTAAAAGGCAAATAAATCTACAAAATCTGGAGGAGTTGTGTTTGTGACCCACTGATCTGAAACTAAACAGCTTTGTTTGCATTTTGGGTTTTAAAAGCAAAACATTTCAGTCAACGTGGAAAAATAATTTTCCTCCATATTTATGTTTTCAGTTTTGGTCCTTGTCCTCTTCGAAAACTGGGTCATTTCTTTGAATTAAACTCCTACTTTGAAACACCTGAAACATTCTTCTTGAAATCGTCCAAGTACCAGGTTGTTGTTTTTTTTTTTTTTACTTTTCCTGGAATTTCCCTTTCATCTCCTCGTTCTAAATTACTCATTAAGTTCAACGTGAATTTAGACTCATTTGCAAACTGCTTGTTTTGGGTTTTTCTTGAGGGTATTTACTACTCTCTGTTTGCACATACGTGTGAGTGTGTATAAATATCTATGCATGGAACGTGATTCAATTTTCAGTGGTGGAGAAATCTTCAAAGGGAGACTGAGACAGGAGGAACTGCCTGTTCAGGAGGGGGCACAACTTTTTTCTTTGCAGCTACAAGGACACACAAGGAAGAAGGAGAAGGCATTCCAGACATCCTGCTGCCAGACTTTGGCTCCCTGGAGAGATGAAACAGAGCATCCCAAATATCGAGTGTCCCTCTGCCACCACCAAATCCTGCCTGTCCCAGATGGCAGAAACTCCTTTCCTGACTCAACCAGACACTCATTTCCCTCTCCCCCACTGCAGAAAATCAAACAATCCATTAGGGCTTCGCTGAGTGGATCTGACATTTCCCAGGTGTGGATTAACACCCCCTCGGGGCCTCGGTGCTGTGAAATTCAGTGAAAATCAGGGAAAATCAGCTCATGGTTTGTGCCTCGCTGCTCCCGGTGAGGAGGAGCCCCAGCACCTGCCAGATCAGTGCTCAGACTGGTTTTCTAAGGTGTTTGATTGGCCCTGGAAGGGGTGAAGGGGAAATGGTGGCATTATCATGAGGTGTTCAGGGGTGCGAGCAATGTCACAGGAACTGCGGGAAAAGAAAAATCTCTCCAACAGCACTTTGAGTTAGAGGATTAAGTCATTGCTTTATTCTGGCCCGAAGTGCAACAGGACTTATTTCATCCACACATTGCCCGGGTTGGGCAGAGAAAATCATTCCATCACGCACTTTTCACATGCTGATACAGTCAAAACCCCGAGAAATTCATTGGTCCAAGGTTGATTGGTCCCAAATTACACAGTTTTTAATATTTCATTTCCTATTGGTTATTGATCCCATTCTTTGTTCTCTTATCTGTCTTTTCCCAGACCAGCAGTCTCGGACCATGCCAGGGGTGATGTTTGGATTTGATGTTCATTAATGGTCATTAATGGTCATTAATGGTCATTATCTCTCGTGTCGCTTCTGTGCTGCTCCCAGGCTGCTGAGATGTTCAGCTCCTCAGGCCTTGCCCAGGGAACAGAGGCTCTTAAAAAGAAACTTCCATCCCCTTCCCTCCGGGCAAAGGTGAACAAAACCCGTGACTAAAGTCAGTTAACAATTTTAGAAGTTGTGTCATTTCCAGCATTAGGTTGGGTGCTCTGACCTTCCGCTGGTTATTCCTTCAGGTTGTGGGTTCACGACGTCTTTGGAGATGGAAGCAGCTTTAGGTGTCCCTCCTGTAGGATTCCTCACCTTACACCTCGCCAACAGGGAATTCAGGCCAGCTCAGGGAGGATTTTCTGGTGTCTCAGTCTCCTGCCCCACTCTTACTTCTTCTCTTCCAGCACTTTTTGCCCCTGCAAGTGTCTGCTGTTAATTTACAGACCGATCTCATCCCTCTGTGTACAAAAACCTGCACTAGGGGCTGCCACACTAAGGGGCTTTAATCCCCCGACCTTCACTGGGGCTAAACTCAGGCTGGGATTTTTGGATCTCGCACCAGGAGCTCCCTGAGAGGTGTAAAAGCTTTTTGGAGGCCACATCCTTCTGCATCAGCACAGGTGAAGGTCTCACCCTGCCCTTCCTCCTCCTTGCACGTGGACACTGTGGGTGCTGTTTCACCTTTTCCCAGCAGCTGAACCTTTCAGCAAGGCTGGCACTGGAAATGAGCTCCTGCAGCCTGAGAGGATTCATTCCTCACCTCCTGCCTCTGGAAGGAACCAGGAGGACTCAGGGAACACCCAGGGCAGAGACACAGCCCCATCCCCTCCCCTCCCACCTGAGCTGCCCTTGCTGAAGTCCCCGGAGTTCCCCAAGGCCATCCCCAGTCCCAGGGCAGCTGTTACCCCGCAGGGTTAACTCATCCCACGGGAACACAAAACAGCCCTGCCCTGCACTCCCATCCGGGCTGTCTGAAAGCCCTAATGTTTCCCCTCATCCTGGCAGTGTCCTGCTGCTTCTTCTGGCAGAGCTCAGGGTGGATTCTGTTGGGGAAGATGAAACAGGAAAGCCTTATAGATATGATTGCCTTGCAAAAGATGCTGAAAATATGGAAAGTATAATTGAAATTGAGATGAAGACAAGGTTTGAGTTGAAGAGTAACTAAGAAACAATGGTAGAGCTGACTGAAGGTAATCCTCCTTCTTGATAGAACAATACCTCTACCTAGGCAGGTCCAAAGGTCAGAGCAAACCCTGCCTGCCTGGTAAGAGATTCCCAAAAGTAGTTTTTTAAGGTTTAAAATATAACCCTGTATGGTAATGCGATAATTCTTATAGGTTGCATACAAATGTTGTAGAGTTTGTAGCTTGTTTCAGATTGGTTAAAGAGAATTAGAATATTCAACAGAGAAGATGATTTATTGTATTGTAAACGGCAAATCGCTCTCTTTTTACTCTCTCTTTTTACCTCTTTCTCTCTTATTCTCTGGCCTGCTTTGAGCTGTGTCTTGCAGCCCAGCAGCCTCTCACACCCACGCTCTTTCCCAATAAACTCCCATGCTCTAAACCCATCTTTAGAGATCTCTCACTTCTATTTTACCCTCATAACCAAATCCCACAGAGTTAAACCCTACAGATTCTGTCATTTAAATCCAAGGGGAGGCAAAAAACAAGCCAACTCAAATTCAGGCATTTTGGGACGGACACAAAGATTTATTCCTTCCCTGCCTGCCCCCCACCAGAAAAAGACTTTCCCCAAATCCTACAGGGTTGTGGAATATGTTTGGAGTGTTGAGAGCTTGCTCTGATAAAGCTCAGTGAAGGAGTGTTTAATCTGGTTGGTTTTCACCTCATCCCAGGCATTATCCTGGCGTGATGATGCAGCTCAGGGGATATCTCCAAATCCAGAGTGTCTGCGAGGAGTTTAACGAGCCACACAGCCCTACACATGGGGAGGTGCTGGGAGTTCTTTCTGCAGTTAGGAAAGCAAGAGACAGACTTTCCTCTTTTTTTTTTCTTTTTAATCATTAAGGTTGGAGAAGACCTCTAAGATCACCAAGTTCAACCATTAACCCAGCACTGCCAAACCCATCACTAAACCATTCCTCCAGGCACCAAATCTGCACTCACTCAGTGACAGAGGTCAGTGGCAGACCCAGAAGTTCAAATCAAGCTGGTCCCTAATACTTTGTCCTAATAATTCAAGGTGCTTCGATTGTCTCCGGTATCCAGAGATAAAAGGGTTTGGAAACCCCCAGATCCTGCTCTCTCTGCAAGAAAAACAACAACTGTGCCTTCATACTGCACTTTCAAAAGGAGAAATGTTTCCCTTCCTGCATCCCAGGCAGCAGCAGGGGAGAGAGCAAAGGCTCTGGAAGAGGATCCAGAGTGGGATGCACAGGAGTGTGCAGCCAGAAGCACAAGGAGATCGAAATTGAGTGAGGAAAACTGGATTCATTAGCTGGCAATTAGCTCTAAATTAACCATCATATGGTACAATTGAGCTTGGAAGGGAAAGGTGGATCTGCCAGCTGGAGACAACAAAATCTCTGGAGATTGATCCCTGCTGGGTGGGGCAGGATTTATGGGTAGATCAGTCCAGTTTTGTCTGTTCTGGACACCCGAGAAAAATGTTGGCTCCAGTATTGTCAAGGGAGAGCTTTGGACAGGAACGGGGGACAGTGGTTTCCTTTTTTTCTTGAGTCCATAGAGAATTGCAAGACCAAGCTGGACCATCCAGCTGCAATCCCGTTCAGTAATTCTGGTCATTTAATAGTCCTGGTGATTTCCGGATCCAAATTTCCCCATCCCAGCCAATCTGCTGCCTCATCTCACGAGCTCTCCAAATCCAGGTGCCTCCCAGCCCTGGTGGCGCTGCCATCTGTGGTGCTGGCCAAAGCTGCCCGGGCATCAAGAGTGGTTTCCTGCCCTCCAGATCCCCTCATCCTGCCTTTTCCTGGCTCCCTTTCACCCCAAAGAATGCCTGAGTGTTTAACTGAGCCTGGAACACGCTGGAATATCCCAAATACAGCAGGGAGAGGCAGCATCCCATTGCCAGGTGCTGCATCTCCCCCGTGCCCTCTCCCCCCCATCCTTAAAGAACCAAGGAAGGGCTTTTATTCAGAGCCAGCTCCCGATGTGAGCGGCTCTGAGCAATTTATGGACCCTCAAAAGCCATTGCCAGGCAACCTGATGCTTGAGGCCTCTTTCCCAGCTTCAGAGAGGAGGAATCTCTCCCTCCCTCCTGCTGCCGAACCTTCCCTCTCAACACCCCCCGCCCCTCCTCCTCCTCCTGCAGCTGAAGACAAGCACCCAAAACTCTCCTGCTCTGTGCCAAAATCCTAGGCTCTGTCCCACCCAAAGATCTGCTGCTCCGGAGCTGAGGTCCTGCATGTCCTTGTGCTGGGGACAAACACATCTCAGTCCCAGCTTCAAGCAGTTCTCTGGCCAGCCAGGACATCTCTGGTGGCTGCCTCAAGCCACCAGCCCTAGCAGTTTTGTAGCAGTTCATAGAGCTGGAGGCTTCCTTCCACCTCCTTCCACCTCCTTCCACCTCCTTCCACCTCCTTCCAC
>JAHLSL010000061.1:12994146-13011903 GCA_025920805.1 Petroica traversi | reverse complement strand
CTTCCACCTCCTTCCACCTCCTTCCACCTCCTTCCACCTCCTTCCACTTCCTTCCATCTCCTTCCACCTCCTTCCTTCTCCTTCCACTTCCTTCCACCTCCTTCCACCTCCTTCCACCTCACAGCCCTGCTCAGAGAGGGTCTTCACCCAGAGGGTGGCAAAGCAAGGCTGGACAGGGGAGTCCTGGTCCCTCGACTGAGGTGTCCCCACCACCCTGGGGAGATGAAGGAGGACAGAGCCTGGTGACCTGTGGGGCTGGGATGAACAGGGAGCATGGTAAAGAAAGGGTGCACAAGGGAGCAGATACTGGGGGAGGAGGAAGGGGAGAAGTTAAGGATGAACATTTTCCATGCACTCCCCTGGGCTGGAAACCTGGTAAATGTAAGCCTGAGGAGACCATGAGGAGGTGATGCAGTCATTAATTTGTGGTTCAGTCTAGAGCCATCCATCAATTAAACCTCAGCCACTGCAGGCTGAGCAGCAGCCAGGTCCTGTTTCCCTGGGCACAGAGCAGAGAAAAGGATGGTGTGGAAACATCAACATGCCAGGAGTTTCAGTGGCTCTGCCCAGCCCCAAGGGCAAAGCTTGGCTGTCCTTGAACACACCCAGTCTCTGCTGCGGCAAACCCCATGGATATGGGGTTCCATGTGAATCCCTTAGAAATCCATCCCTAAATGTCAATCCTGCAAGCTGGGGCAAACCCCATGGATGTGGGGTTCTGTGTGAACCCCTTAGAAATCCCATCCCTAAATGTCAATCCCGAAAGTCAGGCTGGCTGACTGCTGCATGCAACTGAGATGAATGCTCCTGGTGGTCCATCCATCCCAACGTGCCTTTCCCATTGTTCCCATCCCTCCCGGCTCCTTGGTGACAGACTCTTGCCATTAGATATGATGGAGAGGGCTGTTGCCCCTGCACAGGCACACTCCCGTGCTAGGGAGGCTCTGGGAATAATGGGAGCAATGAAATAAATGAAATAAATCACCCAAGGAGCAAGTGGCTGTGATGAATTAGGAGGTGTTAAACACCCAGAGCAGACAGGGCACCGCTAGCCCTTTTTCCCCAGCAAAGCCACGAAGACAATGGGCACTGGGGCTTGCTGTGCCTGTAATTCCCTTTTCCTGTTTTGCCAGGAGTGCTTTCAGAGCCGCTTTGTTGATTGAATTTGTCACCCACCCTTCTGGGGACAGCAAAGCTGCTTTTTCACCGCCTTCATTGTGGCGCTCACACAAGGCAATTCCAAAGCATCTGTATTCATCCCAGGCAGCATTAGGTAGCTGATGATTCAGCCAGCTGCCAGCAGATAGCTGCTCTCTCCTTGAGATGACTGAGTAACACAGGAATAACCTGGGGATTTTGCTGTGCCTCTGGGTTTGTTTATTTATTTATTTATTTTGGGTGGATCCCATTTATCACTGGCGTGCAGGAGCTGAGTTCTGAGCTCTGGCATCCCCTTGGGCGTGGAGAGCAGGGCAAGGCTGCTCCTCATTTCCTTTGGACCCCTTGGAGATGAAACCTTGCTGTAGCTGAGGGGCAGGGCTGGGGGATTGGAATTTGTATGTAGGGAGAGAAAAATGGGGCTCTGGTTGTGGGTATGAGTGGATGTGTGAGAAGGGGAGAGGCTGGAAAAATCAGGTGGGAAAAAGGAAGAGGGAGCTCTGTACTTCCACAGGGGAACTGAAAGTTGTGTGCGGAGAAAGAAAAAGGTGGACACAAGTGGAAGTGCAAGAATGAAAGATGCTGGAAAAATCAGGTAGAAAGAAGGAAGAAGGAAATCTGTATATCCACAGGGGAATTGAAAGTTGTGTGTGGGAAAGAAAAATAGGAGTTTCTGGTTGTGGACTTGAGTGGATGTACAAGAAGGGAAGAGACTGGAAAAATCAGGTGGAAAGGAGGAAGAGGGAGCTCTGTACATCCACAACAGGCTGGTGTGGTGGATGCTGAGGAACCTTCTGGAAGCAGGCAGAGGTGACAAAATGGGGACTGTCCCTGCTCTTTAAAAGCTGGGCTTGCCCCTGTGTGTCTGCCGGGAGATCAGTGGGTCACAAAACCTCCGAGCCTCCTCTGGAGCCTGCAGGAGTCTGGAGCAGATCCCCTAGCCTTGGATGCATTCCTGGTGGCTCTTCCTGCCTGCAAGTTCAGCTTCTTCCCCAGCCCTTGGCCTGGCCCCCATCTCTACACTGTGGAAGGAGATAGGAAAATTTCAGGCCTCCTGAGAGAGGTGTCTGAGATAAGTGGGCTTGAATCGCCCTGGAGCAGCTCTGATTTCTCTGCACTGATTGCAGAGGGAATTTGATGACAGCCTTAGAGCAGCCAAGAGCCACAGAGCAGCCCTGGATCCAGGCTGCACTCACAGCTCCTCTGCCCCCACTCCGAGCACTCTGGATTTTTCCTGCCTTTTCTCTGGGAGCCATAAACCGATTCCTGAAAGTCTGATTGCAAATTCCCTGTGCTCCCCCCGGCACAAGGCAAACCTGCTCTGAACTCAGGACATTTTCCCATGGGAGGTACACTGAGATTTTCTTTATTTCTCTCACTCCCCCAGCAGGAGATCTTTCCAAACACCACGAGGGTGCAGGAGGGAAAAACACCTTTCTCTTGGATGCTCAGCAAGGCCAACCTTGAACAATTTCCAGGAGTTAATCAACCTGCCAAGCCTTGGGCAGGGGCAGAGAGCACAGGAAAAGGAGCATCCTGCCATCACGGCCTGTGTGTGTGGCCAGAGAAGGTGCAGATCCCACACCCCAGAGGGCTGTTCCTTCCATGCCTGTGCCAGCAGTGAAGTCCATTTCTGTCTCTCCTCATGGTCAGTGCTCACGGCTCTGAGATACACAAGGTAGAAAGGAAATCTCCAGGAGAGCAGGTCCTTATCTCCATCTCCAAGACAGAAAAACCTGAGTCTCATCCCCTAAATCACCTTTTTCACCTGAGAAATGCCTGCATGGAAGCCTGGGGGCATTGCTACAGCTCTCAGGGACAGGGGTTGGGTCACTTCCTCCTGAGACACCTGCAGGCTGAAGGATCTTCCACATCCATGTCCTTGCACTGACTTTTCCTGACTTTCCCCATCAACCCATGTGGGATTTCCTTTCCAGACAGGAGAAATGGAGAAGGGACAGTCACAGCCCAGCTCTTCTGTCCATCCCTGGACTCACTGGAAGGAAACCTCCTCCTCTCTCAAAGCACGAACAGAAGGGAGAAGATGAAAGTGGGAGAGAGAGGGAGCATTTCAGGCTTGTAATTCAGTTACAGCAGGGAGAATCAATTTGCTGCAGCTCAGGGGCCTGTTTGTTTTTGCAGGAACGCAGGAATGGCTCCAACAAGGGTTGTGTGAGGAGCCTGCTGCCCGATCCCAAAGGCAGGGCAGGATGCCAGGCCAGCCCTTCCCCAGATGCTGCCTCAAACCCAGCCTGTTGCACCCTGCACACAGCTGAGGTGGGGTTAAAGAAGGGGGAAGCAGCAGCCAGTCTGTACCAGACACACGGGGAAAAAAAAATCTGATTTTGTCAAGGTTTTCTCCAGCTGAAAAGGGAACAACAACCTCTTGGGGATCCTGGACACCTGAAACTCCACAGCCTGGAAGATGGATGAGCTGAATGGGATTGCTGGTGGCTGAGATGAAGGGACGTGGCATCCTGTTTGCTTCCTGAGAAAAATAAGTTAACCCAGGCTCCAAATTTATCCAGAAATGTACAACAAGAGCAGAGAGAGAGAGAATATTGAGGAGAAATGTGGGGCAGAGGGTGGGTTGTGTCCCCCAGAAGTCCTTGTCCTTCCAAAAGAGTGAGGTGGGCACTTGTCACCTCTCTCGTGTATGACCAGTCCTGGCCACCAACCTCCACAAGAAGAAATGCAGTGGTCAGGGCTGAGGACACAGAATTTCACCCAAATTCCATTAACTCTCAAAATCTGTCCAAAACGTTTCCTAGGAATCCCCATGTGAAACTGGAGACAACCCTAGGTGTGGCTGGGCTGGGCTGGCTCAGCTCTGTGCTGTGTCCCCTGCTCTTGACAGTGACCTCAGGAGTGACAAATCCCAAAACAGGATGGAAAAGGGGCAAAAGTAACACCAGACTTGAAGCAGAAAAGGGCAAAAATATCCCAGGTGGTTGGACCTGGCTGAAAATCCCAGAAAAGTGCTAGAAGAGGAGGCAGAAAAAAACTTCCTTTGACCGAGCACCATTTTTTACCCTTTTGGAGCCTTTACCATTCAAACATTGCAGTAAAGAATGGGACCTTCAGCTTTGCAGGGCAGGTTTGTGACCATCCTGCTGCTCTCAGTTTAATCTTGCCAAATGTTTAACACAGCCCTGAGGGTACTGAAGCCACTCCCTGACATAGAGTGCTCAGGATGGAAAAACCCAGAGATCCCCACTGGAGCTCTTAAAACCAAGGATATGAGAGACTGAGCTGTTGGCTGCTCCTCAGATCCAGTCTGTAGATTGATATCACCCAGTCCCAGACAAAAAAAATATACTAAACAAACACTGTCTCTGATGCAGGGTCTGTGGGTATAAAGCAACTCCAGGGCTGTCCCTTTTTGTCACAGAGAGCAGATCCTTGGGGAGGTTAGGGAAATTCCCCAGAACAGGGCACTTTGGGAAGCTGAAGGTGAAAAACATTGCAGTTGGGAATGGAGAAAAGCTCCACCGAGCTCTTTCAGAGCTGTCTCCTTCCCCTGAGGGTGCCTGGTGGCCTTTGCCAAGGGGACAGTCTTGATGAGACACTTCTGAGACCTTTTTGTGGTAACCTGGATGGCCAAACTCTCCCCTGTGCCTCAGACGTGGCACGGGACGTGGGGCTGGAGAAACACGGAGTGAAGGAGGTGAAGGTGATGCCCACTGCAGCCTCCTGGAGAGCACCTGCCATGCCCCTGCTGGGTGTCACCTGTGCCACACTCCTGTCCCTGCACACAACCCCCTCAGCCAGAGGCCCACACTGAGGATGGGGATTTGGCAACCTGGTTTCTGCTGCTGCTGCTTTTTAGGGAAGGTTCTCGCCCCAGAGCTGGGCAGGGGGCTGGCAGTTCTGAGGATGAGGCACAGGTTCAGCCCTGCCCTGCCACTCTCCCCCCTTTCCCAAGGGGAGCTGATGTCCACTAAGGATTTTAAGGGATCTGTGTAGCCGTTCCCGTTTAAAAAGTGGAATTCCTCCAATCTGGCACTTTCATCCCGGGCAAAAAGAGGAATATCAGCCCCTTTTCCTCACCGTCCCACAGGCAGGGAGCTGCAAACCCCCGGTGCCCCCATCCCCATCCCCATCCCGATCCCCATCCCCATTCCCTGCAGCTGCGGGATTTGGGATAACTGCGGTGCAGGGTTCCCTCTGCTGGCCTGAAAACCCCACGGCTCCGAGCCCACGGAGGCTTCTAGTGCAGGGAAATGTCTGTTTGGGTAAAATAAGGGGGAGAACCGGCTCCAGAGGGTCCCTGACCTTGCTCCGGTGTCAGATCCGACTCCATTCCTCCAACACTGAAAGTCCTGATCCTTTTCCCGTGGCTCTCCAGAGCTGCCTATTCCAAATAATTCCTGCCCTTTTCTCTCTAATTTAGCGGTGCCTCTTCCTCCTCACACAGCACAAATCCCACATGTGCAAGGAGAACCAAAAAGAAAATAAAAAATCCTGTGTGTGTGGCCAAAATTCAGATCTGGACATCCCTGGAAGCAGTTTGGGATAGCCAGGAGTGCCACAGGCAATGGATATCCAGCACCTGCCCGGGATGAGGGACACTTCCCTGTTGTCCTTCATGCCACCATCCCTCTGTGGGTGTTTTAGGGAAGGAAAAGGTGATGTAAAGGAAGCCTCTCTCCATCTCCAGGAAATGTTAGTAAAGAAAAGAAGGACTGACAGAGAGATTAAAGTGGGTGTTTTAACTTCACTGTGAGGTATTTAAGCAGCCCAAGCAGAGGCACCAGGTCTTAGAGGTCAGAATGTGGAACAACCAACTTAAATAAAGAGGAAACTCCACCCCTGTGCTTGTTCCCCACTGTCTCTGCTCCATCCTTTGTCCCACACGAGCACCTATCTCTCTCCTCCCCTCTCCCAACCTCTGTCTCTATTATTATCAAAGTGAAATTTATGAAGAGCTCGAGGCACTGGCGATTTCCTGGATTTCAATATAACTTCTTGCAATCTTAAGTGAACAGCTTGGTTGCCTCTGCCTGTCAGAGAATTTAAATTGCAAATTGAATAGTGAAATGCAGCAGCCAAGGGTCTGTGTCAGTGACTTTGGAGAGCAGAGATATCGCTTAGCAACTGGAGGCAGAGAGGGATGGAGGCCACGGCAGCTACGGCAGAGAAGGATCTGGATTTTGGGATCCCTCAGTCCGTGGGATGGCAAGAGGAACAACCCATTAGTGAGCTGGGGGTGGAGGAAACACCAGGATCCCGGGTGTGCTCAGGCTGGGCAAGGCTGGCAGCTTGCAAGGGGCACTATTTTCTTTGTGACCACCACCTCCAGCAGGTGACAGAAGAGGCAGGGCTGGGCTGTCCCCAGAGAGGCAGGGAAATGGCCAGAGCTGGCAGCCACAGGCTGTAATTTCCAGTTTCAGCTGGAAATAAGGACAAAATCCTCACAGTTTGGCCAAGCAGCAGCACTGGGCCCCTCGCAGGTGATGCAAACTCCACATGAGAAATCTTTTGCCACTCAGGTGGGCGAGGTCTGGCCCAGCTTTGGAGGTGGCCCTTCTTGGAGCTGGAGGTTGAACCAGACGCCTCTAGAGGTCCCTTTCCACCTGTGCTATTCTACAATGCAGTCCAATGTCTCTTTTTGTAAATTAAAGATGTTAAAAACTGACTTCCATACTGCCAGAAATCAGAACAGAGTCTTGAGGAATCACTCACACCTCTCCCTGCTGCTGGCAGGCTGAGGGACATCCAAAACTGTGCTGTCACTTCTTTCCTGGGGCTTTTCTTGCAGGAAGGGACATTCCACATCCCCCATGGACATTCTGTTCCTATCTGTGCTGTTAAAAAATGTTTTGCAGCATTAATCTTGTCTAAATGAGCTTTAGCAAACTTTCAGCCTGCTGGCTTGGATTTATTGCTTAAAAACACAAACCTTCAATGCAGCCACCATTTAAAGGCACAGCAAACTCCTTTAACACCCTGCAGCACTGGGTTCCACCAGCCTGTTGTGCTCTGAATTAAAATGAATAATGGCTCTCAGTGGAGAATCCAACAGGCCAAGAGGGAAGGGATTCTCCTTGTCTGTTCTCCCTGATCACAACCCCTGAAACTTGCAGGGAGAATTCATCATTCAAGTCCTCCTCACCCTAAACATCTCAAGCAGAAACAGAGCTCTGTGACTCAGTGGGCCCTGTGATCATGGACATCTTCCCTGAATAAATTCCACAGCTGAGATTAGCCAGAGCTGTTTCCCTATAGGACTTATTGAAGGAGAGAAATAGGCATTCTCCAGGAGGCTTTCGTCTCATCCTTTCCATACATCTATTCCCAAGTGAGTTTGACTTGTCCATAATAGAGTTTTTTCCTCCCTACAAAGGGATGGAGAAGGAGGAAGGTGCCTGCAGTGATAATTTCCAAAAAAGCTTTAGGAAAATGAGCCCCAGCCCACATATCCCACACGGGGAAGTGACTGTGGCACTGTGGGACTGGTGGCTGTAGGAACTCAAAAGAAAAGACCTCCTAAAGTAGTTGGAGCCAATGGAAAATATTGTACTTTGGGAAATGCTACAATGAGCACGGAGGGTTTGCTGAAGCAATTCCTCAGTGTTCTCTTCAGGGGTCTCCTCTTAGTGCCAGAACAATGTGTTCCTGAGGAGAGCAGGTCCAGGAAATCTTGGCAAGGAATTTTTGGGTGGGGGTCTACGAGCAGCTAAATCACAGAGTTATAGAATGGCTTGGGTCAGGAAGGACCTTAAAGATCACCCAGTTCCACAAGGGCAGGGGTGCCACGTTCTAGGTCAACATCCAGGGCTATTCAGGGAGTATTTGCTGTGTTTCTCCAGTGTTCCAGAATTGTGCTCTAACCCCAAACTATTTCCTAAAAAACCCTCTTAGGCTGTGCCTTAGAAGGAGCACGGCTGCTTCTCTGTCCATCCCTCATGCCCGTGGGTACAGCAGGGTTTGGCCTCCAGTGTTGCCATGGGCTCAGCTGCAGGAAGCAGAAAGTTTCACCCCAAAACTGCCATTTCCCAGTCAGTGCTAAAATCCCCTCCAATCCCACACTTCCTCTGGAAAGGTGTTGACATTTACTCAGCTGCTTGTCAAATGTCTGGAGATGTGAATGTCTCAAACAAGAGCTGTTGTCACAGAAGGAGCACAAAGACAGGTACTTAGCATGATTTTGGGGAGAGGTGTCTGGTGAGAGGGTGTTTTGTGTGTGCCTGCCTTTCCCTCCAGCTCCCGAGGAAACAGTTGGTGCCAGGGTAGCACATCAGATGGCAGAGGAGTTTTGTGGGATAAGCAGAGAACATTTGGATGTGGAAGACCAGCAGAGATGTAGAAAATTCCCTGTCTCTGTCATTCACTTTCTTTTATAAAAACTGACTTGACAGGAGGTTGTAGACAGAGATCTGTCACTGCACCCAGGTAACCTGCAATAGTGTGAGAGGAAACAGCCTCAAGGTGCACCAGGTAAGGTTGAGATTGGAAATTTGGGAAGATTCTTCACTGAAGGGGTGGTCAGGCATTGGAAGAGGCTGCCCAGGGAAGTGAGGAAACCACCAACACCTGGAAGTGCTCAAAAAACTTGTGGATGTGGCCCTTGGGGACACGGTTTAGTGGTGGCCTTGGCAGTGCTGGTTGATGGTTGGAGTTAGGGATCTTTTCCAACTTTAGTGATTCAGTGATCCTGTGAAGCAGCAGTGACAACCAGGTTATCTCACCCAGGGTTCAGGTGCCAATCACAGCTCCTGAAATGGGGCAGAAACAGGAGTTTCCAGGAGGCATCTTTGCTCTTCAAGGATGAGCTGAGTTCTTTCCTCGTGGTGTAACCCTTAGGAGCCAATTAGTCTTTGTGCCCTCATTTCCCATGGTGAGAACACCATTCCTATGATTTCTTTATTGAGCCTGGGCCTTGGGCTGTGTTTTATCCTCCATGAACATCTCCAGGTGAGAGAGCCCTTGACACCATCCTTCTCAAACCCGAATTATATCCCTATCCTCTGGAATTCCAGTCCTTAACCCTGACCCTTCAATCCCAATAGCAGCCTGAGGGAAATGGAGCTTCAGAGACCCTGACGTGGACCCCAGTGTGTCCATGGAGAGGGCAGAGCCCCACATCCACGTGTGTGGGAGATTTGTGCAGGCGTGGAAAGAGCTCTTTGCTTGGGCTGGAGTTTCAGAGCCTTGTGATTTTAAATCCCCCACGTCTCATTTTCCAAGACGCAGCCTCTAACAGGGGGGCTCTTTCCCTGCAGGCTGAGGTTAATTGGCTTGTGCTTTTAAAAGGATAAAGCTGCGGAGGCTCGGAGTCAGGGCTGTTCTCCAGATTTCCATTATAATCTACATTGCAGGAAAATAGCTTTCCTGATCAAATCATCTGTCCTCTCGGAGCAGAGGATAAAGAGCTGGGGATGTGGGGAATCTGCAGAGGGGGAAATCTGCAGTGTCTCTGCACGACCTTGCTGGACAGAGGAGAAGGAAGAGGCAAAGACTTTTCTCTGCTGTGAGGAAACGTGAGGGGGTTGCACAGCAGCAGCGAGCAGGATTAGGGCCATTCCTGAGCTTGGTGTTGTGCACCTCTTGCAAAAACAAATAGGAGAATAAGATGGTGCATGAGCCTGGGAATTCTCTGGGAAATGTTGTGAGTCCTGGGACCAAGTCCAAAAAATGATTAAAACTTGTGGTGCCCCTGGCCCTTGAAAATTGTCAGAACCTTGTCCAGATCAAAGGCAGGTTTCAAACACCGGTGGGACAGAAGAAGCAAGAGGTGGCCATAGGGTCTCCCCAGAGCCAGAACTGCTGTCTCAAGCTTGCAGTTCATTCCCCGGAAAGCCTGGAATATCACCTTTCCTTTCAGGGCTGGTGAATATTTCACAAAAGTAGCAGCAACCTGAAGGAAGACAAACCAAGAGTGAGAACGAGGACTGAGAAGAAGCACAAGGAGTTTTTCACCTCTTCATTCACCACCTGTGAAAAGGGAACAGTAAGATTCTCTTCCCAGGTTTGTCTACTTCAAATTCTCCGTTTTGATCTTTTTCTTTGATTTTTCGTACTCCTGACTCGGGTCAGCACCCTGTTCTCCAGGCAACGTTCCTCCCAGCAGAAACTGCAAGGATAGCTTTTTCCCCAAGCACACACAGAAATCCTGGTGCTTTCAGCTCCCACCTCTGGGAATTCTCACCAATGCACTTGGCCTTGCACACTTGGCACCTGAAAATCCCTGTGGGTTCCCATTGCAGACCCAGCTCTCACATGCACATAGCACCTTCTCTACAACGTCTTTTATGGCACAGAAAGTTCACTCAAAGAAGTTCACCTCATCATTTTAGCTCTCCTGAAAATTCCTCTTTCTAAATTTTCTCAGTTTGGAATGAGCTGATCTTTGAGATCCCTTCCAAACCAAAACATTCAATGACTCTGTTCCATTGAAAGGGATTCAGTTTTCCTTTTCTCCTCCAGCACTTGCGTGGGGCACACCAAACAGTCACGTCAATCAGCACCAAGAGTGACAAAAGTTGTGCCAGGTACTACAAGTGGGCAGAAAATCCTCCCCTCCTGAGCATCCCACTCCCCTGCTGACACCCAGAACTGTCACTGAGCTCTCCTCAGCTGCTCAGCACTCCAGGGAACTGCAATCAAAAGGCCACTCCACCCCATCCTCCCCATCCATCCCGTAAACAGTGCTCACGACTGGGAGGAAAAACAAATGTTGAGATTTCTCCTCTCCCACAGCCATGTATTCTCACTGCTGAGCTTCTGCCCATAAAGTTTACAAGGTGTTTGTCACCGGGGTGATTTGTATCAGAGAGGATGTTTACCCATGGTAAATCACAGCCTGCTTCTTTGTGTTCTCCTGAAATTTCAATTACTGAAACTATTCTTTTATTTCTCGCTTTCCTGTATGTTTTTCTCATTTAGACAATGAGCACCACCATTCAGGTTTGTTCCTGTGTGACTTAAGGTTTTATATGACCCTCATTTTGCCTGGATGCTTTATGCTCTGCCTGGGTGTATTTCTCTTTCTGTGTTCCCATTTTCTGCTTTGAGCTATTTTATAGCACCTTCCTCTTGATGAAGTTGTTGCTGCAGCTCCAGGTTGGGTTGCTCGGGTTCAGGAACAGGACTGTGAGCTTTGTGAAAGGTTACAACTCTTTTCCCTCCACGATGCATCACTTTCTGACCTGAACTGCCACGTTCCAGCCCTGCTGGGAAAGGTGGTCAGGGTTGAAAAAAGAGAATTTTGAGGGAGAGCAGTGGAAGGGAAGTTCAAGGCTGGTGTGCATTGCACACCTGGAGGAATGGCTTGGTTACACCTGAGGACTTGGCTGCAGAGACTGACAGAGCAAAGGGCTGGTGGAGCCCCAAACCCCAACACGGAAAGCTCTGCCTGTTCCTAGGGCTGATGCAGAATCCGTGGCAAACAGAATAATCCTTTTATCAGTTTCCTAACTTGTAAAACTGCGTCCTGCTCCTGGCTCAGCAAGCTTAATAACCACCTCTGGGCCCTAGGTCAGGTGTAAAATCAGGAGTCTAACGTGCCTGACATGGACCCTGAGATCAGCTCAGCTGGCTGGAGCACGGTGCTGATAATGCCAGGATTGTGGGTTACATCCCTGTGAGGACCATTCACTCTAGAGCTGGACTTGGTGATCCTTGAGGGACCCTTCCAACTCAAATATTCTATAATTCCGTGTCCAAGCCCAGCCTGATTGGTATCTAAGAGCTACTTTCTCTTTCTTAGTCCTTTTAGCATTTCACAGGGTCTTTGCCATCAGGCTGTCCATTCTCACACCTATTTTTGCAGGGTTCCCATGAAGATTTTGAAAATTAAAACACAACCAAAACCAAGCCACCATTATTTTGGCCAAGAAATCAATTTGATTTAATTATTGTGGTGCTTAACAATGTCTACTCTCTTTTGGGGTGTAACTCTGACCATGACAAATCTTGGCCCTTTGCCTGCAGTTATTGTTGTTTGAGATAATGTTTGTGATTGAGTTCAGTGAGTTGTGCATTTCCTTATCTTTCCACATGTCTCTGAATGCCAGTATTTGGAGTCAATCCAGCAGAATCCCAGGATGATTTGTCAGAGACAAGCCAACAGGAAAATATGCAAAGGGAAAATGTGATGGCAACGGCGAGAATATGAAATTTCTTCTACAGATGCACCAGGTTTGATGAACCCTGGGCATTGCAAGCTCTGAATTGTGGTGCCCAGAACGAACCTAAACAAGGCACAGAAATGTCCTGTGTGAACTGGGACATGGTAGGAAATCTCCTTGTCCTGCTGTGTCCTCTCCATCAGCACAGAAGAGTAGAAATAAGCTCTGTAAAAGAAACTTAATATTCATGAAGTAAATTATTCCAATACAGTTGGATTCCTCATCAATTATAGATTACTGAAGTAATTTTGGAGGCAGGAACATCAGTGATTGTGGCTCTCCGAGTTGTGCAAACTTCAGGATATCCTTAAATGATGTTCCCTACTCCATCAGCAAAGTGGGAATGTCAGTAGAGACTGAGCAGAAATATTTGCTACCACCACGTGCAAAGTGCTTTGGGATCCTGGTGTGGAAGAAATGGAAGACGAGCAAAGCATCTCTCTCAGTAAAGTCCTTAGCCATGGTAATTCTACACGGTCATCATTCACAGGAAGAATGTTTTATTTGGGAAGGAATAATCACATCTTGCTGCCAAAACATGAAATCCAATTATGCTGTGAACTAAAGGCTGTTTTAAAGGGTTTATAATTTCTCAGCTTCATCCTCATCAGGAGGGAAAGTGGGTTTTCTTCCCTTCTTGCCTTCACTTTTAAAAGGGCTTAGTCCCTTCTTTTCCCATTTCCATCTTCCCTGAGTGCCAAATTTCCCTTTTCTATGGCAGAGTTAACAGCTGGATTTTACTTGGGATTTTGCCTCACACCTTCACTATTTCTCCCCCAAAATCAAGGCAAACCTATGAGCCCTGCTCTGGTTTTATTGTTTCCCACTGAATATGAAACGCAAAACCATGGGAGTGTTGAAATTTGTGTTTCTGCCTGTTTCATCCTCATGAATAGACTTTGTGGCTAAACTTTGGATCCAGTCCCTGTAAAATATCCATCCATGGGGAAACACTTTCTTAAAGCAGCCATTTAAAATGTGGCCCTTCCTTTCCCTTCCCTTACTTCCTTTTTCCTTTCCCCTTTTTCTTTTCTATTTCCTTCTCCCTTGAACAATAAATAATGAAGCTCCCTAAGAAAGGAAATTTTGTGTTTATGGTGAGTCAAACTCCTCTCTATCCATGACTTTAAAACAGAAGGACTAAAAGCTCATCAGGACCAAGATTTTAAAGGCAGGAGAAAGGGGTTTCTTCCTTTGCTGCCACAGATTTTCATTAAAAACACAAACTGGGGAAACACATGGAGAAAAGTTGCTCCTTGAGGTGAGACCAGAAGGGAGATGGGGTCAGGGAGGGATTTGGTCAAAGTCTGCTGCTCTACAGAAGGTATTTCACACTTGAAGGGAAAGAGTCTCATCAGTGGATAAAGCAAGAAGCTGTTGTTTTTAAGAATGATTCAGGATAAGAAACTGCCTTGGTGGGATTGGTGTGTTTCGAGAGGTTGGCGAGGAGGCGATGGCAGCGGCAGGGCTGCCATCCCCGAGAGGCTGAAGAAATGCATTTGTCAGGAACTAATTAGGTGGAAATGACCCTGCCTTGCTGTCTTTCCACCTCTTTACAGCCCTAATTTCCAATGACTGAGGAAGTCCCTTGCTGGGTTAAGTCTCCCTCTATTAAACCTTGTCTGTGTAGATTGTAAATCCTCTCAACCAGGCTGAGCCTAAGCTCAGGACTGCAGTGGAGTGAGGAGCACCCAGACCTGGTTCCAGTTCCAGGCAGCTGCAGGGGACCCCAAACCAGTCCTGCAGCAGGGACAGATGTGCAGTGGGCTGGACATTCGACAGCTGTGCCTTGTGGGGTCCACATGCCCTTTTCCTTCGAATGAAATGGAGAGCTCCTGACCCCCAAACTGACCCAGAATTTGGTGTTCAAAGATCCTGGGATTACTGAAGACTTCTCTGCCTTCGACTGTAGAAACCTCTGGCTGCTCCTGCTTCTGCAGCTGCAGTGGCCCATTCTGAATCCCATGACAGTTGGAAAGCTCAAGATGGATGAGCCACTTGCCTTTCCTCCCTGATTCCTTGATTCATTAGTTAATGTCTGAAAAGCACTTTGGAGCTCAAGAGTGTTAAGTGCTATTATTACTAGAGACCTTTCATATGAATGTTGATTGAAAAAGATAATTGTTACCTTTCTGCCTTTCATTCCTTTTTTTTAATTTTTTTTTTACATTTTTATTAAAGGGAGCAGTAACTGGCTTCCCCAAGAAGTGGAAAGGAAGATCTGGATGTGCTACTGACACAGGAGAACATGGTGTAGTCCTGATGGAGAACACTAAGAATGGAAAAAAAATGTAAAAACAGGATGGGGGCTTCCATCTGCCAATGTCCAGAGGATGCAACAGAATTTATTGAACAGGGTTTCTACTGTTTGCAAATTCCAGGCCATTTCAACTCCTCTTAACTGAAAGAGAAGGAAGGACTTGGTGGTGTTTTGGCAGTTGGTTCATCTGCCCCCTTGCAGGTGTTGTATCACTGGGGTGTCCTGTGTGACACTCAGCAGGGAACGAGTGTGTTGGATGTAAGGAATGTGTGTCTGGGATGTAGGCAATGGGTGTGTCAGATGTCGGAAATGGGTGTGTCAGATGTAGGGAATGGGTGTGTAGGATGTAGGGAATGGGTGTGTCAGATTTAGGGAATGGGTGTGTCAGATGTGGGGAATGGGTGTGTAGGATGTAGGGAGTGGGTGTGTCAGATTTAGGGAATGGGTGTGTCAGATGTAGGGAATGGGTGTGTCGGCTGGAGGGAATGGGTGTGTTGGATTTAGGGAATGGTGTGTTGGATTTCGGGAATGGATGTGTTGGATTTCAGGAATGGGTGAGTTGGATGACTTGCTCCCTGCCAGCCAGCCCTGCAGGGATGTCTCCCAAACCCCAGCTCCTCACAACAAAACATCTCTATCAATCCAAGTCAAAAACAGCTGATGTTGCACCAACTTCAAAGACAAATCCAGCATTAAAGTGTTTCTTTGTTTGTTCCTTCGATCCTCAGGCCAACAGATAAAACTCAGGGCAGGTGCCCAAAGATTCTGCAGGCTCCAAATCCAAGGATATTTCTGAGCTTGGCCGGGTGGGACTTTTAGGAAACCAAATCTAAGTGGCGCTGTGTTTTGGAGGGTGGTGGATTCCAGACCCCTTAAGGTCTTTCACATACTTAATTACTGTGTGATTCTTAGCTTGGGAAGACAAACTGGACCTCTGGGTATCCATCCCTTCCCACTGGCTGTAAAGGGAGACAAGTGAGGGGTTAATTCAGACAGAGAGATCTACACCAGAGACGTGTGAAGCGGGTTCATTATCATGCAACCATTTTAAATGTCTCCTCACAGCTGTAAATCAAGACAGGCTTGAAACTGGGAGAGTAAAAAGCAGGCCTTGCTACCAGTGATGGT
The DNA here is from genome assembly GCA_025920805.1 of Petroica traversi. NCBI lineage: Eukaryota > Metazoa > Chordata > Aves > Passeriformes > Petroicidae > Petroica > Petroica traversi. Next base: position 12,996,225 of record JAHLSL010000061.1, on the reverse strand, counting down.
TGAATCACCCCCAGGAGGTCTTTCTCCATCAAGAGTAGGTAGAGTTTGGATAAATAGAATTAAGTCCTATTTTTGTGTGGAGAAAAAGAAGGGAAATAATCCATTTACTGTCTTGATGAGTTTGAAGGATTTGAAGGATCTAGCTTGAAGCTTTAGGCAGGGAATCCTTGAGTTGTATCTGTCCAGAGCTTCCCTGGCCTTCCTGGATGCACCAATGGCTGCTCTGACTCACCTGAGCTCACGGGAAGGTGAACTTTGAGACCTGGAGCACATTCAGCCATGGAAGGTAAGCAGAAACCCCCTGGAGATCTGCAGCTGGAAATCCCCACAGATGGAAAGATGAAAGTTCCTCCAAGGCACCAGCCATTTCCAGTTTAGCACACTGGGAACCAGCCTGACTGCTCAGATTCAGTTGCACCCATGTCCTTGTGTGACTCCACATCATGATCTTTACCCCACACAGGATTTCCGTGAAAAGAAGCAGAAGAAAGTGACCCAAGCAGAGGCCATGAAGCTCTTTGCACTGACATTCCATGGGGACCAAGACCCTCAGCAATCCAGTCCCCTGAGAGGGGCAGGAAACTGGTTCTGGGAGCATGGGAACAGCCAGGCCTCACTCGGCTCTAGGACAGGCTCCACCAACCTCTAGCAAACTTGGTGTTTAACCAGAGGTAAAGAGCAGGGCTGTTCCCATGGAGCCCTAGAGTCTCTTTAACCCTGGATCCAAACAGCAGCATTGTCCTCCCTTTTTCCAGCCTCATTTCCCTTCTGATGGTTCCACCAGGTGGGAACTCACCTTTCAGTCTCCCACATGGAAACAAGAAACAAAGTGAAAATCCTGTTTCTCTTCCCTGCCCAGATCCTTTCACTTTGGGTTAATGGGACCCAGAGATGTTTGTTTTGGGGAGTAAAATCATTTACACACACCAAAGATATTGCTCCCACAAAATAAATTTGCCAAACTGCTATTGCCACATCCTCCCATTTTTATCGAGCTGGGGTTGCATTAACATTTATGAGATGTTAAAGGAGAAGGGGGGAAAAATGAAAAGGAAGAAAGAAAAAAGTCTTCCTGAGCAAATAATAACAACTCAGTCATAATTCAGAGGAAAATTATGGCTCTGTTACATGTTTGAAACTTTCCACTGTATTTCACTCCTGGTTTTGCTAAATTATGTGCAAATGATGGAAGTCCATACATACACATGAATGTGCTTTGCAAAGTTGAAATGTTTTCTTTGCCTGGAAATTATTTCCTCTTCCAGTGGCTCTGTATCTTGGTTCTTTCTGCTGTTCTCTTTCTGTCTGTGCAGTGAAGATGAGGGAAAATTCAATCTTTATTCCAAGTTCCATCCTTGTTTAACTGGGACAAAGAACTCATTTCATGACTCAGTGAATGTCAACAGAGATCCTGGACCACAGAAGAATAATCCCAAAAATCCAGGTCTCATTGCACTGTGATTCTTGTTGAGATTGGAAAATGGCAACACCACTCAGTTGAACTCTATCAATTTTTCTTCTCCGCATCATGGGGTTGTCATTTTGGACTAGAAATGCTTTGGTTTATTTTCAGTCTAAATGTCTATTTTCCTGTTGTCCTCCAGGTTCTCAATCACCTGCAAAATACAGAGTGAAGCAGCAAAAGCTACGGGTGTAAAGAGAAAATTGTAAGTTGTTTTGGACTTTCTTGATAAAGAGTCTTAGGGGGAGTTATTCTGGCGTTACGGATGGGCTCAGCTTGTACACATCACATCGGGGACCTGACAAAGTGTTCTGAGAGTGGGCAGCCAAAGTCAGAGGTAATTCCCACTTTTCCTGCTTCAGAAAAACTCACTGACAGCACCTGATCTGAGGGAGAACTGCTGAGACAGACACCTCAATGATGTGCCTGTTCTTGTTTCTGTAAAAACACGAGTGTCTGTCGGGCTGCTCAAAACCACACGGCCTTTTGTAGGGAGAAAATAAAATAGTCCAAGGTGGGATTTCTTCTTCTCCCAAGAAAAGAAAAACCAAACCAAACCAAACCAAACCAAACCGAACCGAACCGAACCGAACCGAACCGAACCGAACCGAACCGAA
>JAHLSL010000061.1:12919963-12994136 GCA_025920805.1 Petroica traversi | reverse complement strand
AACCGAACCGAACCGAACCGAACCGAACCGAACCGAACCGAACCGAACCAAACCAAACCAAACCAAACCAAACCAAACCCAGAAAACCTCATGGCAAGGTCTTTCCCAGGAAAATCAGTTTGGTCTGTTCTCTTGGGACGAGGAAGTGTTTCCCTCAACACAACATCTCCCTTTCGTCTGGCTCGCGGTTTTTGGTCACCTTTTTCTGCCACGGGTTCCATGTGATTTTGGAGGCCAGGGAATGGGGAAACACACAGGAGCACACACACAGGAGCAGCCCCATGTGAGAGACGTGCCCTGCATTTACCCCCAGGAGCTGAGGAATCACTTCCAGCCCCTGCAATCCACGGCTCACCAAGAGATGGATACACAACTTTTTTGGGGAAAATCACACAGTGACCACATTACACAGTATTAATTCTCATATTTAGTCTTCTGAAACCTGCAGAAGTCATTTCTAAATGTGAATAACCACTAACTCGGGGTGCTGCATGGGGCACACAATGCTCTGGAACTGTTTGAAACCCCACTGAAGGCCTGATTAAGCAATCTTGGTTTCCTTGTTTAACTTTCCTTGTTGAACTTTAGTCCATGATGTCTTCCTGGACTTTGGCCACAGATTTGTCCTGGACTGAGCCTCAGGACTTGTCGGAAAGTCTGGAATTTACTCCCCTTGCTGCTGCAAATGAAGTTGACTGAAAACATGATCCTGTTCTACCTCATTTTATACAATCTTTTCTTTTCATTTATCCAAAGCCTCCATTTGAAATCCCTCGCCAGATCCACTCCAGACCAGAGGCCACAGGTTCATTCTCGGCTTCTTCATTTTTTAATAAACTTCTCAGTAAGCCTCACCTCTGTTTCAAAGCTGGCCACAACATCCCTGCACCCTGGGGCTTTGCAGAGCTTTGGGCTCCCAAATGAAAGCCTAATGCTGGCTCATTGTTCCACAGCCCCTGCTCCAGGCTGACCTAAACCCCAAAGCCTGGGATGCAACGCAGAGTCAGGATTACTCCTGCATTTGGCAGGGAAAACGCATCTGAAAAGAACAATTAACACTTTGTTAATGTGCCAAGGAACAGACTGATCTGCGCGCTGGCCAAAGGCAACAGAGCAACTGCTGTTTACCTTGATGTGTCTGTGCTTCTGTGGAGCAGTCCTGATAGCAGAGCTTAGTCCCAGCCTTAAAGCACAGTGACAGATGAGAGGTCCTCCTCTAATTTCCCATCCTCTCCATTAGCAGGGAATGCAGACAAAGCCAGCAGCAGAACCCTGCGGTCCCGACTCCTACCTGGCAGATAATAATGCAAATTACAGCAACAAAAGTGGCAAAAATCCGCGGCGGGAAAATAGATGAATAGGGCTGATGTCGGCTCCGTGGGACAGCACCAAATGCCACTCCCAAGGGAGGCTCAGGTTCTGCTCAGATCTCTGCTGCTTTCACCAGTCATTAACATTCATTCCCATCTGGGATTGCAGGCTGCCATCGGAGCCCTGGGATGCTGCTGTCACCAAATGTGACACAATACCTCATCAGAGAATAAAGGAGTTTTTGCAAGTCTCTCAAAACTATTTCTGCCTCCGTGTTCTGCATCCTGTGCCTGGCTGGGAGAGTTGAAAGGATTCTGATACTCAGGGCACATCCCAGATTAGGGGCAGCAGATGTCTCTGCACCAGCATCCTGCATTCCACTTCACACCAGCATCCTGCTTCCAGTCCCTCCCATAAACCCTTCTTCATCTTCAATTTAACACCAAACAGAGGACATTCCACTCAGATCAGCCCGATTTCCCTGCTGCATCCCCTTTACCCCAGATTGCTGCTCTCCTGCTAGTTTGGGACTGTTTCCTCCAAGGAATGTGCCTGCTGTGCCTCTGGATAATTGAGTGGTGCCTGGAGAGAGAGAGAGGGGACAATCCCCTCCTGCTGACCCCGCGGGGGGATTGCGCTGCCCACAGCAGGAATCGCTGCCTTGGCTCATCTGTCTTCTCATTTTGGCTCGGGCCCTCCCTGCCAAACCTCAGAGCTGGGGAGAGGCAGTGATTGATCGGGGGAAATTTCGCCAGCAAAGATTCAGCTCTACAGCCTTCGCTCAAGATGGAATGGAAGTCACCAGGATAATAAAGATGGATAGGTGGATAGACAGATGGACAGATATGGAGATAGACAGATAGACAGATGATAGCTTGAATCCTGTATATTAAAATTGTGGACTATCTGTCACCCAGCCTCCTTTCCCTTTTTTTATCCCTCCCCTTTCCTAAATTACGCCTATTGCTCCGGTGAAATTTATTACGATGTAAGAAATAATGACTTTTTAAAGATATTTTTTACTTTTTATGCAGAGGTGTGAGGGCTCCCAGAAAACAAATGGATGAAGATGTGAAAGCTTATTGGATTGTCACGTCGGATACATTATCCCCAGGGCTCCGAATGAAGAATTAGACCATGGAGATCTTATTTGACATTAGATGTTTCAATTTCTCCAAGAACATTAGGCATGTTGGATTCAGCACCGAATTCAATAATAAACAACCAGCATTGACCCTCCCCCCGTCCCCTTTTACCCCTTAGCATTTTAAGTCCGAGACATGCTATTAAGATTTATTTTACATTTTTATTATTGCGCTCACAAGGAAAGGGAGATCATATTTGCATAATTCATTTTTCTACAAACCTCTCTGTATTACTTACAGCTGCCGATTCTGCCCCCCTCTAATATATGTGTTTATGTGGCAGTAAAACAATGACATTGGAACAACACACTGAAAATTATTTACTCCAACCCCGCAGGTATTGCTGTCTATTTATTAACCCCCGGGAATTATTTTGATGGAAATCCCTTTGGATAAGGCTCGTCAGGAGGCTGAGGTTATGCAGCCTGTTCCCAGAGAGGAGGCAGGAGTTTAACACCAGCTCCTCTCGGGGTGGTCAGTGAGTGGCCACTTGGCCATGGAGGCAGTTTGGGTGTTTTTAGGGCTGGGATGAGTGCTGGGACAGTTTCCATGGGGTGCTGAATGTGGGGACAGGCACTGGATCACCCACCACGCTGCAGAATTTAGAGCTTTCCCCATGGGTGTCTCCATTCCCCCCACCACAGCCCCGTGTTCAGCCCTGCTGAGCCTCACCAGACACAAATCCAGGATCTCCACCTCACCTCAACTCCCAAGAGCTGCTCAGATCTTCCCTTTTCAGACGTTTTGTTCTCTGCCAGCTCTCCTGATCCCTTCCCAAGAGAGATGCCCACTTCCCCAAACACACCCAGGGAGCTGCACCCCAACTCCCCCTTTTTTCTGTATTTTCCCACCCTGCACTCACTGGTGGTGCTGGTGGTGCTGGTTGAAGGTGGTTGTCATGGAAACTCCCTTTTCTCTTTCTGCTAATTCTGCAGGATTTCTTTCTCTGGAATCGATCTGCGAACGTGCCTCCTTTTCTTGCTCACCCTTTAAAATAACAGCCATTGGGAATATTTGAGGAATGTAAAATTTGCCAGGCTAGGGGGCTTCTCGGAGTGGTTGATATTGAAATTATATCTACATCCAATAGCTGCGCCCTCCAGCTGCTTTCAAAGGCAGCCCAAGAAGTCTCAAGGAGGAAAAAATTTCCCAACCAAAAGATTTTTTCCTCAACCCAGTTGGAGGAATGATGGGTTCTGCCCCTCATGCCTGTCCAACCTACAGAAATTCCCAATCCTTTTCTCCTCCACAGCCCAGTCCTCCTCTGAGACCTAAATTCATGGTGTTTTTCACATCCTGGGACAGCATCTCTCACATTTTAGTTATGGATAAACCAAACTCAGTGTTTAGTTTTTCAGTTTACCATTGCTTCTCTCATTTGGAAAGATACTTCTCTGTAATACTCAGAATAAAATACGTGATTCACTTTGTTATCTGCTATTTTAGATACCTTCTTTTACTCTCTAAAACACCTTTCCTGGTGGTTTCCAGGCTCTTTGTGAGCATAAGGACAGGGTGTGTCTGGTGAGGAGGGATAGCTCTTTTGACAAATTGTCATTTCACAGAAATTTCCAGCAAAAGAAAAAGGAAAAAGAAAACCAGGTTTAAGACCTTTCTCTCTTAAGAGGCCCACAAATGAGGAATCCCCCAAAAATCAGGAAAATTGTGTTCTTAAACTCTTTCATTGGGGGCATGGCAGATGGATCTGGATTTCTTCAGTAGAGGAAATTGAATATTAGAATCTCTCTCCAGCTTCTTTCTCTTTCCTAAACACATGGGTGGCCATTTTTAGGCTGCCATCAGAGTCCCCTAAGGTGAACACAGATATTTTCTGTGGTGTTTGAGGTCAGGGGAACAATGAGGAGGAGGGACTATCTGCACTCCAACATGCTGCATTTAATGACACTTCCATCAGAGAAAGCTCCCCAGAGTGTTCCTCACATCTCTCCTGAAGTCAAATTGAAAATTTATTTTCCCAGCCAGGGATTTATCTCACCTACCCTCTCCTATTTCAGTGTGAGCATCACCCTCTGAGCTGTCTGGGATGCTCTTTGTAATCAGGGGAGAGAGATGGGCACTTCCACAATGAGATTTGTCTGCCCTGCTTTTGGCAGCTCTGTCTCCAGACGAGATGCTCTGAACACCAGCAGGGCACGTTTCCCTCCAGGAGTGAGAAAAGGGCTTAGCAATGCTGTCAAAATCCTGTTATGGGACAAAGGGAAGACCATCTATCCGAGCTAAAATTTTATTCTTAAACCAATACGTGTTTTAACAGTCTCATAGTTCGGGTTATCCAATTAGTACAATAAAATTTCATTAACGATGCTGTTAAAACTGCTGTACAGAGACACTCCTGCCTTCCCAGGGTCCATCCTCCAGCTCTGGTATCCTGCTCACCCTGCCAGGGTTCCTCTTCCTCCCAAAGTGGGCACATCCAGTTTCTCCATGGAGAAGGAGGAGTGAGGGATTAAAAGTCATCACCACCCTGATCTCTTCCCTGCAGGGAGTGATGGCCATGCTGGGGTTTCTTCTCCTCACCCTTGATGTGTCCATCCCGCTGTCCCTACACAGGGCTGATTTTTGCTGGGCAGTGGCCATGGGGGTGTCCCCAGTGCTGAACTCAGGCACAAGACCCTTGTTTAGGGGACATTTGTGGTCACCAGCTCTGGACACAGCAATTCCAGAGAGACCCTGGGCTCCCTTGGGGACAGGTCAGCTCAAAGCCTCTGGCCTTTCACCATCAAAGGCTAAAATCCCTTCAGCTGGGCTGCAAAGGGCAGCACAGAGAGGTGTCCCAGGGGGTGTGCCCTGAGTTATTCCCAGTAGCATCAACCACAGGGCACTGACCTCTCCTTGTTCATGGCCACTGTTCCTTTTCCTCCAGCCTAAAATGTGCCCCAACCATTTCTTCTCCATTTTTCCCCCCGCACTGAGTCAGGGAATAAGTCAGGTTTAAATCAGGTTTCAAGTGACCCGTGGCAGCCTTTGCTCCAACCCCAGCGGGGTCAATAGAGAACATTCTTATGTCAGAGTTAGATGAAGTTGCTCTGCAAGAGAAGCATTTTAGTGGAAAAACCTCTCCAGCTTGATACTAATAGTGAAATAAGAAATATCTGCTCTATTTCTAAAGTTGATCCTCAACCCTTCGCACTCAGCAACTGTTACCAGGAGAGGTTTCAGGCACAGTGAGCATTTATCTCCTGGCACAAAAGAGAGGTCAGGATCCACTGTTAGCTCCACTTATCTGTCACCAGCGTTGATGGGAAGCCTCCTATTCCCCCAGCACACGGAATTGCATTTCATGGACACGGGATTTTTGAAAGTATTAGGCTGGAGTTTGATCCTGCCTTGTTTCGGAGCATGTAGAGATGTGCCTTCAGCTTTGAAGGGAAGAGGAGAAGGCACTTAATCAATAGCCATGTGAGTGATAAGCACATAAAAAAGATGAGCTTGGCCAGCCTGTATAATCATCAGCAGGACCAGATGGGTAATGTATTATTCAGGAAGAAAGATGACCATGGTTGGGATGGTTTTTATGAGGGTCAAGATTGCTCAAGGAGTACTCAGTTATCTCATGAAGCCTCTTACCTGGAGCATTCACATCTCTTTATTAGGATGAGGAGGAAAATAGCAATGAATATTTTTGGCTATGTCCTGGAGAGGACAGAAACGGAATATTTTGACTTCCAGAATTTCCTGGCCAGAGCATAGGAAGGGTCAGAAACAGGTTATTTTTACTTCAAATATCTCTTGTCCAGATAACAGAAAAGGTCAGAAACAGGTTGTTTTGACTTCCAAAATCTCCTGTCCAGAACACAGAAAAGGTCAGAAACAGGTTATTTTGACTTCCAAGGTCTCCTGTCCAGAACACAGGAAAAATCAGAAGCAGGTTATTTTGACTTCCAAAATGTTTTGTCCAGAACATACACACATGCCTTAAAGATAATACAATAAGAATTTATTTTTCTTTTTAATTTTTTTTCCTTCCCATGACAAACACATTTACACTGATGCAGTGTTGCTGTAGAACTGGAATCAAGCATGCTGAAATTTTTAACCTACTCTCAAAGAACCTTTTCTTCACCCACCAACCCCAGCAGCTCCTTGTTGGGTTAGACCTGCTGGCTTTAGCCTTGCTGCAGCTGTGCAGGGCTGCCTGGAGAGGAATGCTCAGGATGCATTTCCAGCTCCAGCTGTGCTTCTTGAAGTGGCTACAGCTCCCAAAGGCACCTGCAGCTCTTTATCACCTTCCTCCTGCTTCCTCCAGCTGATCAGCCCAGGTGCTGGTGCTGCTCCTTCCTAACCCCCTGTGTTTGATAGGAGCTGCAGGAGCAGAAATGTGCTTTTGAAAGTGTTTTTAAAGCAGCCTGGCTCGCTTTGGCTGTGAGGGGAGCAGGATTACAGACAGCTGGGTGCAGCTTGGATATGGAGGAGGTGATGACAACCTCCAGCTGAGAGCATGGCACAGGCAGGGCTCTCTTCAGACCACTCTGAGGGATGCTCAGACAGAGAGAATTAAATAGTGCAGGGCTGTTTAAGCAGCTCCCTGCCATACCAAACCCATGCTTTCTTTTCTAATTGCTGTCATTTTAAAATGTTGAAGTCCAAACTCATTCCAGTAGTCATGGTAGGAATCTTGAAATTGTAGAATTAGAGAATTCTGGAATGGTTTGGGTTGGAAGGACCTTAAAAATCATCTCATTCCAACCTCCCACTACCCCAGGTTGATCCAAGCCCTGTCCAACCTGCCCTTGGACACTTCCAAGGATGGAGCATAACAGCCAGGGACGCTGATTTTCCTGCAGCATTTATTGACTGTGGTGACTCTGCTCTGAGACAACAGTTCTTTCCTAGCACGTGTCACACTTTGTACGTCTCAAAAGAGATGATATCCGAGAACTCAATCTCGACCAGGCTGAGCAAACCAGCCCATCCATACCAATGGCTTTACCCTCTGGAAGGGGCAAGGGCTGTGTGGAAAAGCCACCCAAGTGTCCTCTCAAATCCAGGTGTTGTGTGCCAGAGTTCATTCAAGGCCCAGAGAAGCCAAACAGAGCCCCCTGAATTGCCATTCTCATGGCTGGTCTCTGCCAAGGGCTGGAGTTTTTGGTGACAGAATTAATGTGGTTCTAAAGGTAATTTGAAAGCCTCAAGAAAGGGAAATTATCACATGAAAATGCAAATTGTGCCTTATCTGGACTCTTCCATGGCTGCTATGATTCATCATCATTTCTTCATCTGCTTTTTTTTCTTTTCCAGGTGAGTTCTCAATTAAAAAAGAAAAAAGAAAAAAAAAAGAATAAAAAAGAAAATAAAAGAAAGAAGGAGTAGTGGTAGAGCAGAGCTTCAATTGCCAGGAAAGATTTATGGCTCCTTTTATCCAAATGTGAAACATCCTTCAACAGGGCAGGAATATTAAACATTTCAAACCACCATCTATCATTCAGCCCTGCCTCTGGTGGTGACCACACATTCCTCACACACAGCACAGGCAGCTCTGCCTTGTCCCCCAGGTTCAGGCCACCAACATCCTCCCACCAGCTTTCTGTACTGGACCAGGGGTTTAAATCAGTATTTACACCCCCAACTCCACTGGAGCTGCACAAATTCATCCCTGCAGAAGATCCATAGTGCTGCTCTCCACATTTCTCCCACATAACCTCCTTTTTTAAATGCAAACTGTGGTGTGCTGGGGTCACACCACCCCAGCACACATAATTTCCTGAGTGGTGTGTATGGGATTTACAGACCTGCTCTGTTTTACATTGCCTGCTGATGAATGTCAGTGAGGTATGAGGAAAGGGAAGCAGGGTCTGATTGCTCCCAAAAGAAGGAAAAATCATCAGAAAGTAAATTCAGCATAACTGGATGGAGATACTTCACACACAGAAGTTCACCTGTGAAATTCCTTAGGGTGCTGTGGTTGCTGAACATACAAATGGTCCAAATCTTAAGGAAACTGATGAAGCAGAAATGCAGAAGGTGCATTAAACACAAAAATATCATTTCAGGCCTCTTACTCCCTGAAGGCAACGAGATGCAAAAATGCCGCCACGTGTCAGCCTCATTTTTTTTCTACTTTATATTTTTCTTCAGTAATTTTTGGAGCTAGGACACAACTTCTTGGACTGACAATATCTGCTCTTCTCTCTACAGCCTCGGATATTCTGTGGTGACCTCCCAGTCCAGCATGCCTGGGAGTGGGAAGCAAGGCTGCCAAAGCCTCCTCCAGCTGTCCTTCACCTCAGCAGTGCAGAGCAGGAGCTGCCCAGGCGGAAAACCAACCCTGTGGATATTGTGACATTTTCCCCCAAGTCATTCTGACACATTTTTCCATGCATTTTCTAAGGGACAAAGACAGCACATGAGACAGACATCAGAGCTCCCAGCACTGCCCCTCTGAGCAGACACAGCAGTGACCCAGGACACTTCGGGGAAGAGGCTCCGAGGGATCTCACGGAATTATGAAAATCTGAATGGTCAGCAGACTGAGCAGAAGATTTCACCTCGAGCTGATCAGGCACTGGGGTCATACCCTGCCTGCACCAGAACTGTGGATCCTTGCAGGATGCAACCTACGCCTGGCAGTGCTGAATTTACTTTTCCTGCCTTTTTGGTCAAATTATGGAAACTGGGATAAAATGTGAAGAGCAAGACTCTCACATGAGTTGAGCTGTCAGTTAAGGAGTTGGACTTGATGATCCCTGTGGGTTCCTTCCAGCTCAGGATGTTCTGTGATTCTGTGATTCATATTACACCCTGAAGCATAAATACTTTCAGTTTTCATTTGGAAACAACGAAGAATCACAGAATGGTTTGGGTTGGAAGTGTTCTTAAAGATCATCCAGTCCCAGTGCAGGGACACCTTCCACTGGACCAGGCTGCTCCAAATCCCATCCAGCCTTTCCTTGGACACTCCCATTGTGTAACAGAGGTTTGCTGGAGCATCCACACCTGCTGAGGACAATGCTCATGGAGGTAGAGCCTCCAAATGCAAGGTTTGAAAAACAACATCTCCATGCAGGTTATGAGAAGAAAAACACCCCATAATTACACGGAAGGACACGACAGCACTATGGAATCATCCTGTGCATTTCTCTGGGCACGGGAGTGTCACTTTATTGGCTGCCACACATCAGGCACCCACAGAGAATGAAAATAAACAACATTAACCCGTCCAGGTGCGCAGTGTCAGTAAACACAGCACTTAGGGGCAGCTAATCTGCGTTTGCCATTGGTGGTTGACACCGCAGATCGTGTGTGATAGGCACAGATAAATGACAATTAAACAGCAATATCTTCAGATCCCAGAGCTGGCCAGCAAAGGAAAGCTTTGCCATTATCTCCCTCCTGCACTGTGTGCATATCCATATCCAGCACCACTTAGGAACCACTCCAACAAGTGATCATCTCAACAGGGTCAGCACCTTTCCTCCCCAGGACCTCGGGACAAACTTAGCATCAGCTCCTGGCTAATTGAATTGGAGCATGATCAACAGCCTAATTGAAGACTGCCTCGCATCCATCTTGAGCTCATAGGATTTCCCAATTTGCTCTCGGAGCTTCAGCTCACAGCTAGGAAAAAGGCAAAGAATAAAAAAAAAGAAAGAAAAAGAAAAGAAAAGAAAAGAAAAGAAAAGAAAAGAAAAGAAAAGAAAAAATAAGAAAGAAGAAAAAAAATAGAGGGGGAAAAAGCGGCTTTACTTAACAGTTGCTATTTTGGTATCAAAAGGAGTCTGCATTGTTGATTAGAGTGAGAGATCATTATCCCTCTTAGGAGCCCGATGAAGGTCGTTGTGTTAACCTTCAAATCACTCTGTAACTGGAGGATGCTTTTTTCTCATGCTGAGCCACACTGGGAGAAAAAAAAAATATGAAAAAAAAGGCAACTCAGAGGGAACAAGTCCAGCTCTGCTTCTGCAGACTGGAAAAGCAGAGTGACAGGGTGGGATTAGCTTGGGATCTTGTGCATTGTTCATGTGTCGTCAGAGAAGGGAGAGGGAAATAAACAGATTTAAATGTTTGCTGTCGTGGTGCTGCCGTGACTGGACAGCAGCAGGAAGGCACCCTGAGTAACTCTACAGACAGCTAAAAACCAGCTCATTAAACACTAAAGTGTGGGGAAGAGTTTATGTATTTACTCCAGTAGCAATTATTGTGATTTTGCACCCAACAAACTGCCCATGACAAGATAATTCAGATCAAGGCACAGGGAGATTCTTGTCTGCTGTGCACTGAATGGTAATGCTGCTCCTTATTTTTCATTTTTTATCCTTTTTCCTTCTTTTGTTCCTGTCCTGGCACAGCAGCTCCCAGGTTTATAGTGCAGGGTTATCTGAGTTCCAGGCAGCTGGGTGAGAGTTGGACAAAGCTGCCTCTCTGGATACCCAGATGATCTCCTCACTGATGTGTTTCTTTGACATGGAAGCCACGATCCTGATGCTCCCAGGCTCCCCAGGAAAGGCATGATAAACCAGAAATATCTCTTGGCCGGGGAAGATGCTCGAAGTAAAACCTCATCCTGGGATCCTGTGGTCAGCAGAGGTGATTCCCACTGGGGGAGAGAGGCTCTGGCTTCCACACTGCACAGCCTGGGCTGGAAAGTTGTTAAAGCAGCCAGTCTTGGCAGGAAGAGCCAAAATCCAAGGAAAAGAGAAGAAACCCATGCAGTGCTTTACAACCTGTAACTTCTCTGCACTCCAGACCTCCCCTGGCTTCTTCAGCTTCCTGACCCCACCGGCAGTGCTGTGCCCAGCTCTGGAGACCCCAAAATAAGCTGGATGTGGATCTCTTGGAACAGGTCCAGAGGAGGCCCTGGAGCTTCTCCCAGGGCTGGAGCCAGGCTGGGAGAGCTGGGGGTGCTCAGCTGGAGAGGAAAAGGCAGAGCTCAGAGCCCCTGGCAGGACCTGAAGGGGCTCCAGGAGAGCTGGAGAGGGACTGGGGACAAGGCCTGCAGGGACAGGACACAGGGAATGGCTTCCCACTGCCAGAGGGCAGCCATGGATGGGAGACTGGGAAGGAATTCCTGGCTGGGCTGGAATTCTCAGAGAAGCTGTGGCTGCCCCTGGATCTTTGGCAGTGCCCAAGGCCAGGCTGGAGCACGTGGGACAGTGGAAAGTGTCCCAGACATGGCAGGAGGTGGCACTGAATGATCTTTAAGTTCCCTTCCAACCCAAACCGTGGTATAATTCTATCACTCAAACCACAAGGACAGAGGTTCAGCCCTTACACACACGTGTGTCTCACACTCAGGCCGTGCTTCTCTCTCCCCCCTGACCCACTGTCACTCATTTCCCTGCAGATTCCCCCACGGACCCTCCCTGTCCCTGTGTTGATGGTGACTCTCAGTTTGCTGTCAGGAATGACCCAGTTCATGGAGCAGCTTTGCAAGACACTGGATCCGCTTGTTGCCCCGTTTCCCTTCCCCGTGGTGCCTTTGCATTGCTAATCCTCCTCAGATAAACTTCTATTCCAAACCAGCCTCATTTAGCATTCACCTTTTGTTGAATCTTAAATCCTTTTAATCCCTGTCCTTGCTTCTCTGAGTTAAACAAATAAAGCTCCCGTTTCCTCCTGTCTCTGTGCCTGGTGGGGAGCAGGGGACATCTGTGCACGGGTGTCACCTCAGCCTGGTGGCAAGTGGGAAAAGATCCCTGGAAATAAAGGAGAAGAGGCTGTTCCCTGCCCTCACTTCCTGTGGCCACCTGAGACATTCCAGTGGGAGAGAATCTTTTCAGGGATAACGACGACGCTGCCACTCCAGGAAAGGTGTGAAACGAGGGGGAAAATTCAAGTATGTCCTGGCAGGATTTAACGAAAGCAGCTTTATTCCCATTTGTAGGTAAAATTCTCCTTTTCTGTTGCACAATTTCTCTCCCCGTGGTACTCATGATCTGCAGGCTGTGGGTGCTGCTACACCAAAGAGGAATTTATCCAGGTTTTGCCTTGGTTTTTATTTTAATACAAGACATCTTCCCCAGGCAGTGGTGCAGACAGGGATAAATGCAGGGAATTTCACTTGCTTGCCTCCAGGATGGGAAAGAGAATCTCATCCGCAGGTGGGTGAGAAAGGCACTGGTTCCTCTCCTCCATCCCTGCTGCTTTCTTGGCCACAGCACCTAAACATGTCAAACATCTCATTTTTACGTATATGACACAAAAACATGATAAATGTGGCATTTTTGAGGTGCTTAATAACTCACACTTTGCTACCATAATCCCACATGAGCAAATTTTCCCCTTTCTGATGTTGTTGGGGACTCTGTCCCTGCACAAATCCACTGCTGGTCTGTTTGTCAGCCAAGGTCTCTCCAATTTAAATTCTACTTCGTGTTCATGCTCCATAAAACTCAAATATTTTTGGAAGAGCCCTGAGATGAGAAGGGTTAAATGAGGAAAAGTGAACCAAAGGAAATGAATGGGCAAAATTCCTTCACCATGGAGGCCTGAGATCTGTCAGCAGTGTGGGGAATACACATCTCCTGATTCCCAGAATTACAAGGGAATAGCTCTGGCTCCAGGCAGGGGCCAGTGTTGGTGCTTGGACATCCTGGTGCTTGGACATCCTGCAGAGGAGCATTGAAATAGTATAAAATAAAATAAATAATAAAAAATAAGATAAAATATAAAAATAAAATAAGATAGAATATAAAAAATTACATTAAATTACATAAAATTAAAATAAAATAGAATAAAAATAAAAGAAAATAAATAATAAAATTTAAAATAAAATACAAAACCAAAATAAGATAGAATATTTTAAATTAAATCAAATTAGATAAAATTAAAATAAAAATAGAATTAAAATAAAATAAAATAAAATAAAATAAATATAATCTTTTTCTAGGTGACTGAACACAGCTCCACAGAAAGAATTAGCCTTTCCCATCAGATGTTGCATGTGGAGAGAGATTATCTTATTTAGACTGGCAGAGCACTGAGCACCATGGGGTCCTGCTTTCTGACTCCAGATCTTCAGTGTTCCTGCAGAATAAATTAGAATTTGGGTTCCTGGGTTTGCATAGCTGAAGAATGTTTGTAAATTCTCCTCTTGAACCCCTCAGTCTGTGACTGAAAACCACGACCCCAGCACCCCTTTTTTGGATATCTCCCATGTGCTCCAGCTCCTGCCCCAAAAGTGAAAAATCCCTGGAGGCTGCTCTGCATTCCAATATTCTCACTGAACTCCATGGCTTTGGGCCCCCATGCAATTCCAGCCAACACCAAAGGGATTTGAACCTTGAACCAACAGCTAAATATCAGAGGAGGAGGACTCCTCTCCCTTGTGGGACACCCGTCTTCTCAAGATTGTGGAGAGGGGCTAGAAGAACTCCATGCTCCCTCTGGAAAGGAGAATTATGGGGCTAAAATCTAAAACTCTGATTTTGGGCTGGGCTGCCACACTCCTCCTGTCAGTGCCCAACATCCATCCCTCACCCCAGGGGCTTCCAGCAGCTTCTCACAGTAACTCAGAGGAACAGGGGCTTTTCCAATTAACCTGTCAGGAAGAGCAATGTATTATTTTCCAGCACTTGAGTAATTTAAAAGCCATCAGATTTCAGAGATCTGCCTGGCATGCTAAACTTTCAGTAAGTGCTGAGGAGCTATGTGAGGCTGCTTTCATCAAGGATGCAGGAGCAGAGAGAGCCAAGGTCAGAGGAAGATGTTTCACCTGTGGAAGAGGAGGAGAAAACCACACAGCCAAGGTGCTAAAGCCTCTTTTGGGATCGTTATTATAAATCCACATTAATTCTGTCACTGGCAGAGCCCTGGTCTGAGTGCCATGCCCTGATTCAGGGGCTCAGGAGGACTCCAGGTGCTGAATGGTGCCAACTCTGATAACTCAGAGAAATCCATCTTTTGACTAAAGCTGCTGAACCAAAGGGATGTTCCCCCATTTCTGACCACACCCAGGCACAATGAGAAGTTTTGGATGCATCCAAGGTGCTCATCCCCAGTCTGTTTTCCTGGTCATGATGGAGATAAGCCCCTCATTCCAACAAATCCATATTTCTCCTCTGGCATTTTTCCCTCCACATCCCCTGGCTGATCATGTCCCAGTTAAGCATTTCTAGACAGAATCTCACACCTGAGCTCTGGCCTTTAAAACACGTGTGGACTCCTGGGGACTTGAGGAGGGGTAAATGGGCTTCTTTGCAGGCTCCTCTTGTGCTCCTGGGGAGATGATGTGGGTTTTTTGCTTGTCTTCAATCACAGAACAAGAGCTAAGTGTTATTGATCTGGGACCTGGGGGGAATATTTCTGAGCAGCTCGCCCTGGCATTAGTCCATCACTTAGCTGGTATTTATTATTCAGGGCTGGCAAGGGATTCCTGGCAGCATGCCCTGGCCAGACACCAACCTGGTGACGGAGGAGCCGAGCGAGTCAAGGGCAAATGAAGAGGGGAAAGAAGGGAAGAAAGAAATTGCAAACCAGATTTTCACGTCTCAGATTAACTCAGGTGGGTCCCAGAGCCTCTCTCTGCAAAGTGGCCCCTGTGTTCATTAAAAACCCAAAGCAGGGTGTGCACACAGAGCTTGGCAGATGGTCAGTGTGAGACGATTTCTGGCCGAGACAGGAAGTAAAAATGCAGACAAACAGGACAAGAACAGGACAAGGTTTTACCCACCAAAAAAATTCATGAAAGGTGCAGGCAAAGTGGCAGCTTTGCAGAGGGGAAAGCTGCTCCTCACAGCTGGAAGAGCCCTGGCAGTGTCTGTCAGTGGACGAGGTCATCTGGTTTATTCCCGGCATTCCAGAGAGGTTTTTCATGCCTTATGATTGACGGAAGGGTGTAAAGCTGATGCATAAATGGTTTTTTCCTTTTCTTTTATGTACCTTTTACACAGTTCTGTGTATCCACAAGCATTAGCACGCACATTTGTAACCCTTCACTGAGCCTGGTGCTCAGTGCTCTGGGAGTGTCCTGCAGGCCCTGAGACTGAACAGCCCAGAACTGCAGAGCCAGGGACACCAAACATTCCATTATCTTGAGAAGCCAAGGCCCCTGGCAGGACAGATTCTGTAAACTCAAGGTCAGCCCAGCCCAACCCCATTATTGGACCCCCTTGTTAGATCTGCTGATGTGTAAGGTCTGTAACTTGTGTGTGACTGACAGGGCGTGTGTACTGTGACTCTGTCACCTGGGTGAAGCGATGCATCCAACAGGGTCCTAATTAAATACCCAACCCTCTAATCCTCTAGCTTCATTTTCCTAACACCAGGAAAAAGGCATCAAAGCCATGTCAGTAGAGCTACCCAGTCCTCTCTGAAGGCTCCTCCAAAACCATCCTTTATTCCATGATTTGACATGATTGGTGGAGGAACTCCTCTGGAAAGCTCACTGGAGCAGCAGCCCAGCAGATGCAGAGCAGGCATCACTGTGAGCATAAAGATCTGAGAAATAACTGAGTCTGGAGCAGGACAGGAAGCTTTAACAACACCCCTGGTGTCCATGTCAAGGAGAAAAATAGGGAAAACACAGCCTCAACAGCCCATTTCTGTGACAATTCCATGTTTCTTTTTAAAGCCAATCCAATGTTGATCCAGGGGCCCATTCCCTGCTGATCTGGGGATAGAAGTGGCAAACTCTTGAGGAAAGATTGGATGAAAAAAAGCCATCTCCAATCTCAACTCCAGCTCTGCTGTCCCCATACGAGACTTGCAGGGCACTTTGCACAGCTCCTGGCTTTGAAGGGATGATGTAAACCAGCCAGCCTCCAACTCTGAGCAGGCTGGGAGAGGTTATTCCCAGGGGATTGTAAGAAGGGTCAGAGGATCTCCTGGGAGGAAGGGACTTAAGTCTCTGCTTAGCCTAATCCCAAACATTGCAGCAGGGCTATGGAAAAGCAGAAACACCTCAAACTCCCTATGAGGTAGCAGGAAAATCCATAAAAATCAGCTTCTGGAGAGACAGCAGGCTGGGCACAGCCTTTGAGGAGTTCAGCACACAGCACCTCTTATTCCAAGGCAGTGAACTCCTGTGTCTTCACAGGCAATAATTTTGCCAGTTTAAGAGTTCTTTTAACCTTTGTACTAAGATAACATTGACAGAAAAAGGGGGGAAAAATCCCTCAGGCTTGGTCAGATTAAAGAGCCCTGTCTGCCAAGGTGCAGTGAATTCTCCTGTTATTGATCCCCGGGGTCATCCTTGAGACAGTGAACTAATGGAGCAGCACATTTCCTTGGATTTCCTTTAACTAAAAATTGCATTAAGTTGAAGTGGGACATTAATAATGATGAGAATTGTAATAATAATAATAATAATAATAATAATAATAATAATAATAATAATAGGAGCACACCATTCCATCTCTCTGAGACAAACAGCTGCAAGGCTAATGTAACTCTTACTTATTTTGAAAGAACCACCAGGTACTGAGATTTTTCACATCTTCAGTCTTTCTATTCTTTCCTTCTGAATGTTCCACATCTCTCCCAAAATGTCCATAGTAAGATCCAGGCAAAAACTTTCCCTGCTTGGTTTTCACCTTGGAAATGGTATTTGATTTCTTCAGCTCAGTGGTCTGATAGCCCAAGTCTGAACCTGGGCACATTACAAACGTTGGTCTGAAAATGTCCTGTATGAATCTCTCAAAATGCTGCTAAAACAAAGCTAAAATGAATGAAAAAACAACCCCAACAAAGTCCCCTGAGCTCACACTCTGTCAGCTGAAGGTTCCAGATGTGGCTGCTCTTCTCTTTGTGGCATCAGCTCTCCCTGACCCTTCCCATCAGTTATTTGTACACAGGTGTAGAGAAAAGCCTGGGAAAGTCGGGGAGAAGTGATGGATTCCTGCTCCCATGAGCTGCAGAGGCATCTTTTCCCAGGAATTGTGCAGTGCTGCCGTGTTCCACACCCTCAGTGCTGCCTCTCACAAAGCAAGGGCCAGGGAAATGAAGCGATCAGCGCGGCTCCATAATTACGGTGGCAGCTCGTGTGTGCTCAGTAGGTTTGGGCTGAAAGGAGGTATATTTTAATTATTAGCATCCAATTAAATATTGAATAAGTTCCATTATTGAAGGGGGATTTTGTGCCTCTCAGGGACCCTCCAAAGAGTTAATTAGAGAGCCTGCACACTTGTAGACATGATGTGTGTGTGCCTCCACCGCCCAGTGCTGCTACAGATCCCAAGCATCCAGGTGTTTTCCACTCTCTGAGCCTGAAACTGGATTTTCCCGTGTTCTTTAAACTGTGAAGTGTCAGTCCATCTCCAACAGCAGGAATCTTGGCAGAAACTGCCAAACAAAAAGCTGACCCGTGCTGCTTTGGCTGAGGAACTGATCCATTTAAATCAAGCTTGTCTGTCCCTGGCAGCCTGGAGCCAGAGCAGTCTCCAGGGTGTGGGCACATCCTGGTGGTGATAAGAGCATGTCCAGAGTGAGCTGTTCCCTGGCTGGACACGGCTCCTGCTGCTGGGCCTAATCTCAGAAGCCTTCCTGTGAGTTAGATTCCCACCAGGCCATTCCTGAGCTTTTCAGCAGCAATGAGAACAGGACTGGATTTATTTATGCAGGAATTGAGCACAATCCTGCCCTCTCACTGTTGGCATTTTCCTGATTTTTGGCTGATGCCGAATAGCCCAGTCCTGGGCATTGAGTGGGGAGGTGTTCCAGGGGCATTGCAGGTGGGGAGCAGCTTATCAGGGATGAGAGAGATCAGTCCTGGCAAAGAAACCAGGCAAGAAGAGCAGAGCCTGGACATTGCATCTGCTGGAACGGATGTGGATATTAATTCTAAATTAATATCATAAGACCAAGATTATAAAAAAGGCTGCAGAGGTACAGAATTAGCCAAACAGAGGCCATGACCCATCAACATTTAAGGGTGGTTCAATGTCCAATATCAGAGGGAAGCAAAGCAACAAGAGTTTGTTGGACAGCAGTAAAATCCTCTGATGTGCTGGGAAGGAGGAGGAGGAGGAGGAGGAGAAGGAGGAGGAGGAGGAGGATGTGACTCCAGCTGGAAATCAATCTACACGTGGCATCCATCAGGCTGCTGGGAGAGAGGCTCCAAATGGAGTGCTTGTCATTAGGAGAAGATGCATGGAAGAGACAGAGATGGGGGAAATAGTCCATGGGGGGCTGTTTGTGAGGCAGCCCCATCAGGCAAATAGGATTATTGGGAATGATGAGATAATTCACCAGGAAGTCGTGGCAGGTTTAAGTGACCCTCCCAGGCAAGGGAATGCTGGGGAAGAGGGGAGTGAGAGCTCCCAGCTGGGTCTTTGCCTTCTTTCAGGGCCCAGCACAGCCTCTGCACTGGGAAACTGGGTGAACTGGGAGTGATGATTGCAATCTTTCAGAGTGCAATTATCTCTCTCCTCTTGAGAGGACCCCTAAATTTGCAAGCAGCATTTCACACTGAAACCCGGTTTACCTCCAGCAGAGAGTTTGTCTGTGTTTTTAAGCCTTCTGTCGTGCCACAGCCCATCTGTAATGCATTCATCCTCAGAGAAAAATCCATCCCAGGGGAAGCAACACAAAACACAGCCAAGTTCCACAGGCAGCACTGGGAGGAAAAGGATCTAAATCCAAATCTCTGCCTGCCACGGTCACTACGTGACCAGGCAGCTTCTCCAAAATTCAGGAACCCTCCCATGGAGAGGCAGCAAACCCTGCCCTCTTCAAATCCCCAGCAGAAGAGTTGTGCTCGCAGCTAGGCTGGTCTCAAACAAGAGTCACTCCAGGTTCTTCACTAGAGTGTGAAGGACTTTTATTTAAGTCCTTTAAAACTCTGACAACACTTGGATAAATCTCTCGCACTCCTCTCCATGAATGTATTGGCAAATAAAAAGGGCCCTTTGACCGTGGCTCTTTGAAAAGGAATATACTTATTTTTTTAGAGAAAACAAAGCTAAAGATGTTTTGTGCAACAGAGTTATTGCTTTAATTCCCAACATTTTTAGGGCAGTTCTCATGAGATGGATGCACGGGTAGGAATGACAAAGCAGTTGTCTCACCATTCACTCCAGCAGAGCCCAGAACACTTCTCTTTTTTTCTTTTTTTCTTTCTTTCTTTTTTTTTTTTTTTTTTTATGACAGCCCTTTCAAATGCTTGGGGATGTCTGCAGGAGCGATGTTAATAATTAGATTCATAACACATTAATGATGGCTGTGGCAGTCTGGAGCTGTCTGGAGCAGGAAAATGAAGTGACACCCAGGCCTGTGGAGCTGCAGCCGTTCTGTTCCCAGCTCTGCCCCTCCCTAGGGGAACCCACCACCGATAAAAAGCTGATGGACTGAGGCAGCTGACATGAACCAAACCACCCTCACCTTGGGAAGAGCTGCCAGAATTTGTCAGAATTTTAGCAGTCTCCTCTAGTGGAAAGTGTCCATAGCAAGGGGTTGGAACTGAGTGATCTTTCAGGTCACTTCCAACCCAAACCATCCTTTGATTCCATGATAATTAAGCAAATTCACAGTTTTCTCTGTATTTTGCAGATTTCTTGGCCCTTCATCGTATCAGGTCCTGTCCAAGCCTAATCCAAAAGTTATGGCTCATGCCCCATAATAAAATAATTTATTTTTAAATAAAAATAAAAACATACTCAACCCAAATTTCCAAGCCCATCTCTTCCCCCGAATCTTAATCAAGGGAGAAATCTCATGCTGTGTTTATTTTTCTTCTTCACCTGACAAGTTGTTCTAGAAGCAGACACTGTCTTTCAGAAGAAGAAAACAAATTGATCCCATTTAAAATTCTTCTTCATCCATGACCAGCCCAATTTAAAATGCTATCAATCTACGTGGTGGCTTCCCCAGTGAAAAAGGTGCAGAGCAAAGGCTCGGTGCTTTTATTTGGGCTGCTTGTGTTGGATTTCTTCACTCATGTTGTGTGTGTTTTGATGTGTGTTGGATTTCTTCACTCATGTTGTTTGTGTTTTGATGTGTTTTTAATAACACACAGACACGACTGCATCTTCGGGGTGAAGGCAGCTCACCAGCTGCCACTGTTTATTGATTTGTTTATCTTCATTTACCTTTTCAGGGCAGAAACAGGGAGCACAGTTTGTGTCCTTGCTGTGGCCAGAGTCACAGCAGCAGGGATTCCAGGCTTGAGAGCCTTGATGGAGGGAAAGACCTTGAAGAGCAGGAGAGCGACAGCTTTTGAACACCTGGCGACCAAATTATTTCAACTGCAAAAATGCCACTGGAATAGGAATTGCTGTGGAGGCATCACAAGCAGCAGAGAAGTGGGAAAAGTCACCTCATTGCAATTTAGGGTGGGTTTGACCTTCTCCCAGGTGCTACAGAGGGGTGACAGCTCTGCCTCTGATCTACAGGTGCAGAGTGGGGAAGGTCCAGTGCAAGTGAGATCAATGCACATCATTTTTAGGACGCTGTGGACAAAAAGGCTGCTGGCTTTTAATGCAAACCTGAGAGAAATTACCCGGAGAAGGAAAAGTGAGGTTGTTCAGACTTCATGAGCTGTAATGGGATAGTGACTCATAAACCACTCCAGAGGAGGGGCCAGACTTGGCGAATGGTGACCCTGATGTAACCTGTGCTGGTAGTTACCTCTGCTGGCCATGAGTGCAGACATGACAGACGTGATCCTGGGGGGAAAAGCTCGTCAGTCCGAGCCATTGGCCATTCCTGTGTTGTTCTGGAGGGTTCAAATTACCTGGTAACAGCCACCTCTGAATGCCAGCAGCCATTCCCATTCCCTGAAGCAGGGAGAGACTCACCTCACTGATCCAGGCACCTGAATGAGGTGTCTGCTTACAAGTCCCTCCCTGTGAGCCAAATGTCTTTGTCACCTGAGACCAGAAATGTCTCATTTACCTTCAGCCTTTGTTTCTGAAGGACTCAGGTCACTGGTGGATCCAGGGTCGTGTGTGCTGCTCCTGAGGGATGGACTGGGTACCTCAGCGAGTTGGAATGGCAGAGAGTGATTATCCCAAAGGAAACCAGCCAGGGGAGCCTGACTGGGCTCTCCTTGATAATTCAGGGAGCACTCCAGCACCAACCTGAGTTATTCTAGTGAGGTCCTAACCAAGATTGCTTCTTTGCCCTGTTCCTCAGGAAAAAAATATCAAAATCTGGTGGACTTCTCTCTCAGAGGCTTTGCAATGTGTGGGAAGCAGGACTGAGACAGAGAATACCCTGCTCAAAACTGATCAGAGCTTTACATGGCCATGGTCAGACTTTGGTGTGAGTTGTTGAAGGGAAATTGGATTGTAAAGGGAAAACAAGAATCTCTGTGTTTATGACAAGTCTGAGGAAACACTTCTGTAAATTCAGGTCTGGGTTGACTTGTGCACCCTCCCCTGTATCTTAACTATTTCTTCTTTGCTTCTGAGCAGTTCCTTCTGCTGGCAAAGGGAAGTGGAGTTCTGGCAAGTTTGGAAGTGACTGGCAGTAAAGACACAAGTCAGCCTTTGCTCTGAGAAAATTTTTGCATTATGAGATTTACCCCTCACAAGCCACCTGTGATTCCTCGTAGGGATGAGTGCATCCCAGTTGTCCCAAGCCAAGAGCCTCTGTGGGTTTCTTGTGTTGTTTTACCCTCCACACTCAGTGCCAGGAGAGCCACAGTGCAACCCTTGAAGCTGGAAAACCCGAGGACTGCAGTGCCTAATTCCCAGCTGACCTCTCTGCTGCCTCCAGCCAAGAGTTTCTCTTGGAACTGCATCAAGAGGTCTCTGCTGGAGGGAGAAACCCCTTGGAAGTCAAGAGGAAATCTGTCAATAATGGGAAACCACAGCCATTTAACATCAATCAGAATGATTGATTCTGCCAGGGAGGAGGGAAAGGGGAGGGAGCAGTTGGCTGGGGGACCTGGGACACATCACGGGGCTGTTCCCGCACTTTAACAGGGCTGGAGCAGAGCAAGGAGCCATTAATTGACTTTTAGCTCTGACTGTAATCCTCGTGTCTCTTGGATGTCAATTAACCGCCAGTAATAGGTGGCTAATTGCACGAGATGGCCTCTGAAACGAGATGTAAGACACAGACCCAAGCACTGTGGTCATTAAGGGTCCTGTGCACATTGCACAGAGCAGGGGATGTAGAGGGCACTTCTTCCTGGCTCCTTTCCATTTTCATTACCTTGCTCCCTGCGTCTGCACTGGATAATCTTTTACTGGGGCCTTGCCTTCATTACAACTCTTTTGTGCTTTTATCCATCCGGGGGGCACAGAGTTGTTTTCTTGCAATTACCTTTAAAGGCCAAGGCAGAAGTATCTCATAGATGCACATTTTGGGGTCTCACACAAACACTGCCTTTCAATATAGGGTGGAGTGAAAAGCCCATCTCAGAGCTCCTGCCATGAGCTGAAAAGTCAATGAAATCAACTTTTGCACTGAGAAACTTCTCCTGCTTGACTGTCCCAAGGTCCAACAAGTCCAGGTGTCCACTCCTCACATGGAGAGAGCAAGGGTAGGTTAGAACACTAGGAGAGGCAGAGAGAAGATAAATCCTGACCCGAGAAATCCAGGGGATTGTTGGTAGGAGCAGTGGTTGGAGAAGGACATCAGGGTCTGAGCTTCCATCCTCCCATACCCCTGCAAGTGCAAACCACAGACTGGACATTCAGCAGCACCATTTACCCCTAAAACGATGCTTTTGCAAGAGCTGACAGAAATATTTTCTATCAACAATGTCAATTTTTTTTAATCTCCATGTTCCCCCAAATCCTCTGAAAGTCAACCAATCCAGTTTTTGTCACTAAAACTTCTATGCTCAAGGAGAGCAGAAACTTTTCCCTTTGGCTGCTGTTGTAACTGGGGATGGATGAAACTTTCCTTCCCAGAAGCAGACAAATTCCAGAGGCAGGAACTAAACTGAGCTGAGCCCTGCAGAAAGCAAGAGATGCTGTCACTGCCCAGCTGGATTCCTGTGGCTCCGAGATGCAAATCTGATGCAGTCACTGGAAGCTGCAGCTCACGGAACCATCCAGCTGCATCAAGGCCAGAGATGTGCTCAAAACTCCCTCCAGACATTACATCTTCCACAGCAGACAGACTGAAACCCCATCATTGCCACATTTAATGCGATTTCCCAGTGCCAGAAGATTACCACAAGGACAGGCTACAGGCACAGCTGAGGTTTATGATTGCCTGGCATCCCACTCTGCTCACCTGACAATTCCATCAATCCAGGCTCTTGCACCTTATGCTTCAGTGGCTCCTTGTGTTCTGACAGCAGGTTGGAGACAGAGCAGCACAGAACAGGACAGGTGACACCAACACTCAAGTGTGAGACTGATAAGAAAATCACTCAGGATGTCACTGCAGGAAAAATGAGCCCTGTGTTTAAGGAGAGTGAGGGGGGTGCCCTGCTCTGCAGAAAAGAGAAAGTCAAAACTGCTGAGTGGAGTTTATTGTCCAAACAATTGCCGTTTTCCACATTTATCCAAAACTTTGCACCTCCAGGTGATGGAGACCAGGTGCAATTCTGACACTGGGGGTGCAGGGTGGCCCCTGGTGCTCCAATACCCACGACACCCCAGGAGAAAATGCCTTGCTGAAATTGGTATGACCATGTCTCCCTCTAGAGACTGCACCCTCCAACAGCTGGAATTTTCATTTTCCTGATGTTCCAGCTGTTCAGAGAGCAGGGATGGGGTTTTGCATCCAGGCTGTGTCCCCGTGGATTTACTATGAGCTGTGTTAGCACTGCTCTGCCCAGCGCTGCAGCAGGGAGAGACACCACAGGAGCTCACAGACAGCATTCACATCCCCCTGGCAGGCAGAAGCCTCGTAATGTGGAGCTCTCCCAAGAAAAAAAAAAAATTGAAAAAAAAAAAAATTCAGGACAGTAAAGAGGAGGAATTGCATGGCTGGTTCATGCAGTGACACCTGATAGACTGGTTTAATATGGGATAGAGAAATACCAAAGAATGAGGGAAGGGTTTGGGTTGGAAGGGATCTTAAAGATCATTCCCCCCTGTCAAGGCAGTGACACCTTCCACAGGACCAGGTTCCTGAAATATGTACCTGTACATAAACTCACAGTGCCTATGGAATTGGATCTCACTTGCGGGATCTGTTTTCCCTCTGTTCAAGTGCCTGAAAACTGCTGGAATATTCCCATGTCTGGGG
Source organism: Petroica traversi (assembly GCA_025920805.1). NCBI lineage: Eukaryota > Metazoa > Chordata > Aves > Passeriformes > Petroicidae > Petroica > Petroica traversi. Next base: position 12,969,633 of record JAHLSL010000061.1, on the reverse strand, counting down.
AAACTTGAGACAGGTGAGCAGGCACAGGGGGAAAGCTGGGAGCACAGAGATTCATTGAGGGAAACTGAGGTACCAGCAGAAACCAAGCTCAAGTCTGCAAAGCTTTGTAGGGTCTGCTGTCACCTGAGATGCATATGTGGGACTAATCTGTGCCATGAGAACAACTGGAAATACCTGATTCTCTGTATTGGGGCACTGGAGATGCTCTGGGAAAACTCCAAAAAGTGTCTGTGTTTGACAGATGAATGCACCTTCTCCAGGTGCTGATTTACAGGAGCAGCCAGGCTGGCAGGAGCGCTCAGCCCAAGATGATCATGATGTGCTCTCAGGAGATATCAAAGAATTTCCCCCACAATTTGGTTTTTCACTGGCAAACATCAATTCACATGAACAAACAAATGTGGCATTAAAATGGTTTCTCAAGTCCCTCCTAGGCCATGGCAGCTTCTGTCACATCCCAAGTGAGTTCTGGGATGTCCAGGGCAGAAAATACCTCCTTTCTCCTCTCTGGGGAGCACATCAATGGCTTTGTTTTCATCCTGATGCAGAAAAAAAAATGTATTTTATGTTTGAATTATTTTCCTGCACAGCCAAACTGTCAATTTTTGCTTGCCTGATGTTGAAGTTCTTCCCTAGTACAGTGTTTGAAGCAAAAGGTTTAATCTTTCATGGACTAAGGACTGGGGGGAACTAAGAGGGGAGAACAAGCTGTGTGAGAGCATTGGGAAACTTTGGAGAAAACTGGAAAACATCCCCAGATTTAAAAGGGGTTTGTGAAATCCCAGGCTGGGGTTGACAGGATACAAGGCAAGGGTCTCTCTGAGCTGTCCCTGGTGCAGTCAGAGGATTGAACCCAGCAGGGTGACATTGATCTCCCCACATCCTGTCTGCAATGAGCGCAGGGACAACAAACCAGGCACCTCACCTGCTCCTCCCTCACCTGGCTGACCCCAGCCCAGCTGGAGACACCAAAGGGCAGCTGGGACTCCGTGAAAGACCCTGAACCTGTTTGCCCAGCCCAGACCTCAGCTGAAGCACCTTCAAAGAGCCCTTGGGGTGAAGGGCTGGCTTTGCTCTCAGGCACTCGGGGATGGAGCCACTTGCAGCCCTCAAAGTGACATCCCCAGCACGACCCAGACACGAGGGCAGCAGAGGGCAGAGGGCAGCAGAGGGCAGAGGTCCCCTGTGCCTTGGAGACCTCTGAAGCCTCTCTTCCCAAAGAGCAGGGCCACAGATGAAACCAGAGCAGGACTTTCCGCAGAGGCCGACTCCTGCTTTAAACACTTGTGAAGTTTCTCCCTAAACAAGGATTAAAACAATAAAAAATAAGGAATAAAAGCAATAAAAATAAGGAATAAAAACAATAAAAATAAGAAAGCGTGTGTGTGTAGGAACTGCAACAAGAAGCACGAAAAGAAAGCAGGAGGCAGCAGAAGTTGCCCAGTGCTGGCGTTAATGCTTTGGGGGGCTCAGGATATCTGCTTTGCACACACAGGAACACGCAGCCCTATAAGCAGTGATAGTATTTTGTAATTAAAGGTGCCCCACAGCAAGGCTGTGCTCAACAGAATAATACCATAATCTTTACGAATGCCTTGGCTTCCTTGAAAAGATGCAGCTAAGTCAAAGACGGAGACGTGGGGAAGAGAAAAAATAATAGCACCAAAGGCACTCAGGATGCAATAAAACAGAGGATTAGATCTACATTACTTTCATTACATTATATTGTATTTTTATTATTAGGTCCACAGTTATCATTTAATCTTATGGCTGCTGTGTCTGATAGAGTGGAACAAAAACAAATGGAATTCATCCTCCCCCACACACACACCAAGGAATTGGAGATTAAGGAAAGATTAACATCACGTGTAAATGAATGAAAAATGTAAATGGGAAGAGAAAAAGGGAAGAAAAGGAGGGGTGTTGGGGCTGGGGAGCGCAGGGAAGCCACCCTGGTGTGAGGTTAACTCTCCTTTATCTCTGCCCACTTTCCCATGGAAGGAGGGAGTCCCAGGGACCTCGGCCACTCCTGGGCATTTATGGCCTGGACTAAAGGAATGAATTTCACTTGCACTGAGGATCCGTCCCCTTGGGATGGAACCAGGCCCTACAGGGCAGGACTCAAACCCCAGGCAGCTCTCAGCAGCCTGTGCTGACACTGGTGGTGTGACAAAACCACAGTTCACCTCTCTTCCCCCTAACCTGGTTTTCAGTGGGATTAATTTTAGCTTGGGAGGTTTAAATCTCCTTTTCCCCTGCCTTTTCCCATCTCGGGGCAAGAGCCAGTGAGGTCTTTCCAAGAGCAATGAGCAGGCAGCAGCTCCATCCTCCTGCCCCCAGCGTGTGGGGCTCAGCAGGGACTAACCAACACTCACTCTTGTGCAGGATTAATTTCTGCAGCACAGGAATGGCTGACACAATCCAGGTATTTCTTGGCGGCAATCCTATTTACCCAGAGCATTCACAAAGGATTTACAAACCTAAAGGGGGATTTAAAGGGAATTTGGGCACCTAACTCTAAAACAGCGAACCTGAAAATCCCCACTCATCCATCACCTGATCCCAGAGGTTCCTGAGTTGCACAGGTAACATTTTTTCCCCTGTACTGGCATGTTCAGGAGATCTTTGGCCATGGCAAAGCTGAGCAGCTCCTAACCAGAAATCCCCCTGCTCTTTAGTTCACCTACCCTGAGCATCCCTTTATCCCTCAGCAGTTCCCAGACAGCCTGAGGCTCTCTGCAGCCACAAAGGCAGAGCTGCTGCTGGTTTATTTTAAAATGCAGAAGCTCCTTCTTCCCTCCATCTATAAAACAGCTTGGGAGAGTCTCTTGGGCTGTGGAGGCCCAAATCTTGGTTTTTCCTCCACCTGAATCAAACTCTTCTCTCCTGTTGCACACAGAGAGTAGAAATGGAGATGTTTTGTTGGAGTGGAGGCTTTTCCTCATTTTTTCACAGCAATGAGGGGCAGTTTCCAGTCTCACCTGAGTCCCCTAAAGCTGACGTTTGTGAGAGTTGAAGGTGTCATTTTGAGGCATGACAGAAGTGGACAGAAATGTTGTCAGGCAAAAGTAGAACACAAGCCATGACTTGAACACCACAGGAAAATTACCTGGGGATCAGGGAGGAGGGGGAAAATGGTGGGAAGAGGGGGATGAGTCCTGGGTATCCTGGGGACACCCATGAGGGAGGAGGAGGAAACCTCAGCTTAAGGTGTGAGGTGTAAACTCACATTTCCCTGCTTTGACTACAGAAGGAGCTGAGAAAAATAGATATTAAATCTCTAAATTAACAAACTGAGGAGAGAATGTGCTCCCAGGTCCCACAGTCCAGCAGCTGGGTGGGTCATGGCTTTGGGCAGTGGATTCTGCTCCTCCCAGTTCCTGCACTATGAAATATTCTAATTTCTGTTTTCACCTGGCTTGAAACCTGTGCCTACAAATATCTCTCTCCCAGACCAGCACCCTTTTCAGATTCGTGGTGCACCCAGCTCCAGCTGTTCTTGCCTGGAAGCACAACGCGGTTGAGCTTTTTTATTTAATTTCTCTGTACATTCTTTCTCCATGGCCAAGGGGTTCTCCTCCACCCTTCCCACCTGAGGCTGCCTCTCAGCACATTGGAACCCACACTTCCCAGAGCAATCTGAACTTCATCTGGAGCCACATCAACAGCAGGATTTCACTCTCCCCTTCCATCAGTTGTGCAATGCTTCACACTGCCCACACCCTTGTGGTGACTGTCCTGTGCATGGGGTCACAACCAGCAAGGGCAGAGCAAGGAAAATTGATTGTCAAGTAAGCAGGATGTTAATGACCCTGCTATTCCTGCAGCTGAATTATTCTGTCGGGTTGTAGGATTATCACAGAAGATCCTACAAGTTCATACCAGGCACAGGTTTGTCCCTTCCTTGTGATCGATCATTTTTCCATTCAATAGGAAAAATCCAACCTTCAAGCCTTCAGACATCCAATTTTGGAGGAATTCAAAACCAATTCCAGTCAGTTCATGAATAGCAGGAAGCTTTAAGTGACCACACTGAGAGCAGCTTACAACGGGAAAATCAGTCATGTCCCCATTTTGTGCTGTGATTATTTGTTCTCTGTCTTTCAGCAGTGCCCAAGGTTGCACACAGGATCAGCATCCCATCAGCTCACACTCAGGCACCGAAATGTGCCCACTAACGTGGCAAATATTCTCATCTAATGCATAAAACAGCTGGCAGGGAGCTAAAAGGGAAGGACAATATTCAGTCAGGCAAGGTGACACAGTTTCCTCAATTCTTCAGCAAGCTGAGAACCAGGAAACTTTAGAGCAGTCGGCCACTGCATGGGGTAAAGAAAGACGTGTGAAGTTTGAGCTCACTTGAAGTCACCTGAAAGTTCAGTGAGGATCTGGTCAAAACCCCACAGAAATCAGCACGAGCCTTTCGACAGCTTCCCATCCCCTGAAGGGTCGTGCAGCAAAGCCGAGGCTGCGAGTTCCAACTACAGAGAGCTGCAAATCACAGGGCATCAAAGTTTGGGAAGCCTCAGAAGGTCCCTCCCTGCAGCAATCACTTCTCTGGCAGCTTTTTTGCTGAGGGGAGCTATCAGCTGCCTGGAGTTGTGTTTGCAAACACGTTTCTCTGCGTGACTTTCCAGGAGACAGGCAGGAATAGAAAAGCAGCAGCCCAGGAGTCAGGCATTGCTGGTGAGTGCAAATCCCTGCAGAGCAGCAGGAGGATTCCTGCAGCGGTTCCTGGAGGTTGGAAGGAGCTGTGAGTGGTGGGATGGGAACGGGAGGGGTGAAAATATCCCTGGGTAGAGGAACCAAGAGTGAGGAGGAAAAAACACCATTGTGAACATCACAAATCACCCAGGAAACTTCTCAGGGCGATGCAAACTCTTCAGAACCTTCTCTCTGCGCTGAAAAAAATGGAATCTGTCAGTCCCTGGATGCAGAGGGATGTTGGCAGGGTAAGCATCACACCAGAGAAGAAGGGTAGATGCTGGAAAGCTTCCTTATGTAACACTTTTAATGTTATTATAACTACTGGGTTTCATCTGGACCAGCATGGATTATAAGTGCGAGTTAATCAACTTTGACATTATTATTATTATTATTATTATTATTATTATTATTATTATTATTATTATTATAATACTTTTTTTTCACATGGGGTCTGCTCCGTTTCACACACAGCAAAACTCTAACACCAGGACCGTTTCAGACCATTTTTGAAGGAATATGGTGGCGAATGACCAAAAAAACCCCAACAACTGAATTCCATGGTGCAGTTTGGGATAAGGGAAAGAGGGAGCCACAGCTGAAGGAGAGAACAAGACCATGTAAATCCCAGGGGATGTGAATATTTATTGGAGAAGAAATGCAGAAGCACGTGACCTCAGGAGAGCTGGAATGTTCAGGTTCATTTGGGTTTTTTTTTAATTTTTTGGGGTTTTTTGTATTTTAGTTTTTTGGGTTTTGTTTTGTTTTGTTTTGTTTTCAGAAAAGGAAGAAAAAAAGTACAGGGGAAAAAACTGCTAAAGATCTAAAGGTGAAAGGTAACTTCTTCCAGAAAATATCAGTGCAGTAAATGTCACTTTATTAAAGAAGTGAAGGAGTAGGAACAGCAAAATAGAAAGAAGCTTGACAAAGTGGGCAACAAATGTGAAATAACGCTGCTTCCTTGGTAAACAGGCTCAGGAGCAATGAAATAAATATTGGCTCTTACTGAAAGGCTCCATCAAATCCATATCAGCAAACCTCAGTGTCACAGGGAGAAAAACAAGGCACGAGACCAAGATGGTTGTACCAGGAATGCTTTAAAAGCCTGAATATTTGGGTAAGGAAAAACAAAAATTGCATACAAAGTGGGAAGAAGGCTGCGAATTTAATGAAAAAAATAAAGGAAAACTACGGAGGAACAAAACCAGGAAATTTAATGTAGAGATTGAATAAAAGTGAGTGAACAGCAACAAAAGAAAGATTTGGAAATCGTTCAAAATAAAGGGAGGGGGAAAAAAAGAACAAGTCTGTTTTTTGATTAGGAAGGAAAATACACATCCTGTGATGCAGAGATGGCATTAAGTGGAATGAATCTTCATAAAGTCGGTAAGATATTTCTATCTTCTCGTAAAAAGAAAAAAAGAAAGGTTAATTGTGGTCTGATAGATAATAGAATTAATTATAAAATTGATGTAGAAGAGCCCTGTGAGAGAAACTAGAGTGGTGTGGAGGTGATACACACGGATCTGAGCCAGCAGGACCTCGTGAGATTCTCTGGAATGCTCAGGAAGTGGCTCTGAGCATTCTCCTCCTTTTGCTCAATAATTCAGGGGTGGCAGGTGAGGTCCCAGAAGACAGGAGTGCAGTGAGCATGGCAGGGGTCTTAGAAGGGAAAGAAAAGAAGCAGAAGGGCAGCCTAATCTCATTGCTCAGGATGATCTTGGAGGAAATTTCTAATTTGTAATTGGGGGTTTCATTGAGATTCTGCCCCACACATCTGTATGGTTTATACTGTGATATAAATTAATTTATAAAATTATATAAACTGATTTATACAATTATATAAACTGGTTTATACCATGATATAAATCATATTTAACATGCAACCCACAGGCACATTAAGGATGTTTTATAGCAGAGTTTTCCCCTGGATCAGGGAAAGCAGGAGCTGGCTGTCATGGGCAACACCTGGAATCCCATCCTGAAGGATTTTCTGGCTCTTTCAATAGAGTGAGGTTTGTGTGAAATCATGGTCCAGCAGGTAACTGGACACCAATAATGTCAAAAGCAAGACTCAGTGAGGAAAGAGTTGGGTTTTGTATATCAGAAGGTTTATGTGGGATTCAAATATTCAATATTTCCTGATGACTCCCACGAGGATGTTGACACCTCAGAAAACATTCACAGGTTTAAGCTGGTGAATAAGGAAAATTTCTTCACTGAAAAGGTGGTCAGGCACTGGAATGGACTTCCCAGGGAAGTGGTGGAGTCACCAATCCTTGGAAGTGTTGAAGAGATGTGTGGATGTGGCATTTGGAAATGAAATGGTGAAAGTGGTGCTGGGTTAATGGTTGGACTCTATGGTTTCAAAGATGTTTTCCAACCTTAACAATACCATGAATCTATCTCCAAAAATAAATCTTTTCCCTTCCAAACAACTTCCCATCTCACCGATCTGCCTCAGCACCCACACATTGGGATATTTTGACCTTCCACACTCCAAGAAGCAAACCCAGCTCTGTGTGAGAGGGAGTAACAAGTTCTGAGGCTCTCATGAACATTCTGCCTCAGATCCCATCACTGATGTCACTCGTGATGCTGTCAGGTGTAGGCTGCCACAGACATCAGTGTTCCCTGCTCTTGTGTCCCAGAAGAGATCTCAAGAGGAAAAAGGGAGTGGGGAGAAGAGAGAGGTTTGGAATTATAATGTAAAGAACCCACTTTTTAGGTCATCCAAGTGGATGGATTTATCTTGTCCCTGAGAAATGCTGGCAGGGTTACAGAAGGCACAGAATTCCTGTCCTCTGGCTCCAGCAGACACAAACCCCACCTGCCCTTTTCCCCCTCTCACACCAGGAACTAATTCCGGCAGATCAACGCAGTGCATCCTTTAAAAAGACGGCTTCTGGAAGCCCTCTTTGTTTTATTGATTTTAAAATGACACCAAGATTGCCCCATCACACCAAAGAAAGCCACTCCCATCTCTGTGGCTCCTTCCAAGAGGCACAGCAGGAGTTTGGGACTGGTGTGGTGCCCCAGGTCTTTGTCCCCTCCTCCTTTGTCATGAGTCCAAATAAGAGGAGGATGGATTTACCATTTGATTCATTTATGGGCACAGAGCAGCTTTGATTCTGAGGCTAAAGGAAACAAAACTAATCCGGGGTTCTTGATCGGTTGGAATTCTTCTCTCTTAAAGATCCCAAGGAGTTTTTTAAACAGAAGAAAAAGCAACTGAGCAACCTTCTTGATGTTGTCTGGGCCCACCACTGGTTTACACAATGAACACAGGCAATTTTGGACGTGAAGATCTGCCTGTCTCATGGGGGAAAGTTCAACCTGACCAAAATCCCATTCATCCATGAAGCAGGGTCATCAGATCCTCTTGGCAATCCCACCCCAAGAGCAGATGGGACTGCTGTAGGGATGCTGGAAGGACTTTGGGTTCCCAAGGAGGTCCACCTGGGGTCATCCCAGCCTGTAAATCGTGTCAAAAAGGAAAAAAATCACTTTTGTGCCCAACCTTGAGCTACTTCTGTACAGCCACAGCCCATGAGGGACAGGAATTATGGAATCAATCCTGTACAGCCACAGTCCAGGAGGAACAGGAGTCACAGAGTTATGGAATCATGGAATAGTTTGGATTGTAAGGAACCTTACAGCTCATCCAGTGCCACCCCCTGCCATGGGCAGGGACACCTTCCACTATCCCAGGTTTCTCCAAGCCCCATCCAACCTGGCCTTGGACTCTTCCAGGGATAAGGAGTCCAAACCATCTCTGGGCAACCTATTTCATGGCCTCACTACCTTTACAGTAAATACATTCTCCTTAACACCTAATCGAAACCTACTCTCCTTCAGCTGAAATTACCTCAGAGTCATTTCTCCCCCTTGAGATGCCCCCAGCAAAGCAAACCCCCTTAAACCACAGTCCTGTCACCCTTAAGCAGGCCCAAAAGAACCAGGATTTATGGCCAGCTCTGAAAGGATCCGAGGCCAACCCGCTCAGATTTCACGGGCTGCACTTAATCATCCAAATCCCATCTGGAGTGACAGTGTGGTCCTGCTTCCCTCACAGTTTAAAAGGTCCCTGTAATCTCCAGGAATAGCAGCAATAGTTGTTGGCTTTTGCTGATAACCCAGCCGTGTATTATTTTCTCCCAACACCAGAAGGGTTTGTTTGGTTTCCCTCGTACAGGACTCTTTAATCTTTGTTTTGACCTTAAAGGACCTGCCAGTGTTAGCCCATGAAATCAGCTTAACAACTTTCCCATCCTTTCGCTCCTGCTTTATGAAAATAATTTCCCCATTGGTTCCACTTTCCTCCTTCATCCCGGCAATTTCGCGTTTGTTGTCGTTGTTATTGGTTCTTTCTCACCCCGGTCCCCTGCAATTCCAGTTCCCTGCAGAGAAATTACAGATTGCAGGAATAATTAGTTGGTGGTGTTATCTGCTTCTGTCCCTCTAATAGCTCTCAGAATAAAGCTGTCACCCAGCACTGACCGTCTCATGCAATCAGAATAATATAAAAATAACCTTCCCCAGCCCTGCCAGAGGTTTTCTTGCTTTGTTTCCTTAATTGTGTTTGTTAATCAGAAAGCACAATTAATTTCCCTGTTCCTGTATCTACAGGTTCTTTTTTTTTTCCCCCTTCCAAGATGAGTTTAAGATTTATTTCGCTATTTCCTACCACTTTTCTACTAAAGAAATCATCATCATCAATCTGGGGTTGGGAAGCTCCACGATTTTTTTCAAGTGGATCTGTTTGCTTGTTTTCACCAGCTTTTGCCTAGTTTCACCTTGGTTATCGTGGTTTCATTCTGACTGTGATTTAAACCTATTTTGAGACCTGTGTGGGATTGCACCATTTTTAAAATCATCCCTTGGAATCTGTTCTCAGTCCCTCACTCACATCTCCGTGTGTCATCTGGAGCCTTGGAGGCCTCAGCTGCACCCCTGGCCCTGACTGGTGCTTGGTGACATCCCCTGAGTTCTTCAAACCACACTCCTGCTGTGATCACTTGGTCTGGATTTTCAAGCACATGCTGATTCCAGTGGGAAGCAATTTGAGGAAATTCTGGGGGTTTTGAGTGTAAAATATGTTCCTGTGAGGGCAAAATGGGCTTCCTGTGGATGCTGGGTAAAAGTTTTGTGAATATCAATTCTCCAAGGATAGGTTGCCAAACCAACACTCAGGGTTGTGTCTGCTTGGAGGAAATTTGGATCGAGTGTTGGAAAGGCAGGAGCAAATCCTGCTGTGAGCAAAGGAAGTGTCCCAGTGTCACTCCAGAAGAGCTATGGAGATGGTCCGTGAGCATTCCAGCAAAAAAAAGAGCCCAAAATCATCTGCCGCAAGACCATCACAGAGGGAACAGCTCAGAGGAGCTGCGCAGGAGTTCCTCATCACATCCAGAGTGGTGAGAGAACATTCCAGGGCTACAAAGTCCTTGCTTTGAATTCACTCCAGCAGAGATCGATGCTGGGAAAGCACCTGAATCCAGGGATGTTCTGGGAGCAGGACTCTGGGAATTTCTTCCTTTGAAATAGCTGGGCTGCACAGCTCAGCTGTCAAACGTGAGACGTGTTCCGGGAATCCACTTCTGAACAATCCACCGAGAGAAACATCAGCAGGGATTGCTTCAAAATCAAAGTCGCTGCAATCAACTGAGAGGCAAATTATTATTGCATGCCACAATTATCCACTTGGTTTCTGTTACAACCCCCACCAGCTTTAAAAGTCATCATCTCCCTATCCTAGTGCTGAAACTGGTGGGAATGAGAAAGATCAGTGGATGAGAATGAGAAAGATGGGCAGAGAAAATGGACTGGAAAAGAAAATAGGAAAAATTTAAACAGGGACAAGGGATCTGTTGGGGCCGTGAGTTGTGCGCAGGGCAGGGCAGGGCAGCAGTGCTTCAGAGTGATGCTTGAAAGCTGTCCCAGACCACAGGATAAATTTCTGGAAGATATGATCTGAAATGATTGAGATAAAGCTGTTAAGCACTTGAGGAAGATTTCAGCAAGAGCTGTGCTCCTCCCCAAAAATATGAGGTGAATAGAGAGTCTAGAAAGGCCACAAAAGGGCCCAGAAAATAAATCCTGCTGGGAAAGCCAGTGCTGCTCAGCAGAAAGGAGACAGGGCTGAGAGGTGATTTGGGAACAGTTTTCAACAGACAAAAAAATCCTTCTTTATCAAAGCAACATTGCTCCCTGGGCCTGCTGGTGATGGGGATCTCCATGGAGGACACAATGATGAGCTTAAATGGCAAAGAGAGAAGTGCAGGAGGATATTTAATGCTCAAGTAAATGCCTTTGACAGGTGTAGAGATCTCCTTGTTGAAGGTTAATGAAAGCAGGTACAGAAACCAGGGTAGGATTGGCTCTGTCCTGGGAGAGAGGAATTGACAAAATGAAAAAACTCTGCTTTTTTGGGGTTGTTTTTAGGCTTTTACTTGCCCATAATGTGCATCAGGTGATGTGGCCTTCCTGATCAACTTGTGGGAGTCACCAGTGAAGAAGCACAAAGATTTCAGGAGTCATGATTCAGTCCAAGAGTCCAAAAGGTTGGAACCACTTAACTGATGGAGTAGTAAAATCCAAGCAGTGGATGTGTAAAGCTCCTGTCTCATCCTGGGAATTTCGCAAGACATTTCCTCAGCTCAGCCTTTCCCAGAGTCACTGCTTAACCTGTGAGACAGAAACCAAATCCAGGGTTTAGGATGATGCTTGCCTGTATCCAAATGTTGTCACCCTGAGTTAATTCTCCCCGTTTCCCCTGGAAGCCATCCTAACTCACCTTCTCTGCTCATTATTTTCCAGCCTCGCAGTCTCAGGGCAAAGATAACATCCCGGAAATCAGCTTCAGGTTGTAATTACAATATATATTGGTTTATAAATTCGATTGTTTGGCAGGGCAGGCTGCAGTCAACATTCATGGGAAGAGGAGGAAAGGAATTAGATTAGAAATCAGGTGGAACAAAGGAGGCTTGGAATGAGAACATGAGGGAAAAAGAGGAGGTCAACACAGAAACAGAGATACCACGCATTGGTCATTTAATACCAAGGTCAAATTCAGTCTGAACTACACTTCCCTGACTGTGAAAACTGAGTGGGTGTTTAAAAGTTGGCTTAAAAAATTAAAAATTAAAAAGAAAGATCAAACAAAATATCACAGGATTTAGATACATAATTTCCCCCATAAAACTAAGGGACGAGGCTTTTATTCTTATCAGCTTTAATCTGGAGACTCGAGCAGAACAGAGACTGAAAAAGAAAATAGGACCAAGCACAGGGCACCAGTGAAAGGAGATGATCTTATAGAAAAGCAGCCTAGATTTTGTTGGATTTTTTTTTCTCTTTTTTTTTGGTATTTGGGGGTTTTTGAGAGCTTTACTGGGATCACCTAAACCGAACAGACATCTCCCTCTCTTCTGGGCTGTCAGCAATTCAGCAGACAAGTCAATCTGAGGTGGATGCCCAGATTGACCAGCCCCAGCCCCCTGATGAGGAAGCATGAATTGCCATTAAAGGTAACATGAAGGGGCTGGCAGGCCGGGTGTGTCTGTAACAGCTGGATTTTGGCAGCTGCCTCGTTAAACCACTCCAAATGCAGAGGGAGAAGTGCTCGTGAGCAGCTGCATCCACTGGAAGACGCTGTGCAGATCCACAGGAAGCGCTGGTAAACAGCTGGAACACGCCAGATTTCCCGTTTTTGTGTCTGGTTGATGAGGTGGTTTGCACCAGCCCTGTCCTCCTGCTCAGCAGTCAGTTTGACAGGCAGAAAAAGCACATTTTCATCTTAGCAGCTCCATCACCTCCCTGCGCTGGAGCTTTCACCATTTATTGAGTCTGTGCCACAGAACAATCTGAGAATGGGGTGTAAATGTTCATCCTGGGCCAACACCTGGACACAGTGAGGCACGGATTAAATTCTTCTCTTTGGAACGACCTGTGGAAGAAAGTTTGATCTAAATAGTTAAAATTTGTCATTTGCAAAATGCAATGGAGGATGGAGGATCTGGAGATCATCTGGTCAAATCCCATTGGTCAAATCCCACTGTTCAAATAGGAACAGCTCAATTTCAGGGCTGTCTCCAACTGGTTTTGAATATTTCAATGGATGGAGAGTCCATAACCTCTCCAGGCAACCTGGAAAAAGTTTGGCTTGATCACCCTCTCACTGAAAAGGTTTGGTTTTCTTTTTATGTTTAAACAGAATTTCCAATGTCTCTTGGGAGCTTGACCACTGCCCGAAATCCTTGTGAAGCCCTCAGAAAAAAAGAACCTGTAAAACATCTCAGGCTGAGCTGAGAAACATCTTATTTCAGCTCAGAAGGACCAGATTTGCAGCCCAAGAACAAGTAAAGATTACAAGTCCTATACCCACATGAAATTTAGTTTCCTTCCTATATAGCTGCAAAAGTCAACTTTCCATTTTTCTTTGTCCAGGGACATTGTGAAATAAGCTGGCTGATAGGACATGGAGATTTCTGATTGCTCCAAGCATTCTACAAGACATTATTGCTTCAGCTGCAGCTATCCTGCCTTAAATATTGCATTTAAACCTATTCCAAAAATGACCTTTTCAAGGGAGAGGCTAAGAGAGATGGCATGGAGCTGATTTTAAATTTTCTCTTCAATGTTTCTACCCAAAACACAGCCACAGCAGGAGGCACGTGAAAAACGTGTCTGAATTTTCACCTGCCACACTCGGGAAAATCTCACCCTCATGCTAAAAGCCTAATCCTGCAGTAATTTGCATGCAAGACCCCTCACAGATTTTCTGTGCCTGCTCAGTCTCATGTTGGTGCCCCAGCCTGCAGGAAAGGATCCCTGTGCCCTTTGACAGATGGTACTGGAACCTCCCAGTCCCGTTCAGGAGCCAGGATGTTGGAGTCACCAGCAGGTCTTTCCTTCGGGACTGCAGAACCAGACTTCTCTGCTTTCACAAATTTCACAGAGCTAAAACCAAAGGAAATTAACTCCCAGTTCTAACCTGATCCCTCCCTCTCACATCAGCACACAGGATTGGATTTTACGCAGACACTCGGAGCTGGAAACCTTCAAGTGACCCCGTACAAGGGGCTGAGAGAATGAGCCCTCCCAGCTCCTCTGCAGCTCAAAGAGAGGGAGGAATCACCTGCTACATCAGCTCATATGCCTGGAAGCAATGGTCGAGCTTCAGGGCACACAAACCCTCCTTCCTCAGATTCATTCCGAGCAATTAAAGCCACCAGCCAGGGAGCAGAACTCCCGTGGTGAGACTGTTGTTGGGAGAGTTCTTCTTCCCTCCTCAGCAGCTGAGTGAGGCTGATGAGGGGATGAAGGCAGAGGAACTCTCTGGTCTTGGATAACAGCATGTCCTCAGAGGCAGAAGGAATGGTTGGATTGGTGGATGCTGAGCATCCTGTGAAATGATGAGGCCCTGGCACAGGGTGCCCAGAAAAGCTGTGAATTCCCCATCCCTGGAAGTGTCCAAGCCCAGGTTGGACAGGGCTTGGAACAGCCTGGGACAGTGGGAGTTGTCCCTGCCCATGGCAGGGGCTGGAACTGGATGGAAGGGTTGGAACCCTTCCAACCCACAACAGTCTGAGATCTATGATTTTAAGAACCTATTAAATGATTTTTTTTTTCTCCAGCCTGTTATCATCACTCTTCTGACTATCCTAGAACACCTCAGCTGGCACTCATGGATACCCTCCCAGAGTGTCTTGGGGAAGTTCAGGAGCTGGAAAGGCTTTGTAAGACAAACTGCAGAGAGAAGGTGGCAGTTCTGGGCTGCTGTGGGGTACAAACCTGAGCCCCTTTGTGCATGAACCCTGACCTGGCACCTCTCACCAGCCCTAAATGATTCACAGAACAGCTCTGCCTGGGAAACCTACAAACCTGAGCAAGCCACATGCATTATTTATAGCAATTTCCTTGGATTCCAGATGCTCATCACAACTCATTTGCATCTCGTTCAGCACAACTCAAGATAGCCAAAGGCTGCACAAGGGCTCACATTCCAAACATGTCCCAGGGCATCACGACCAACATGACTCTGCAAACGCCTGGAAAGGTCACTGATGCTCTGCTCTCTCTGCTTGTTCCTGCCCTCCTTGCAAGCCCTGTCTGACCTCTCCTGTACAAACAAAATGCTGATTTCTCCAGGAGATTTCCGCCTTTTTATTTATTTCATCCCAGCAGGGAGACGAGAAGAAGCAGAGCCACAGCACCTCAGCTGTGCTGCAGCTTCTCTGCTGCTTTCAGGGGCCGCACCAGTGAATTTCAGAGGTGTTTCTCAGGGAGGTGGATGGTTTTATCCCAGATCTGCGTGGTTTTAGCCTGGTTCAAGTCACTTGGAATCCTGCAGCAGCTGAAGGCAGCTCAGCTCCCCACCAGTTCAGGTTTAAGCCTTACTTGGAGCTTGTTAACAACCACAACGTGGAGAGAAAGAGTCTGTTTCATAACTCTGTATAATCACATTACTCTGAGTGGCCAAAGCAGAGCCAGTGAGTTCATACAGTCACAGAGTCACAGAAAGTGACTTTAGAGATCACCCAGTTCCAGCTTGCCCTGGCCCCTGCCATGGGCAGAGCTGCTGGGTCTCAGTTTCCCCATCTCTTAAATGAAGCTGATGCCATTTATTTTCCCCCAACCACTTCCTGCAGGGTTTAACTGCGGCCTGAGGTGCTCAGCCCTTGGCCAGCTGTGGAGTAAAGAGCAGAGCAGGACTCTCAGGGTAAAGTGGAGTCATTTCCTCCCATAATATCATAAAGTTCCCTAATTTCATTGGCTGCATCTCCTAAATGATTCAATGTGCTCCAGAGCTCTGCAAGACTGGTAGCAGCACCTGCCCATGGCACAGCCCTTTGGACAGCAAATTCCTCTCCTGGCACTTCCCAACCTCCCTGACGATATTTTTTCATGCTTTGGATTTGATCTCTTATAGATTTGCAAGCAATGGGTACTGTGTATCCCTTGTGCTTGAATTTGCTGTTTTTCTAACAGCTCTGAGATGCCACCTGACACACACACCTTTCCCCACCAGCTTTCCACGTGCTTCTCCCCCAAAAAAACCACTGAGTCACTGCTAATTGAAAATAAATTGAGTCTGAAAAAGACAGGAGACATCTGCATGTGATGTTGTTTTATTATTACAATTAGGCAAATGAGGTTTTCAAGCAAACTTGAAATAAATTTGGGAGAATTTATGCCAGCACCAAGTCAAACATAATAAAAAGCCATTTTTATTGTTGGGGGTTTTTTGTTTGTTTTGTTTTGTTCTTGCAGCAAAGCAAATCCATTTAGTGTTTTATTGGGACAGGAATGGCTGAGTGAGGTGATGTCTTCAGAGAATTCCAAGCCCTTCATAAAGCTGAGGATGGCTGGGGAAAACAATGAGCATTTTGCTGTGCTCGTGGCTCTTTGGGAGAGAAAGCCCAGATGCAGAAAGCCTAAATTTCCTGCCTAAATTCCCTGTTTGTTTGAGACTCAGCCCCTCAGACAGCTTAAGGAAAGTGCTACAGAGGGAGCCATGTAGAGCCAGCCCATGAGGAATACCGGGCATAAGGACTTGTTGGGAATTGAGCTGGGCTGAATGAAGGCTTCAAATGTGTTCAGGGAGCTGGAGTTATGCTGTGAAATTGCCCCTGAAGGGCTGGAAATTTGCAAATGCTGGTAGGAATTTAAAGCAACAGAATCTCCCAGCCAAACCTTGTGCCTGCACACACACACACACACAAACTCCGAATAAAATCCAAGACAAACTCCAGATATTTGGCAGATCTCTGTGTAAAACATTCTAAATTTTGTTATAAATGGTCTCCCTGCAGTAGCATTTGTACTTTCCCATGCTGCAGTATATCCAAGGCCACACACAGCCCTGGGACTGCAGTGAAGAGCCCGAAGAGCTGCTGAGATTCCCAGGACAGATCAGGTCTGTTTTCCACACACAAACCACTGAAAAATCAGGTGTCAGGGGTTAGCAGGAGCCAGGCACTCTGCCCTGTGTCTGCTGCATGTCAGCAAAGAGGCCTTGGCTTTGTCAGAGCCTGGATCTTTATTGGTGTTGATGTCTGGAGTGACCTTGTGCATGGAAATATTGGTGGGCACTGGGAGTGTCCATGGCAGCTCTGCATGGCCAGAGTGCCAAAGCAATCACAGAATCTCAGGGAATTGGATTAGAAAGGACCTTAAAGAAGATTCAGTTCCACCCTCTTGCCATGGGTAGGGACAACCTGGCCTTGGGCACTTCCAGGTATCCAGGGGCAGCCACAGCTTCTCTGGGCACTCTGTGCCAGGGCCTCCCCACTCTCACAGAGAAGAATTTATTCCTAATATCCAATCTAAACCTGCTTTTTGCCAATGTGGAGCCATTCCCTGTGTCCTGTCCCTCCAGGTCTTGTCCTCAGTCCCTCTCCAGCTCTCCTGGAGCCCCTTTAGGCCCTGCAAGGGGCTCTGAGCTCTCCCTGGAGTTGTCTCCAGCTGAGCACCCCAGCTCTCCCAGTCTGGCTCCAGAGTTGCTCCAGTCCTGGGAACACCAAAAGTCTGACTTTTGCTGCTCTTTTTGCCCTTCCTGCTACAAGAGGTTCCTAAATGGAGCCAAGATTCTGGTGAGGTTCACACAACAAACTCTGGCCTGGAATTGCTCACCCTGTGTTTTCACCTTGGACAGCACCAAGCATTGTTTGAAACTCAGGTTTTTTCCTCTCTCTAGTGCCACAACACCAAATGTGTAATTCCTAACACCACTTTCCTCTTCTATACCGCTGCACACAGCTTGTCCTCAGCCTCCACCACAAATGGCACTGGCACAGAGTCCCCTGTGGCTCTGGAGGAAGCTGATGGGAAGCTCTGGCTGGGTGGGAAGATGGGGAACACAGGAGTTTTGACAGGAACCAGAACTACATTTGTGGCTAAGCTCAGATGTACTTTGACATCAGCAAAGCCAGCAGTGTGGTTCCAGACCAGCATTCCTCATTTCAGAGATGCTTTGAGTCCAGGAAGTGGGAGCCATGTGAGGGAGACAGCCATTTTCACATGGAAAACCTCATAAAACGTTTAGAAATTAAAGAAAGATGGGAACTTTAAAATAGCAAACAAGCCACAACAGAATTTGCCAAGCTGCCTTTTCCCAGTTCGCTCACACTTGTACCTTCAGCTATAATTTCCAGACTAAAGATACAGAGCAGGGGGAAGTTCAGGATGCTCTGCCAGTGCTGTCTCTCCCAAAATCTATCTTTTGAGGAGGTCACAGATACACTGCCAGGCTGGATTTTATGCCACCCAACACAGTTTCCTTGATCTGTCTCAGATGTGGACTTGAACTAATCATTCCCTGAATGTGCCTCCTTCCCTCCAGTGATGGTGAAAGGGCACAGGTGAATGTCTGTTCAAGCCAGATGAATCTTCAGCAGAAGTACCCCAGGGCTGTCTAGAAAAGAAAAAAAACCAAACCAAAACGAAAACCAAAACAAAACCAAACCAAACTAAATCAAAACAACAAAATAAAACCACAAAAAAACCCCAAAAAAACAAACAAAAAAAATCCAAAAACCCCCCAAAAATGCCAAAAAACAATCAAAAAACCCCAAAATAACAAAAACAAACAAACAAACAAACAAACAAAAAAGGACAGAGCACAAAGAGGGACTGGAAAGGTTTAGGCAGGTTTTGTGGTAGAAGAAAGACAGAGGGTCAGAATGAGACTGCAGAGAAAAGCATCAAAGGAGGAGAGGTTCAAGCTTTGCTCTGCTACCATCAGGAAACCTTGAGCTGTGCTGGAAGGAGATGTTGGAGCCCTCCCCAGCTCCTGAACAGCAAGTCCTGACATTCTCTGTCTATCATTTCACTTCAGCTTGGTCCTGGAGCACTCGGGTGCTTCCCAGAGAGTAAATGTTGTCACCAAGACATGGTGCTCCTCATTAACAACTTCCCTGCTGTCCTCACTGCAAAAGCAGCCGGGAAAAGTTTCATATCCAAGGCAAACATCACAATTAAGCTGTCGCTGGCCTAACTAAGCTCAGGCTGTACCTAACCAAGCACCCACGTGCTGAACCCCTGGTAATGGTTCTGTGTCCAACCAGGACCCTCCTGAGCCCCTCCCCAGCCCAGCTCAGGGGCTGTCCCACCCCAGGGCCATTCCCAACAGGAAAACCCCGTGATGTGGGGACAAGGAGAGCTCAGCAGAGTGGATACACAGCACAAAGGAGCAGAGCTCTGCCCCTGGATTGTTTTGTTTCTGCCTCTATGTGCTCGGCAGGCCCAGAGCTGCTCATTACCCACCTTCCCTCCCCGTCCCCCTCCTTGGCCAAGGGCTCACAGGAGGCTGCGTTTGCTCTGCAGCCTGGTATTTGCAGAGGTTTTCCAGGAGGCAGATGTAATCTCTCTCCTGGCCTCCCAGGAGAGCTCCCAGCCAGCAGATCCGTAGCGAGGCCACAACACGGACCTTTTGCTACCTTTATCTACCCAGACAGAATTTATGAGCAGGGGGAAAAGTCAGAGACCACCTTATTCTTTAGCCCGAGGTCACAGGAGTCCTGGTTTGCTGCAGCTTGGTGGGATGAGAGTGAAACTGTAGCAGCCTCACAGCTAACAGGGTTTTGGTGCAACCTTAAAATAGAAAAAGAAGGGAAATAAAAAAGCTGAATTGTATTGTTTGGTGGGGGTAAAAAAAAAGAAAACAACTTTCTGTCATTTTGACAAGGTCACATGACAGAGGCCCCCGAAAAATATTTGCAAAGTTGCAGCGAGCAGAACTTCGAAGTGATGAAGCCATAGCAACCCGGGCCAGAGACCAAGGGGGATGATCAATGTTTGCAATTAAAATCTCCTTTGTTTCGTGCTATTCACACACGGCAGCCCTTCCATTCTGGCCATCGGAGCGTGCTCCACGAGATGTTGAGCCCGGGCTTTGTTCCGTGTCCTGTTCTTTCTCTTCAGGCAGGAAACAGGAGCCATCCCAGGCAGCCAATTGTCTGAACCCTGCTTGCTTTTGTTTGCAGCAACAGCGGCCAACACAAGGTCCCCCCCTCGCCTTTATTTTTTAATTCCCCACGATACACCCTTCAAAACTAAATTAGCAATGTATACTCTAATTGTGTTTTCAGAAGCACAACAGTGCGGGTGTGGGGAGAGAGCAGTGCGGCGGCTCGTTATTAAAGGGAAAAAAAATAATTAAAATCTCAACAGAGACGATGCTTGGTTGGACAACAAAAAAAATGGGAAAAAAAAAAGAAAAAGGGAGTTTGAGCACATTTTTATTTCCCTGCCTGCCTCGCCTAACAGCTTTGCCTAATAACAGGTTGATTTGATTTAAACACAAGTGAACAAGGAGTGGGTTTTCCAGAGCTTTTCCTGGAAAACTGTACCAGGCAGAGCCCCTCAGCTTGGGGCAGAGCTGCCCCACTTAGCTCTAGGATGGGGCAACTAAAATCGCTGATTCTTTGTATGATGATCTGCCCACATGCCACGGGAAGGACCTTCAGCACTGCAGAACAACCTTCTGCCAATTTGAACCTGAAGGTCTGGTAGAAATGTAAAGCTATTATCACCTAGCAAATACATCATCCTCCTGAAAGAGAGGAAAAGGAAAGGAGAGTCTGGGGAATTAGGGACAAATCAGCCTGACTTCAGTGCTCAGAGAAATCCTGGAGTGAAGAGTCAAGCAATCTGTCTCTTAGTACCTAGAAAATGGCCAGGGGATAAGTAGCATCCGGCCTCAATTTCCAAGGAACAAATCACGTCCAACCAACCTAATTTCCTCCTATGACAGGGTAATGATCCTCGTGGGTCAGGGGAGCAGCAGCAGATGTAAGACAGCTTAACCCCAGCAAAGCTCTTGACACGCTCAGAAACATCCTCTCCATCAATAAATGCCTCGGCTACTTGATCACCCCAAACTGGCAATTGGTGTGATCAAAAATCAGCCAAATAATTGGGGGCAGTTGGCAAAGGTCTGTCTGGGGGTCCCTCTCTACCACATTTCATCTTGCTGGGTCAAATACTGCAGGGAGCTGCCAAGGGCGAGCAGGAAGGGGAGAAGGAGAAAGAGAGGAAGAGAAAGAGAGGAAGAAAAAAGAGAAAGAGAAAGAGAAAGAGAAAGAGAAAGAGAAAGAGAAAGAGAAAGAGAAAGAGAAAGAGAAAGAGAAAGAGAAAGAGAAAGAGAAAGAGTTGGAGACCTGGCTGGAGTCTGGAGCACAGCCAGCATGAGGAAAGGAAGTTGGAGATGATGACTCCACTGCTCCTTTCCAACCTTTCCCATCCTGAGGGTCCCTGAAGGACATGAGAGTCACCACCTCAAACCAGTGGTCAGGAGCACTGACCATTCAAGGCTCATTTCCCCAGAGTGCTGCTGGTGAGACGCAAATGCTCAGGGGAGTCTCCAAAGCATCAAAAACATCCCCCAAACCACGTTCATGTCTCTCCTGGCACCTGCAGCTCTTTCTGTTGAAGTGATGGGATGGTTCTGCAGACACAGATAAAATCCCTTGGTGGGAGGCAGAACTGATCCTGACTTTCTGCTTGGAAGGAAAACTCAAATAATTGACTAAAAATGCAATGCAGATTTCTGCAAGTTTCTCCAGTCCCACACACTGTTCTTGGGACTGATGGAAAATCATCATTTCCAGTTGCTGGATTGGAAAATTAAAAAAAAAAAAAAGAAAAGCGGGGGGCAAAGAAAATATTTCACATCTGGCTTTGAGAAGCATTTAAAAATAAACTTTGAACCCCCAGACATGGAGACTGAAGTAAAATAGCAACTCCCTTCCCTCCTGCACTCAAATTGGGAGATATTGATGGCTTAAAGACCTTGTCTTAATTTTCTCCATGACTAATCTATTCAGTTTTCACTTAAGGAACCCTCTGTGGTATAATGAGACAGCTGTTGCCTTCTATCCCTCCCCCTACTCCCCCAGCTAGGAAATTAAATTTAAAACCACTGCTTTAAATAGGCCTGGCACTGTCTCATCTCCTCTTGAGCTGCTCTGGGAGCTTCTTATCCGTAAGTGCAGGTGTCAGGTCAATCAAAATTCACCCAGCTCTTCAGGCCTGCCCAAGTTGGTGATTTGTAAGAAAATGGAGAGATAAAACTTCTGGATCTCACCCCTGTGGGTTGAGTTGGGTTTATTGGTTGTTTATTTGTTTATTTGTTTCTAAGTGGAAGATGGGTTTGCTTTGGGGTTTTAAGGTAGATTATAGGATTCTAGACTAGGTTATATCAGAACAGAGATAAGGAAGGATTTCTTTTTTATTGTGAGGGACTCTAAAGGTCACCTAATTCCCATCCCCTGCCACGGGCAAACTTCCACTATCCCAGGGTGCTTCAAGCCCCATCCAGCCTGGCCTTGAACACTTCCAGGGATGGGGCAGCCTCAGCTGGGAGTCATGAAATTATCTCTGTTTTGCTGCTCCAAAAAGCTGTGGACTAAAACCTCGTGTTTGTTGTTGGCCTCCACAGCGGGAGCTGCTGGCTCAGAGTGGTCACTCAGTGTCCCAGGGCCACCGGGGAAGGGGGCAGAGCATCCTCACCCTGCTCGTTTGGAGATTTGGTCTCACAAAAGCACTTCAGTCAAAGGTGCCCTGGCAATTGCTCCCCTAATGACTCTGAAATTAGTAGACAGAAAATGAGAGGCATTTTAATTGAACATGGGGGAAATATTCCTCTGCTTCTCACTTCTATGCTCTGATTAGGAGAAAATCATAGGAACAGTAACAGAGTTTCTGCAGACTTCCCCTTTTACGTGAATAGTGTGGTTTGGACTCTCACCTGAGCCCCCCTTTCTATGCTGCTCCCCTCTCTTGCTCATGCATTTCCCTCCTCTCACTTATTTTTAACTCCCTTTGATCTCTCTGCAGTCTCAGAGCCTGTTTAGCTCCATTTTCAGCTTAAGCCAAATCAGCTCCATTGAAAGAAATCTTGCTTAAAGGAAAGAAACACAGAGCTCAGGGGAGTGTCAGTGCCACAGTCTGTCCCTTAATTTCCGAGAGAGTTTTTCAGAGCACCTTCTATAGAGTTCCTCACCTACCAGATACTCTCAACAACTTTGGCAACATTTTCTCAATAATTCAGGCAGCTGGGAAATCCACTTTTAGAATAAAACTTCATGGGAAAAAAATTTAAAAATAGACTTTCTTCTGACTTTTTTTGACCTCTCATTTAACTACATTATACCAAGAAGAGACCCAGAGTCAGCCCAGCAGAGGCTCCAGCTCCATGGACAGTTGTATTCCAAAAATTAACCAGATGTTGCATTGCATGTTTTTATGCCATATTTTTACTGACCAAGTCTTT
Organism: Petroica traversi; assembly: GCA_025920805.1. NCBI lineage: Eukaryota > Metazoa > Chordata > Aves > Passeriformes > Petroicidae > Petroica > Petroica traversi. The sequence continues at coordinate 12,946,655 of JAHLSL010000061.1, read as the reverse complement.
CCTTACACCATATTTTTATGGCATATCTTTATGGCCTTTCCTCATGGCACATGGAAAGAATTGTTGAACATTACAGAACATCTGGCATTGTAATCATACTAATCATTGCAGCCATGATTTACCTGGGAGGTCACCGCCTCTGTAGAAGGACATAGAGGAGCTTTTGGGGAAAAATAAGAGGGATTAACTTCCCGAGAAATGTCTTCTGCAAATAAAGCCTATGAAATTACTTTGGGATATTGGGAAGGGGAGGGAAGGGTAGAGACAGGAGCATGCACGTAAAATGAGAGAGGTAGGCTGAGAATGGCTCTCTCTCTGTCTCAGATGACAGGAATGAGACAGATATTCAATGCAAAGGAAATCTCTTGTCTTCCACAGTGTAATTAGACTGAGGGACTCATTTCCATAAGATGTCAATGAGGCCAGGAACTCAGCCAGACACGAGGATGGCTCGGACATTTATGAGGATAACCCGAACATCTGAAGTTGTAACAGCTGATGTAAAATAAAAAACCCTCAGGAGGGATCTAACATCCTATGGTTCAGACTTTAAATGAATCTGTTAGTTATTAGGAGGATACCTTGTGATGGGAGAACAAATTATTTTCCCTCTGTCTTGGAGGGTACTGACACTTTTCTTTGAACATTCTCCCAATGACCACAGCCAGGAACAGTGTCCTGCATTGACAGCCCAGGTCCCTGGGTGCTGGGAGAACCCCAGTGGGAGAAGATACCCCTTAATTATGTTTATTTGGTGAACTACAAAGTGAGGGCAGAACTCAAACTCTGCACAGGAAGGTAAAATCTTGCTGCTCCCAACTTGTGTTTACCTGAATTCTCTGTGTGGTGAATCCTTAGGGCTGGGCCAGAACAGCAGGGATGAATCTGTGCCCCCAGCCCACAAGGAACGCCATTTCACTTTATCTCTGTTGTCTCCCTCACTTTTGATCTTCAGGAGCCCTCAGTCCTTCCAGCCATGAGGAAATATCAACCCTCTCTGCCTTTATTCTGCTTCTGCATTTCCCTCCCCAGTGCTCCCTCTCCAATTTTAAGTGTTTATGGCTTGAGAAGGAGCATTACTGGTGTGAGCAGTGTGGATAAATCAGCCAGAGAGTTTGCACTAAACTCAGGGATTTTACAGCCCAGGAATTTGGAGGCCAGTGGGACTCATAATGAAAATCTGTGCTATTGTACAGAAATCAGCCTCACCATTAAAATGTGTTCATCAGTTCACTCCCCCAAACCTGGAGCAGGTCTTTTACCCTGTGATTGAGGTGGGTTTGTCTGTGGCATCCCTTCCTTGGCAGGAGGGAGCAGGAATGTTCGAGGACTGGGGTTTGCTGCTGTTCCTCAGGTGAATTTGGGCAGCAAAATATCCCCTGGCATGAGAGGGATCCTTGGTGAGGCTGCTGTAATCCCAAATATCTCCTACTCCAGGTATCTGCATCCATCAAGCCTTGGGATTTCATCCCTCACATTTCTTCTGTCTCCTCTTCGTGTCCCTGAGAGCCTTACAGCATCAAGGAGCAATTTTTGATGAACTGCCCATTTCCCAGTGGAACAGGCCAGGAGCCCACATCTTTGTTTGGATGATGGGAATCTTTAGATGTATTGCAGTTAAATAAAAATGAAAATGTCCTTTAGATCAGGGTAACTAATCCTGCTTATGCTGTAAAGCCCTGGATGAACAGTCGATTCCACTTTCTTGTCAGATCCTAATCTGACATGCTGATAATGAAGAAAGGGAGGAGAAATCACAGGGAGGAAATCAGGAGGAAAGCTGTGTCATCGGGGAGGGGTGGGGGATTTGCAGGTCATGAGGAGAACGGGGGAAAGGGGGGAAGCATGGACAAGCTTTAAAATTAAATTGAATATTAGGAGCTGGAAAATCTAATGGAGACAGGCTGCCCTGAAAGCGATACAGGCTGGAGATGGAGAGAGACAAAGGATGACAGCGGATCAGTTTAAGCATGAAAGAACAGAAAGGAAAAGAATAATAATGTTGGCTTGTAAGGCTGAAATCAGATTATAGTTTCCTCTAGTGAATTAACTCTCCCCTAATGTGGTGCTGGTGAGATTCCCCTGCTGGGTGGCACTGGGACATTGAGCAGAGATCTCTGTGTGTCTCATTATGACCCTGCCCATATTCAATCTCTCAGAGGGCACCTGGGCATGGGGCTTGCTCTGTGTATTCCTGTGGGGAGGGAGATGTTAAAGGTGTTTGGGGTTTGGAGGAGGCCACGCAGTGAGATGAGTACCTGTGTTTGTGTGAGGGTGGGACATTACATTTCGCTGTGTGTTTTTGTCAGCCAAAATCACCCTGAAGTCCCAGGGTTTCTCCTCAGGATGGGGCTGACAGGGAGCCACCTGCAGCTGGGTGTCCCAAAAACTCCAGAAGCTGCTGGCCCATCCCCAGCAGGTGAGAGGAGCCAGCACTGGGATGGAGGAGGCAGCTGGAGATCAGGAGCAGTGTGTGGGAACTCACAGTTCTGGTGTTCCTCCATGGACTGAGCAGAGTTGGAGATGTTGTGGGAACATTGAATCCATCTCACAGCATCCTCTCCCTTCGTGGAGATTTGGCTGGGAAAGAGGAGCCTGGATGGGAGCCAAAATGATTTTTTTCCCAACCACATTCATGAGTGACAGAGCCAGCAGAGCCCAGCCTTTAGGTTCATGTTTCCCCAGCTCTCCAGGATCTCAGATCAGGATGAGAGTGGGATGAAGTCCAGCTCAATAGGCAGCCTTCCCTCTCTCCCTCCTGCCAAATCTTCTGTTTGTTTCCTTGTGGCCAAGCTGTGGCCTGTTAATCCTGCCCGAGCAGGATTAGCTTAATTTGAGATTATCAGTGCAAACACCTGAGCTCTCTCAGTGGATTTTTGTTATGGGGGGGGTCATGTAGGAGCTTTCATCTTCCTGAGACATGCTAGGAACTTTCTTCTTAGTGCTTCCAGACCATAAGGTGTGAATTGAAAACTATTAATCAAAGAGGAGAAGAGGAAAGAAAGTCATGGGACTCAGGGAAAACAAATACAGGGGTGCTCAAAGAGCTGGAATGAACTCTCCACAAAGAATTAAGAGTATAATCTAGGATGCTGCAGAGATGACTGGGAAGGCATGAGATGGAATACATAAAATCATGAGTGTCAAGGAAAGGACGAGCGGATAATGGTTGCTCATGGCCTTTTCCAGAGCAGGAACCTGGGGATCCCAGAAAAAGTGCAATCAAGTTGTGGAATTTCTTGCCTCAGATACACAGTTGGTGCTCGAAGTTAACGAAGTTAACGAGGGTTCAGGGAAGAGCAGAGAAGTTCAAAGGAAAATCCAGTCAGTGTCATTAAATTCAGGGAGAACATATGGAAGTCCCTGAGTCTCAAATGGCTGGAGGCAGGGAAAGTACCAGGGAGGAAACTCCACAAACTCTTTCCTTATACATTATTCATATGCCCATAGCTGCTTTTGGAGTCAGCCGGTTGGGAGGAACAACCTGTGGAGCTGCTCTGCCATGGGCAGGGTCACCTTCCACTGTCCCAGGCTGCTCCAAGCCCTGTCCAACCTGGCTTTGAACACTTCCAAGGATCCAGGGGCAGCCCCGGCTTCTCTGGGCACCCTGTTCCAGAGCCTCCCCACCCTCACAAGGAAGATTTTTTTCCTAATATCCACATCTAAATCACTCCTCCTTGTAATTTAAAACCATTCTCCTTATCTCTACCTGCTCATCTAAAAGGTCTCTCTCCCTCATTTTGATAAGCCCCCTTTAAGCGCTGAAAGGATAAACCTCAGATGTCTCAGAAGGGTTAAAGTCACAGCTCTTCTTTGTTAGATCAAGCCTGACTAAGCCTGAGTGGTGTGACAGCACTTGAAACCAGAGCAAGCCTTGGCTTTTCCCTGGGGTGACACAGATTCTGGGTGGCGAAGAGAAGATGTGACTCCTGCAGTGGGGACTTTTGTGGTCCCTGTCTCCTCTGTGTTCCAGACACAACACAATCCCCGGTGTGCTCCAGGTAAGGGCAGGCCCATCCATACCTGGGTGACACCGTGCTGTGACACAATGACACGCGGGAGCCAACTTTCTCCAGCCACAGCCGGACAGAGCGCCCGAGAAATGCATTGTCCTCTGCAGCAGCCCCGGGCTAATTAACCCTGTCATTAGTGCTTCTCTGGAGCTCTTTGTTCCACCAGCCTGAGACCCTGGGCTTTGGGATTGATTCTTTCTGGTCATTTCCTCCCAGATCCCTCTCTACCTGCTGGGGAAAGAGGTGATAAATGACTCTCTCTGCATTTCTGCAGCGCCTCGCTGAAAAGTTATCACTGGAGGAGCTGCAGATGATGCTGAACTTCAATTAGGACTCAAATTAGTTGTGCGGGGTGACATTTCCCAATCATGCAACATTAGCATCCTCCCTAATTATGAAAATGTAAAGTTAACTTCTGTTTCATAATAAATTAGGCTTGTTCTCTCTATCTAAAACACACAGCACAATCTCCAGCCGGGCTTCTCTTCCTGTTTTGCTGATGCTTGGGGTCAGACTGGACCACAGTGTCCTCCGTGTCTTCTAAAGGTCAGGAATGGTGTCTGGACAGCGGGCAGGGGAAGGAAAATCAGCAGAAAAGTGGAAAAAGACACTGAAAGAATGGGGATTTATCAGTTCTGGGCACAGCCTTGGGTGTTCTCACACCAACCAGCACCTTCCTTCAAGGGGGAAGGAGAGGGGCAGGAGGAAAAATCCCATCCTCTCCCTTCTCCCCCGATCCTTTGCACCTCTGGTTTGCTCAGCCCACCTGTCCAACCCTGAAAGAGGTATTGGAGCCTCCATTCCATCACAGAGGTGGCAAATCCATAATGATTTGCCATTATTAATTAATTAATTAAGATTGCAGGTATGCCATGGCACACCTGATCCTATTTATTCCCATCATGAGCAGGCAGCAGAGCATGCAGGTGAAAGGACTCAAGAATAAATAAATAAATAAAAATAAACTAGAATAAGATTTTGTATCAGAGAACAGTTTGTGTAAACACCACAACTACTGAAGAATAGGGAAAAAAGTCAGATATTTTTTGTACAGTCAGAAGATTTAGAAGAAAGGTTCTTTCTGGAGCCTTTCCACAGTTGTTGGGGAGTGTGTCTGTATTTAAGAGACCACTTAGAGCTGCCTCATTGTGGTTTTTGCTGGAAAAGGGATCGGGATCTGCCTTGGTCTTGCCAGAGAAGTTTTACTGTGCTTCCTAGAGGGCATCACACTTTGTTTAAAGCAAGTGAAGTCACCTTAGAGCAGGGTCTGAGCCACAGATCTTTCACCCCTCCACACATCCCGAGCGATTCTGTGTCACTAAAAATAATGGGGCCTCTACAAACAGCCTGGAAACTGCTGAGTTTTCATCCTGGCTAAGTTTAGCAGGTTCGAGTAATGCTAAAGTTGCCTGGAAAACAAAGCAGCCAATTATTGCATCTCTGCATCAGAAGGAGCAGGGAGCTGCAGAGAGCGGCTGACAGGCAGCTAAATAACAGACTAACGACCAGGAGAGCTGGAATCTGTCACAGCACTAATGAAGGGCAGGAGGAGACACCTGCATATTTTAAAGAGTGAGATGTGTGCATCTGAAGATGCCCAGATGTGACATTTTAAAGGCAGAGATCATAAACTAAGTGCAATCACTGCTGAGAGCTGGAGCCTGGGATGGCACAGGATACATGGATAAGAGAATTAAAATCTGTTTAAGAACTGGAAGTGGAGAAGGTCTGGAGTCTGAGGAGAAGCTGAGGAACCAGTAGCTTCTGCAGTGAAACTAATCCAAGGGAGAAGCCAATTCTGCTGTGTAGAAGCCCCCACGACTGATGAAATTTTCCAAAAACTGAAGAAAGAGAGAGAACACAGCTTACCATGCAGGGAAAGGGGAGCAGCTGAAGCAGAGAAGGGGATTTGCAGTATCCTTTTCTACAGAGTAACCCAATTCACCATGAGAACACTGCAGAGGCACCTAAATAGGGCAAGGGAAAGCACCGTGTAAGCAGACTCACTGCAAAGCCCAGGGAATGCTGGAAAGCCAAGAGAGTGGGCTGCAAACTGCAGCTCTGCTTTCAGCTGCAGTTTCCATTTGAAGGCTCATTTATTGCTGCAAAAGCAAAAAAGAAAAACAAAAAAGAAAAAACAAACCTAAAAAATCAGGCTGGTTTGGTTCAGTAATCAGTTAAAAGCCAAGCCTTCCCTTTAGGAGCCCAGGACGTGAAAGGGGCAATGTCCTCCCCAAAACTACCTGCAAAAGTGCTAGTAATGCTGCTGTGTAAATCCTGTGGTTCTGGAGGTTCTGAATATCCAGTTCCCAGCACAGCCACAGCTCTGAGTGCTCCTTCTCAATCCCATGTGCTACACACAAGTAAAAACCCAACAATATCACAATAATGCAATAAAAAAGCAAAAAATTATGGGGACTTGATGGAAGATTTTCTCCCTGCAGACATCAGGATGTTTCCTCTGCCTGTTCCCCATGTTCCAAAATAATCCGATTTTTATCTGCCACACTGATTTTTTTTTTTCCCCCAATCAATTCAAGTGCTGCAGCAAGCCCAACAAGCATTTTGAATAATGAGTTTGTTTTCGGGGTTGAAGGGTTTTGCTTGCTCATCCTGGCTGGGGAGAGAGCTGCCTTTGTGCTCGCAATGCCGAAAGGGAGCTGGAGCTGCAAAGCACACGAAGAAGGATCAATACTTTAAATGCATTAACACTGGTGAGTTCCAAATGAAGTTAGTGGCTGCTGAGCATCACTGATTTCACAGTAAGTCTCACTTCAGTTGGTTAATTTTTCTGAAGGATCAATGCCACAGCTGATGGTTACTGAAGTTTCTTCCTTCGCCAGGCGCAAGGGGGTTTTGAAATGAGCTCTGCGGGGGATCACAAACCAACTCGTCCGTGTAAATAAGAGGAGCATGGGTAATTCTCTTAATCTGTCAAGACCAGCATGGCAAAGACAGGAATCATAAAACCTGAACTAAACCAGCTTCGAGTTTTGGATCTAAATTTCACAGTTCCTCTTGTTGCGCGGGGTCAGTCAAAACCACCAGGTCCAACCTCGCCAGAGCTCTCGGGGAAAATGCACTTGAAAGCCACGATTTCCATCCGAGCAGAATGCAAATTTTGTGTACAATTCCTGCAATATTGGGTCTTTCAGGATCTTAAAATCTTTAGGCAATCTCATGGAGATACTGTGAACTGATGTCTTTATACTGGCAATGTACTTTATATTGATCTCTTTTTTTTACTGGGGCTGGAGTCAAGTCTCCCTCACAGAATTAAGCTGTCCATAGGCAGAGTGCAGGTTTCCCACTCCAAGAAACAGAGAAAGGGGATGGATGCATGGGTGGAAGAGTTCAGGAATGGTTTAAGAGGAGATTCTGTGTTGGGAGGAGACAGAGACCCAAGGTCTGGAGGGAAAGAAGAGGCAGCAAACCAACCAAAGTGGAGAAATTTTGTCTGGTGGGACAAACATGGAGAAACATCAGTAGGGAAAATGAAAAGCAGAAGAATTCATCCCTTTTTAGGGATATTTATGCACATAGGCAAAACAAATTCACCAGTCAAAGCTCAAAGGACCCAGGAACTCAGTGTGAGGAGTTGCATTTGGAGCTATGTGGTAATTAAACTAATCTAGACTTTCTGAAGGTTTAACTCCAGTCCACCCACTTTGGCCATGAGGGCTCTGTCATAGCTCCACATTTACTGGGGATTTGAGTCTCAGTCATTCAATGTGCACAGGAATGCTCAGCACAGAATTCCAGCCGAATTTAAGGCCTCAAAGATCTAAGTCTGTACCCATAGTTCCCCTTTTAGGTACCTGAAGAACTTTTCATATCAGTTTTCAGACCTAAAGAGAAGCACATCTCCCAAGGAACAGAGAAATGGAAATGTCCACCCACAGCTGACCTAAATTCAAAGCCTTGTCTTTGTTCTGGTTTGATTTTTTGCTTTATTTTTGCTGATTGTCACAAGAATTCCAACCTTCACCTGGAGGCAATTGCTACCTTACTGCAGCTTTCGAATTGTTACCCTGTCACAAGAAACACCTTTGGTTCTTTCTTGTAACCACTGTTTTGGATTCCCCATCCCTGGAAACATTCCAGACAAGGCTGGACAGGGCTAGGAGCAGCCTGGGACAGTGGAAGGTGTCCCTGCCCATGGCAGAGGGTGGAACTGGATGATCTTTAAGGCCCCTGTCAGCCAAAACCACTCCATGATTCCATCATTTTCAAATCCAATATGTACAAAAGTTACGGGGCAGACTCCTTCCAAAAAACCCCCATATTTAAATAATAACTAAGCTTTCCATACTTTGCTTTGCTGGAAATGGTATTCCAAGCATTTTTTGCCCTACTCCATGAAGGCTTGAAGCATTCTTGCCTCCTTTTCCAAGCAGAAGACAAGAATCACAAGTAATCTTGTGATACCAGTAAAGGTGGAGTATCTTTAAATAGAGTTGCTTGATGTACTTGAAATTTCTTGACTAAAACAAAAAGAAAAAAAAAAAGGTAGACTTTTTCATGCATATTTTCACAAAAAAACCCCCAAAAGCACCAACAAAAAATCAACCAAAATCAACACATCTTTTATTTTGGGATAGATGGCCTTAGCTTAAAAAAAAAAGATAATGAGACTTGTGCTAAAATTGGAGAGCTGTCAACACTGTGCATTCTTGCTATACGTTAAAAGTCACTTAGAAATGAGCAGGAACTCAGGCTATTTTCGTGTATGCTCAGAACAGGTGGGGAATTTGCAAATTGCTGACAACATTTTCAAATTTGACAAATAAAATAAAAGGCAACAGAGAACTTTGCCCTCCCCCAACCCCCCAAAAAAGTTTGTTTGTCCTTCCTTCATTTCCAGAAACTGAGGATTAAATATTAGATCATTGTTCTCTGGGAGTGATATTAGAAAATTTTCAGTCTAGAGGGGAAAATATGTTCTGTTCCCATCAGCAGCAGGGGTATTAAAGCCTTTACTCATAGAGCCACAGGATCACAGAATGGTTTGGATTTGAAAAAGTCTTTAAAGTTCATCCAGTCCCACTCTCCACCATGGGCAGGGACACGTCCCAATATCCCAAGGTGCTCCAAGCCCCATCCAACCTGGCCTTGGACCCTTCAAGGGATGGGGCAGCCACAGTTTCATGGACAACCTGTACCAGGGCCACCATGTCCCCATGAGTGACTCTTGACTGGATATTTCCTTCCACATGGCAGGAAGAATTCAGAGCTGACGCTCACAAAACAATTTTCCCAGACAATAAAATCCTTCCCAAAGCTCATGATCTGGACCTTGGCTGGCACTCTGAGGACAGAGACTGAGTCAGGATGTTTAATCTCTTTTCCTCATCCCCCACGGAGCTGCAGGAAGCTTTGGAGAAATCCTCAGAGGTTCGGTCCTCAATGCTGGTACCTCCTGGAAACAACAGCCACGGCCTGACTGTGTGGAGCTGTGTCTGCTTTCATCACTTTGGAGTCTGGCACCTGGAGACCTCAGTGAATATTTCCCTTTTTCACTTCTGTGTTCCCTCTGCAATTGATGCAGGGGGGAATGAAAAGGAGCAGGTTTGCACTGGCGGGAAGAAAGCTGCAGGTGCTGGGGAGATAAGCACTGCAGGGTTTGAAAGGCTTTTAGGTGGCTTAACACTTGCTTAACCAGCTGTTAATTAAACAAAACACGCAGATAAATTACAAAAGTGCCTCCAGTGCCCCCTAATGCTCTTTCTAACTATCGGTACAGCCTGAATTAGGGGACAGGGCATTTTCAAAGGCCACAGCACCAACTCTTCGATTCTCTGAGGTTCATCAGCCAAGTTCTCAACTTTGTTTGACCCCTTTTAATTAATAGTATCCAACAGGATCATCAGGAAAAGTTGCTGGGGGATTTTTTTCTTGGGGAAAAGCTCCATGAGTTATTTTTTGAGAGGAAACAAGGAGCCCTAATTTCTCTGGGGTAATTACTGCAAGACAGGCTGAGGCAAAGCAGTTGAAGTACATTTATTTCATCACAGGCACAATGCTAATTCAAAAACCTATTAAAAATGACAGAGACAGGAGGAGTTGAGCCTCCTCCATCCCTTCACAGCTTTACACTTCCTTAAATTCTTTCCCATGAGTGTTGTATATTCTCCCTGTTCTAGGTAGAATTCTGTATTCACAGTCTGACCAGTGCTGAAAAGTCTCTGTTCTTTATTTCCCAGGCCATCAGCAAGGGAACAGATGTCCATCTATTTTCATGACAGGACAAGAGGAAACAGCCTCGAGCTGTGCCAGGGGAGGTTCAGGTTGGATATTAGGAAAAATTTCTTCACTGAAATGTTACCAAGTGCTGGAACAGACTGCCTGGGGACGTGGTGGTGCCACCACCCCTGGAAGAGTTCAAAAAAATGTGGATGTGGCACTTGAGGTTGTTATTTAAAGGTGAATGTGATGGTGGTGCTGGGCTGGACTTGATGATCACAGTGGTTTTTTCCATCCTTAGCAATTCCATGATTTAAAGACCTGCCATGAAGTTAAAACATTTAATTATTACAGGTTTTAATTTTTTAAATGCTCTGCACGTATTTTACAGCCCTTTCTCCACTCCCCTATCAGGAACAGCACTCCTGCTCCTGGAGTAGGAGTCCTCAATAGAAAATGTATTAGTGCTTGTAAGGAGAACCATCTGATTCTTCCCAGGATCAGCATCTGACAGAGAAACAAAATAGATCTCTTTAGCAACTGGATAGCCTTATATTTCAGTGTATTGATCCACTGAAGTGTTATTTTGACCATATTTCTGCCTGCAAAACTCTTTGATGCCATGCAAAATTACTCAGCAGACAGGGTGTGAATTACAGTCTATAGCCATTAACAGACTGCTAAAAAAGATTTGTTTTAATGCTCTAAAAATGGCACACATGGTCCTGATTCTACTCATATTAATGTAAATCTGGGGGGGGGGGGAAGTGCTCTCTGAGTAGAATTTGTTTCTTCCTAAGTAAGAATGACTTGAATCAGACCTCCAGCAATAACTGCATGACTGGAACAGGTGGCTCAGGGAACTTATGGATGCCCCATCCCTGAAAATGTTCAAGGCCAGGCTGGATGGGGCTCTGAGCAACCCCAGGTAGTGGAAAGTGTCCATGAACTTGAAAAGGAAGATAAAGCCAAGGACAGAGGGTTAGACCAATCAGTGGTATGAACACAAGCACTTCCAAAAGAAACCAGGAGTACAGCAGGGATGGGACAGGTGAGCAGATGGTGGGTTTGGCCCCATTGTCTGCTTTGCATTCAGACTCAGGTACTGCCAGGCAAGAACTGAGCAGTTTGGGTTGGATGCCATCTCAAAAAGGGCAAAAGGAGGAGCAAAATCTTGGGTTTAAGAAGCCTCCACTTCATTCAGTCTTTGCTCTGTCCTCACCGTAGCAAAGTGCTGTGGGATTTTGGCTGGACCAAGAACAGGAACACAGCAAATGCCAGGCCAGTCTGGCCTCCAGGGTGGGGGAACACAACCCTGCTCTCTGTAAAGGAGGAAGGACAAGAAGGGGCCTAAAAACCCCCACAGGACTGGGTTCAACCTCTGGAAAAAGACAAGGCCAGTGGCTCATTAAACAGGGCTGGGCTGCGGAGTGGGAAAACCTTTATGAAAAGCAGCAGCTCCTTTCCCACACCTGTGAACAGGGGCAGTGGCATTGACCTTCCTTTGGAAAAGCATGCAGGGATTTAAGGATGGAAAGTGCTGCTTCAGCGCTGTTATTTTTATTCAGGGAGTGCTTCAGAGGCAGAAGGGGTTTTGGAACTTCTTTTAATTTATTTTTTTTATGCTCATCCAAGAGCATGAAGGGAATTCTGCTCTCATCCTTTCTGGACTGTGGGGCAACACATGTCACACCTGTGCCTCTGTGTCTCACCTGGCAGGGCTCTGATTTGGGAGAGAACACACCTAAGAAGGGTAGGAACAGCTTAGGAAAGGTCCAGCAGAGCTGGTGAAGCTTTTGGGATGGTGTAATATTATTTTCCTCTCTTTGAAGGGAGGAGGGGGCACCTCTAAAGTGTTTAGAATAACGAGCTGCCCCTCTGGCCCTTGTCAAGGTCTTCCCTGAGTTCTGGCCACTTTTCACTTGGAGTTCTCTGAATTCACTCCTTCCTGCCAAGGGTCAGGGACAAAAATTTTAGACTGAGACATCACAGGAGAGGCTGCTCCCCTCAAGTTTCCAGCCCTGTTTTATGCTGATTCAAAGACATGAATATTTTGTTTGGATAATTAGCTGCAACTTTTATCTGAACTGAGCCTCAAGCACTCCAGTATTTTTGCCATTTCTGCTATGGAGTCGTGGGATTTATTTCTCCCGTGGCCTGTTACAAATTCAGATCAGATAGCTGGCATTTATCCTGACCTGACCTGACCTGAGTTCATCCTGATTTTCCTCCTCCAAGAGCCAGGAAAACATCACAGGTAGAGATCGCTCAGGTTAAATATGCGAGGTGCATCCTGCAGACTGGGAAAGCAATCCACTCCTTTAGCCTGCAACTGCTTTCTCCTCCCTACTTTAGGTGATAGTCAAAGCCTGGATTGCTCTTTAACATATTTAACTGGGGGAAATAATTTGTTTCCTTCAATCTGTTTATAGACAGAGGAGGATTTTTTTTTTAATATTAGAGAATTCAGCACATTTTTCCCTGCAGCAGCTGCACTTTGGTTTATATTAGAGAGAGATTGATAACTTCACAGAGCAGCACTCACAGCCCTTCTCTGAAACCATCGACACCCACTCACTCCAGAGCCAGTCCCTGCAGAACTAGGGGAGGATTCACAAGGCTGGGCATGGCAAAGGAGCACTTCTGGTTGTAACCACAGCAGGGTTTCCCTTCCCTCACTTGTAGGAGAGTGGAAAAGATGGGGGATGCATAAAAATTAATTCTGGTTTTGGATAAATTTTTAGGAACAGAACTTAACCCATTCGGAAAAATCCTAAAATCTCAGGTCCTCTCTGACCACATGATCCTTGTAGCTGCATTCCAGAATGGTCCTCCAGTGCCACCCCACTGCAAAAGGGTCCATGCCAAGCCCTCAGGCCACAGGAGGGACAGATTTGGGCTGCCAGGCAGCTTCTCCTCCTCTTGCATGAGTATCTTGGCTCATCAACCAACTCAATGCATTAAGGGCGTTTCTGGGAGGATAAATCCAAGTGGAAGGGGAGGACAGGATGAGCTGGCCCCTCTTAAACATTCATAGTCTGAGTAAGATTTAAACACTCTGCAAAACATCCAGATTTGGGGAATTCTGAAAAAAAGAAGGAGGATGCAACCCTCAAATCCAAGCGGAAGGGGAGGACAGGGTGAGCTGGCCCCTCGCAAAGTCCTGTAGGTCTGAGCAGGATTTAAACACTCTGCAAAACATCCACATTTGGGGAATCCCCGAAAAAAAGAAAAAGGGAGATGCAAACCTAGGCTGGTCTAGCAGGGGAATGGACACTGCTGGGACTGTCCATGAATCTGTAGAGGATAAATGAGTAGTAGGGAGGGAGCTGGAGGGATCTTTGCGCCCAGAGCTGGCGAGTCCAACTCATCCTGTGTCACCAGAGTTCCTGCACCACACCTCCAACACTGCGGTGTCACAGAGGGGAGGGGAGGAGGGGGAAGAGAGAGAAAATGGAAAGAGAAACACAGTTCCCCGAGCTGGCATTTTAATATTGAAAGGCTGTGAAATCTAATAAGAGCTACAAGGGAGGGTGATGTATATTTTCCTCGTGCTAGGATGAAATTGGGATTCAATAACTAAATGTGACAAAATATGCAATTTCCCATAGATTTCATGCAGCAGGGCGCTTCCTGTGTAATAACCTTAAACCAGGAATTTTTTCCCTGAGCCCAACCAAGATCTCTTGCCTCCATCTTATCTGAGGAATAGTTCACCCCCATGAAGTACAGGCTGCCACTTTAGCTGTGCCTTATCACTGCCTGTTGGCACATGGCGAACAAAAGTTGATTATTTTCCCCCCTTTTCTTCCCCATAAATGATATCTTCCTGCTTCTTCCTGCAAGCAATAAGCCTGAGCTGTGAATCATGGGGGAAGAGTAATTTTTAGTTGGCCTCGGCCTCTTTCATGGAGCTGAGGTGTAAAGAGCCTTTGAAATGTGTTTCATTAAGACCTCTTGGCGATGCCTGTTGATTTCAAGGCCGTATTGACCATCACAGAGAGGATGGGGAAACTGCAGCAAAGCTGCTCCCAAGCCCTGGCATGAAACCCTGCCCTGGATGTCTTTTTCTAAGTGGGATGACACGCTGGACATGGGCCCATGACCTTGACCCACACAGTCTAACTTTGGAGTTGGATCTGATTCTGAGGTTGGCCTTGTTTTGTACAGGAGGGAGTTGGACCAGATGACCTTCAGAGCTCAGTTGCCACCTCAATTATTTCATGGCTTTGTGCATAGTTGTGCTTTAAAAGCCCTGGTGAGAAGGGTGAGCTGGAGGTTTGTGTGAATAAAGGGCACGGGGACATAATCACAAGTGCTCCAGCGCCTGCATTTTCACCTCTTATTGCCTGTCAGCAGTAATGGCCTGTCCCTGCAACCCTCCCCTTCCCCAATTTTGCAGAGTGAGCTTCTCCCACGAGTTATTCACATGCCCTTAACTCCCCTTTATTTAAAAAAAAAAAAATACAAACCACAAAAACTCTTGCTTAACCTCCTAACTGAGCTTTATTCTGACACGTGCGTCCACCAGGACCTGCAACACGTTAGCTCGGATTGCTGCCCTCTCCTAATCATCCGAAGCAGCCAAGTTAAAAAGGAGTATTAATCAATAAACAATCTGCCTTTAATCAAACACGTTTTGCTTTGCAGCCCAGGGAGGGGTGAGCACAGGGGCAGGAGGGCTCAGCTGCCCAACACTTTAAGTGGCCAAAGTGAGAGCACCCCTTCTGCCTCCAATCCCAGGAAGCTCTGATTGCCATTCCAGGGATGCCCAGGGTAGCTAAAAACTCCCTCCTTCCCTCTCTGCTCCGGGTACAGCTCCAGCGCGGCAGGGAATTAAATCCCCATCACCGTCAGGTTGGAGAACCACAGTAATAAAATGTGCATAATGACACCCTCCCTCTTTGCTCACCATCAAAAGGCCCCGTCTTTGTTATTGCAGGCGGTTTGATTTTGTCTTATCACTTTCCAGCTGGGTGTGTGATGATTTTATTGGTGTGCACTGTTACTCTGCCTGCCCTGGGGATGCCGAGGTTTCGCTGGAGAGGCAGGTGAGCAGATTTTTTTTTTCTTTTGCTCTCCTCCAGCCACGCTCCATTAAAAAAGAAAACCTACAAAAGATGTGAGCTAATAAAGCAGCTCCAAAGGAAACTCTGTGTAATTAAAACCTCTGGTAACAGCAGTCCAACGTGAGGAGGGTCAGACTTGGAGCAGGTTTCTCTCTCCCGCTAATGTTGGTCTCAAGTATCAGCTCGGGGTTTGAGTGCCGAAATTTAATGGCCCATCTGATTCAATGGAACTTATTGTCATTGCCACTTAACTGGGGTTGATATCAAGATAACAGCTTATGAGCAGTTCCTGTGTGGTCCTGATCACTGGTATTGATTTCAATAAGGTGTGGGCTGGATCCTTGACACTCTAATTCTGAAATCAATGGAGCTGGGGCGCTTCACTCCGCCTCAGCGCCGGGGAAATCAGGTACATGCCTTTAACAATAAACCAGCCATTTAAATTATTTGTGCAGTCCTTTAGGGAGCTCTGCCAGGCAAAGCAGAGATCCTGCAGATGTAGAGGACATGCAAGGCAGGGGTGTCTTGAGCAGAGGGATGGAAGGAGGGAATTTACTGATTCTCACTCAGAGCACTGTCTGGTGTGTTTGTGGAAGGGCGGAGAGTCAATTGATCCCATCCTGGGGGATGTGAGCTCTCAGACAGACCACAATTCATTTGGGAAGGGGATGTAGGGTCAAAGTTGCTTCGAGTTGTGAGTCCTGAATGACTATTCACAGCAAATTGGACCCATCATTGATCACGACATCCCAGCCCCAGCCTAAACTTCCCCAGAGTGCAGGAAACAAAGCAAAGGTGTTAAGGAGAGGGGAGAGCAGGTAAGAAGGAACTGGAGATGCACCTGCATTCATGCTGGAGAACTCTGGAGCGGTGCAAACTGCAGCTGTGAGGGAAATACACAACTCCTTGTCAAGGGAGTGAATGGCACCAACCAAGAATTCCCTCCAGAAATGCCCTTTCACCTTTCATCTGATTCAGGAAAAAGTGTGGTGTCTCCAAAGGTGAGTCTGAAGGGTGTTCCGTGGATAAGATGGAAGCAGACTTGGTTGCGGTGTGACGCTTGGCTTAGGGTGGCACTTTTTACCAGAGGACACCCATCCAGAACTCCCCAGAAATGGGCTGGTTTGTGATAATAACAATAATGCAAATTGCAGCAAAATAAAGAGATAAATCTCCTTCACTGAAGTCTGGGAGAGGTTTCTTTTCTGACACCCTAGCAGGCCATGGTTGCACACTGAGGAAAAAAGCTCACTCTCTTATAGCCTCTAAACAGGTAAATATTACCTTAAAGGTGACTATTTAAAATGGCTTTTTCCCCTGTTTTTAAATGATGAAGACTGATACACTGGTTGCTGCCAGTCTTGGATGCACTTGAGAAAATCAAACTCCAGCAAGTTTAATGGGCTCAGCTGAGCCCTCCAACTTCATTCCTCTTTGCATTTAAGCACTGGACTGTTCCTGAAAACTGGGAAGCCACACAGATCTGGCTACCAGTATCACCCCTTGACCCTTCTTAATTCCTTCTGGACTTTCAGAGACCAGATTTGAACCCCCCCAGTGCACAGCTCATCAAAGGGAATGTTGTAAATTACACCAATTACGAGTACCCTGCCACATCTCTCATTATCATAAGACTTATTTTGCTCTGCCACTCCTTATCAACACCAAGATCTTCATTAGATTAATTTGGCAGCTGAATTTTAAAACAAAGGACATCAGACTTTCCATAGGCTCAGCTGGTCCTGGAACACAAAGATTCCTCAGAGTTTGGCCTCTCTCTCCCAACCCTGGACATGGATTTCCTCACATGGAAACTGCCATGCCTGTGGCAGTGCTGTGGATTAATAAACAAGAATGAATTTCCCTGATTTTTGCTTTTTGTCCCTCCCTCTCTCAAAAGAGCTTAAAATAGCTCAGACAATGTGGCCCAGGCTGGTGCTGAGACCAGTATTGATTTATGCAGGTGGGAGATAATTATTATTTCTTAAGGTAATGGCAATAGTCCAGTAGCTGTGAGCATGTGGGAAGGACAGACAGCCATGCTCCTTCCTTTATTTACTCTCAGTAACTTCCAGATCAGCTCAGCTCAGCTGAGAAGGCAAAAGAAGGAGTTGATTTTCCCTTACTCTCCACACTGGGAATGGCACCTGGCATGTAAATAATCCATCTGTCCATCACTCAACATCCACCAAGGGAAGAAGTTCTGCAGGAGGGATTTCAGCTGCAGTTTGGGGGATAACGTGGAGGTTTTGCTTTCCTGCTGCTTTCCCAGCTGCACAGAGTGCTTGGGAATGCATGTGAAGACAGAGAATGCAAGTGAAGGGACTTAAAGGATGAAGGAGGAATAAATTCACAGCCCCCTGAGCGTGCCCAAATCACAGGACCATCCTTCCCCTGAGCCTGCACTGCAGAAATGTTCACTGAGCTCTCTACCTGTGATCTCCAGCTGGACACCAGCACGGTGCTGCCACCTCCCTGTTCCCCTCTGAGATTGGATGTGACTCCTTTATAAACTCCCAGTTTGTCTCTCTTGCCCTGATAAATGTTCTCCTCTGCCGAGGAGCCTGCACTGCTTAACCCACTCCATTACCATTCCCCTTGAAGCTTTACACATTGTTTACAAACAGAATTTCCCCTGCCACTGCCAAAGTGGTGCCTTTTTCCCAGAGCATCAGACAAGGTGATGCTCGGGGAGAGGTGGAGTGACACAGTTATCCACCTTGCCTGGCTCTGTCTGTTCCCTATGGATATGGGAAGCGACACATTTCCAGCAGGTAATTACATGTTGTCATCTCACTGTGCACTGTGCAATGCTCTGTGAGAAACCCTGAAATCCCTGGAAACACGTTTGAGAGAACCAAGCTGAGGTGAGAGCAGTGCAGGCAGATTATTCCACTGAAAGCTGGGAATAGCACTCCACGTGTTACTTTGGCTGATCCATGGAGTTTTCTTCAAGGTCCCTAAAAGGATGCAATTTAGGGAAGCAGAGCAAGGAGCAAAACTTCTTTGAATTTAAAATTACACAATACTTAGGTTGGAAAAGACCTCTGAGGTCATCGAGTCCAACCTGTGGCTGATCCCCACCTTGACAACCTCACTGGGTGCCAAATCCAGTCATTGCTTGTTCACAGAATGATCCAACGTAATTAATCTGATCCAGCAGCTGCAGCCTAAACCCTGTGTTTCACATACAAATCCAGATGTTGACCTTGATCCTGAAGAAGTCCAGGCATTGCCTGAGCTGACCCTTGGCTCCAGATGTTTATCCTCACATCCAAAGCTGTGTTCTGATCTCCACAGCCCCCTCCAGATCTGCCAGGGAGAGGAAACAGAGTGTGGAGGTGAATGGCTGCTCTTAGAGGAGGAGCAGGAGAGGTGCAGCATTTTCGATGAGATTTGCCATTTTCACACACACTCCTCTGAATTCCAGACAGCTCTTCTGGGTGACAGTGTCCATATATCCATTGTCATCTGCTGTTTGGGAACATTCCCACAAAAGGATGCAGCTTTAAAGAAATGCTCATTTTCCCAGCAAATATCCACATATGCATAAAATGAAGGACAGCAGTGTGAAAAGCAAATTCTAATTCTCTGCTTCTCCCTTGTTTCCCATCTTTCTTCTTCCCTCTCTGAACTTTCAGCCACCCACTTGGTACCAAAAGCACTTTGCCACCACCAGCCCTAGGTGGAACAGCGAGGAAGAATTTGGAAAAAAGCCCCTGGATTGAAACTGTTTCTCCAAACTTGCTGGAGAAGAGTTATGAATAAAAAGCATTCACCAAAAATCAGAATCCCTTCAGGGACACATGAAAAGAGCTCCATTCATCCATCTGCCATGAATAATTCAGCCCTCCTGAACTTGGGAAAGAGGATATTTAGTGCGCTTTGCAGAGGAGGAAGAGGATGGAGATCAGAGGGGCTGAAGAGTTTGGAGATGCCACTAGGAGGGTGGATGAAGTCAACTGGGAGACATTTTGAAGGGTAGGAAATTCTTAACAGGATCTGAATGCTCTCAGTTGTGCCATTCCAGGGTGAAGAGGTGCAATAAAGCAAAAATCCCACCTCCACTCACCTGGCTCACACACGGAGAATTGGAGGGAGAAGGTTTTAGGGCCGGAGTTACAGCACTGCAATCAATCCAATAAAGATTGTGCCAGGGAAGACAAGGGGAATTTTTTGGCTTTTAAGCTGAGGGAAAAGCCGAGCTCTGCAGAAGACACCCCAGACAGGCTTTTGAAGGCAGAACACAGGACGTTTTCCACAGCTCTGCTGCTCACATCTCCAAGCACAGGATTTCAGCAGTCATTAAACAGGGAGCATTATTTCCAGTGGTGACAGCTTCAGATTCCCTAATTTTCTCCTGGATGTGGAATTCCCCCTGCCTGCCCCAGCTCGCTGCTGTTTCACTACGCCGGGCTCATCGCCTCAACTCTCCTGGGCTTTGACAGATGGAATTAGGATACAGCAGCACTGCAGCAAGACTGCAGATGGTTTCAAACAACTGACTCCAGCACCAAAATGCTTCTAATTCCCATTTTAAATGGAGCTGGCTTCCCTGGGGAGGGTGCCTGGCTCTTCTAGGTGTTGCAGTGGGCTGATAGAGGGCGAGACGCACTCCGAAACGCAGCACTAATAAAGAAAATTAGGAGAAACTTGTCCTTTCTGTTGGAGGAAAGCCAGCATGGGGAAAAAAAATGCCATGAGTTTTCTTCATCTGTAGATTTCACTGAGCTGCACCCAAACCGTTGGCTGTTTCCAGAAGTAAAAGTACCCTTATATGAGTTTTTGAAAAAAACCAGCACTGTCAGAGATTTTCTCGCTGAAAGCCAGGTGGGTATAGCAGAAATAATAACACTAATAGAAAAATAAAAGTAGCAATTGTAGCAGCAATAATAATGCAATAACTCGGCCTCAAACTGCAGCCCTTGTTCAGGGAACTGTTCCAGATTGCAGGGGATAAGGACAGGACTTTTTTTTTTTTTTTTAAGGTGGATTTGGTTTTGATCAGACTCCCTGTGGCTGCTGGAATGCTTTTCTGGCACAAGAAAGGGGGAGCATCTGGGAAGAAGGTGAGAAATGTCCCTGTGAGCACCTACTGTAGTAATGCTTTGTTTAAAAAGATAAAATGCATAAATTAGATATGAGGAAGAAATTCTTTATATTAGAGGGTGGTGAGGCCCCGGCACAGGGTGCCCAGAGAAGCTGTGGCAGCCCTGGATCCCTGGCAGTGCCCAAGGACAGGTTGGATGTGGCTTGGAGCAGCCTGGGACAGTGGAAGGTGTCCCTGTCCATTGCGGGGTGTGGGAATGAGATGATTTTTAAGGTCCTTTCCAACCCAAACCATTCCATGATTTCATGTATCTGTGATAAATATAATAAGAAAACAAGGACAATAAGGAAACCCCCAAAGACATCCCTCAAAAAACCACAGTTAAAACCACCAGAACTAATTAAGGGACTCATCAGTCCCTTAATCAGGATTTTGAGTTGTTTTTTTGGTTTTTTTTTTCCGTGGCTTTCTGATTTCCATCATAAGTCTCACACACAGTTAAAGGGGGGTGATGAAGATCACCAGTGGTGGCTGTGGGGAGTTTCCAGATGCCTGTAGGACCATGGTGGGATCTGGACTGTTTCCTTATCCTTGGGTCATGGTCCTTGTAGGAAGCTGCTGCCTCCTGTGGCAGGAGAAGAAACAAGATGATGATGATGATGATGATGATAATAATAACAATATCATCATATCGTATCTTATAATATCATATCATCAATAGCAATAACAACAAACAACCAAAATGTTGGGGAGGGAAATTAAGTAGCTGCAGCAGCAATTTAAAGAACAGAAGCACAGCAAAGGTTAAAAGAGAATTTAAGGCAGCAGGTCCCACACGCTGCCCAATTTTAAAGATTCATTCTGCTTCTTGTGGATGAGATTTGTGGGTTTCAAGGCTAAATTCCAGAAGAAAAATGCTTTCCAAATTGACCCAAGGCAGCATTTCACACCCTTGGAATTAAAGACAAGTGCGGTGTCGAGCCCTGCATCCACAAACAGCTGACAGGGCTGGGGCTTTCTCAGTGTGAACAGCAGGGCTTGAGTCTCTCTTTGCCTGAAATGGCACAGGGAATGTGGAATCCCTGCAATCTCCATCCCTGCAGGTGACCAGAAGATGTCTGGATGTGGTTCTGTGCAGCTGGCTCTGGGTGGCCCTGTACAAGCAGGAAGATGGGACCAGGTGAAATCCAGAGGCCCCTTCCAACCTCAACCAGGCTGTGATCAGGTAAAGCTGGCTGGAAAACTATTTCATACCCTGCAAGAACTCAGAATAATTTCTGTTTTATGCAGGGATGAATTCAGACTCTTCAAGTTTTGTTCCTGAAATGCAGGTGAGAGAAAAACTTCCCTTCCCCCCATCAGTGTCCTCCTGGCATTTGTCCCTGTTACAGAACAAAGAAATTTTTCTATCCTAGAAAAATGTCCTGGGGATTGGTCTCCAGCTAGAACTCTTCATTTCTGCAGGAATTACCAGAGGATTCTGCTGGTTCCTGCCCTGAATCTCCATCACCACAGCTGAGTGGGTTTATGAGACTGTTGGCTCTCCTGGAGCAGAAATTCCCTGTTGGCTCAAATGTGGATCCTTCCCTGCAAGAAAAAGTTGAGATAAAACAAGATTTCTAAAGCAAAATAATTTCCCTGGCCCATGGTTTTGCAGCTCCTGTGCTCTATGGTGACTGGGGCAGAGAAGGAGGAGGGGTCCCAGGGCTTTAAGCCTGGGTGGAATTGGGATTGCAAGACTCTGGGAAAGGCAGGGCTTCCCTGGGCCATAAACTGAGCAAAAGATGCAGAGAAAAGACTTAGAGAAAAGCACCACTGCCTCTGGAGTTTGGGGCAGGCATCCAGGGATTCCTGGTGCATCCTGGTGATGAGATCCTGGTGATGAGATCCCGGTGATGCCGCCCTTCCCTGCTCCCTCTGCTCCTTCCCACACTTCCAAACCCGCAGCTGGCTCAGTTTCCTGCTCTCAGTGCTGATATCAGAGCACAGAATTGATTTTGTCTCTCAAACCTGGCCACCCAGGACTCCAGGTGCCTCCCAGAGATGGAGGAGGCAGCAAACAACTTGGGGACATTGAAACTGTGGAATAAACCTCAGGCATGAGAGCCCTCTTGGCTTCTCCTGCAGTCTCGGAAGGTCTGAGCTGCTGCAGCAGCACAAAACTCAAGAATCCAGAGCAGATGCAAAGATACTGAAGTTATTGAGGCCATGAGACAGAGCAATAAATCACAGAGCACTACGGGTGTGATTTTGTTATCTTCATGACGTAAAACCCCTCCTCCTCTCAGCCGTCTCCCATCCACATGACTCGTGGCAGAAGCAGCCCACTGCGTTTTTGGGAATGAAATCATCGGGGACAGCAGCAATTCAGCTCTCCAAGCAGATGGAGAGGGGAATCTTGTGTCTGGAGCATGTGGGAATGCTTCAGATTTGCTTCTGCAGGCACAAGGTGCTGCAACGTGCCCCTTCCTCCCTCTTCTGGCATTCAGCTCGTTCGACAAGACCAGTTCATGCCAAAAAAACATCGGGTCTGATTCTGTTTTCTCTTTTTCCTGCCAGGATGGCTGGAATGGATGTGAGCAATGCCTGCAAGTCTGGGTGCTCCCAAAAAAATCAGCTTCTGTCCTGCAAACTGCTTCCCACAGCACTTTGAAGAGCCATTCCTTGCCCAAAAGTCCATCCAACCTTCCCATCCTTCCCAGAGAGCTGAAATTAGCACTGAAAAGAAATAATCACCAAGGAAGGGGTTTATGGGACAACTCACCCTGGTGGGAGGATTGGCAGAGCAGATGCTGCAGATGGGACCACAGGCAAGCTGGTGAGGGAAAGGGCAAACATGGGAATTGCGTTTCCCAGAGCTGAATGAGATTTGGGCAATAAAACTGAATATTCTTGAAATGTGAGGCACGCTTTCGTTTCTTTCCGCAGTCTGTGGTGAAACTGCCTTATGTTTGCAAATGTTTTTGAGGGGAATGAGGCCATTTTCAGCAGGGCAGGAGGGGTTTCAGCAGCAGCAAAAATTTGAATGAGAGCAAAGGACAGGACCCCCAGCAAACTCCTTCCCACTTATTACACCTTTGCAGCAGGAAGAAGTGAAAATATAATCACATTTCCCCGGAAAAATAATTCATTAAAAAAAAATTTCATTATTGTATCCATGAGTTCTCCAAATTCAAATGGATAAAAGTTCCACAGAGTCAGAAGTCACCAAAATGCATCTGTTACCCCATAAAATACAGTCAGGTTGTTTTGCAGGGCTAACCCCTTCACTCCTTCCCCAGAGAACAACTGGTGACAGCTGCAGTTGACATTATTTAAACATTTCAGTATTACGTTTCTGCTTTCATTTTTCATCACCTTTCTCCTGAAATTCTCCAGAACTGGCCAGTTCAAAGCAAATAGCTGGAGGAAATGAGAATAAAAAAATAATGTAGGCAGTCCCAGCCTACTCATTTTTTTTAGAATGGTATGATTCCAAAACTAAATAAAAGCCTACATATCCTCTTCCAAATCAATGATTATGATTTAAATAAACAGATTGGGAGACTGAGAGAGAAACAAAATTAGATGGGGAATTACATTTTTCCAAGGAAAATGGGACTGACCTGGACGATGCTTTTGGTGTAAAGGTCGTCCCACAAGGACACAACAGCTGTGCCCATTTCCAAAAAGTGATGAGGGCTAAAAATAAAGATATAATAAGGAGTAATAAAGATACAACTTCCATCCCAATGAAACATGGCCAAATAATTACTCAGAAATGAGAAAGTCAAAGAGAGAAAGTCTCCCACATGGCTTTTCCCCTGATTTACTGTGGGAGCCTGCCTGAGACTGGAGTTATATTTATAAGCATCAGATATGAGTGCAGCTGATGGAAGCAGGATCAGCAGGTCCTGTCAGAGATGAGTCAGGAAAGATGTCAGCAAACCTTTTCCTTCCTTTCTCAGCATGCTGGCTGCTCAGCCACCCCCTTATTTACCACCCTGTCCTCACAGCTTGGGAGCTCAGCCCTGGAAGTTCAACTTCCACCTCCAGCTCAGCCTCTTTTCCCTCAGGCTCTGCCCAGCTCCTGACTGTGCTGCTCATCGTGGAATTGCATCCTCCAAAAAGGGCCTTGAAGGACCAAACTGAGCTCTGTGGATTGCTCAAAAAATCAAGATATTCAGCCGGGGTTTCCATGCTGTTACATAAGTTTACAAGTTGCTCAGCTCTTCCCTGAAAGCCACCTGGAGCTGCCACCCCTCCTGGCAATTAACCACTCCCATTTTCTTGGCAGGACAAATGGCCACAGAGCGAGATGTGAAACGGAATCTCTCTCTGCTGGAGAAGTCAGGGGTGGCAGGATGGGCTGCTTTCAGCTGGGGCAGAGCTGATTTTCTTTCCAAGATGATTTGGGCACATCCTAATTTTCTGAGGTCCCACCTGCAGAGCTCAGGGAGGGGTGCACACCACTGTAATTTTGATTTGGAATCCCAGAATGGTTCAGGTTGAGAGGAACCTTAAAGATCATCCAGTGCCACCCCATCCCATGAGCAGGGTCACCTTCCACTGACCCAGGCTGCTCTCAGCCCTGTCCAACCTGACCCTGGACACTTCCAGTGATGGGGCAGCCTTTAAATTCTCCCCTCTAGCATGCAGGACAGCAGAATTAAAGGAGATTTGTGGGAATCAACCTCTCCAGCTGCCACAAGCAGCACTCTCTGCTTCTGCTCCTTCCAAGAAGAGCCACAGCTCTGCAGGAAAACACATCCCAGCTCCTCCAGGCCCCAGCTGCAGGCACAGATGGGACCAGGCTGTGCAAGATGTTAAATCTGCCATGTGAGAATCCCGTGCTCGAGGCTGTGCTGGCTCCCAGCACCCCCAGACCTTCACCGTGAAAGGAATAAGGAACTTGTCTTCACAAACAAACTGTGGGTCTTGCCAGTGGATAAAACCAGCACTGAGAGATAAAAGAAACAATGGGGAGGATTCCATTGATTGGTGAATGGAACAAGGGAAATTTGCATTTAC
Source organism: Petroica traversi (assembly GCA_025920805.1). NCBI lineage: Eukaryota > Metazoa > Chordata > Aves > Passeriformes > Petroicidae > Petroica > Petroica traversi. Next base: position 12,921,330 of record JAHLSL010000061.1, on the reverse strand, counting down.
AAACAAACCAAAGGGCTGCTGATACATAAAACTGAATATTGGAAGATGAAAGGAACAATGAGAAGATCCATAAATTCCATAAGGAATTCCACTGAGTGACACAAGGGAAGGACAAAGGAGGGGGGAATTATACATTAGAGGGGGGTCTTAGGTATTAGGGGTTTTTGGAAAGTCTGTGCCTCTGGAATACCTCAGCCAATGGGGAAAGAGAGAGGGACATGCAGGAAATTGAGATAAAAGGGAGGCTGCATCCTCAAAAAAATCTGAGAGATCCTGGGGAAATGCCCCATGGCCTCTCCCGTAACTCAAATTAATTTACAGGACTCCTCTGTCTCCTTTTTGGACATGAACCTCTGCTGTTTGTGGATTGATTTTCCTCATAACCAGCAGATCCCTCCTCATGTGCCAGAGCAGAGCATCAGCATCCCAGGAGATGAAGGGGTTTTGCCAAAGCAGCCCAACAAACCAGTGGCAGCTTTGGGGATGGATTCTGGTTTCATCTCCTGGCTCTGGAGGCAGAACAGCCCGTTGGAAATGTGGTGTCCCCTCCTCTCACTGACAGATTTGCCTCTCGAAATAGAGGCATTTAGAGTCTCACAGGCAAAACTGGCTCAAAAATGCAACGATTTAGCTCTCAGATGAGCCAGCAGAAGATGTGAAAACAGGAAAGCAAAGAGAGCCCGGCTGTTTCAGCCTTCCTTGGTGGGGAGAAATAAATTTATACAACAAATGGGGTGAGGAGAAGGCATTGAGGCATGGACTGGGCTGACAGAAGGAACCCATTTCCCTCACAAATCCCAGGCTGAAAGTTTCAAAGTCGCTCCAGGGCAAGAGCTCTGGTGAAATGGCCTTTTTTTTTTTTTTTTGTTCGCAGCTACCAAAGCATTTTTGTTGTGCCCATAATTTAGCTTCCCAAATTAAGGAAAAGGGAAGTGTGGAAGTGCCTTGGGGGAGCATGTGGTTTGTGTCTGAGTTCAATTTTGGCCCAGACAAAGCCCAAGGAGCCCAGCTAACCTTGGAGCTGCCCCAGGAGGAGCAGGGATCTGTCAGCTGGACGTGTCATATGCTGGTCCCCTGCACACAGCACCTGATGGATGAGGTGATTTGAAGTTTTTGACAACAGCTTTTTGCAGTGGCGGGGGGGAAAAATAGTTTTATTTTTCCAGCAAGTTGCAGATAAATGAGTGGAGTTTGCTGGAGTGCAGGGAATGCAGAAGGCAACAGAGTCAGGGATTCGTGAGGGGAATGGAAAATGCAATGGAAAATTAAGTTGGGAGAGAGAGAGAAAATCTGGTGTTCAAATCCTTTAGTGTTTGTCAGGAGGAGAGGAGAGGAGAGGAGAGGAGAGGAGAGGAGAGGAGAGGAGA
>JAHLSL010000061.1:12806030-12919953 GCA_025920805.1 Petroica traversi | reverse complement strand
AGGAGAGGAGAGGAGAGGAGAGGAGAGGAGAGGAGAGGAGAGGAGAGAGGAGAGACCTCATTGCATCCTTCCACTACATTAAGGGGGCTCGTAAAACAGAGGTAGAAGGATTTTTCCTCAGTGATAGAGAAGGGAAAATGTTTTTAAACTAAAAGAGGAGAGATTTAGATGTTTCTCTTGGAAGCGGTAGGATTTCTCATCCAGAGGAGTGTCCAAGAGTGACATTTAGGGCAGAAGAAGCTCATCAGTGAAACCTCTAGCACAGAAATTGTGATGCATCACAGGAGGACGATGAGGGAAGGACACAAAGGACAGCTGAAAAAGGAGAAGCTAATGCAGTGACTTCATGTAAGTATTCCAGGGGTGATGCAAGGAAAGTATTAATGTCATCAAAATATTGGCACTAGGTCGAAAATCTGAAAACCAATGTTAAGATGTTTCATGGTCTGTTAAATCACATGATGAGGTATTTTGGACATCAAAAAAAGGATTTTATATGAATGAGCATTGTTCTCCAGGAAAACAGACCAATACCAAATGGAATTAGTACAACACAGCAGAAAGTAGCTAATAATAATAATAAAAATAATAAATCCTGCCATTAGATTTTCACAGCCTAATTATTCAGAGGGTTAGTCACTAATGGCCTGAGACACCCCCATCACAGAGAACACAAGGAGTCAGGAGAAATGTGACTGCAGATAAGTGGCCTGAATTACGGATAATGATAAATAAGAAATATATTTTGCAGTTCTTTCGTAGCCCCAATCTGCGACTCTCAAGGAACTTAATGAGTCCATGTGACCCTTTTGGTAGCAAGAGATTTTGGTCACCTTAATTTGCTGCATTTGTGAATTAATTAGGCAAAATATCCAATGATCCCTCAATTTCTGGCTATTAAGCACTTTGCCCTCCATAATCTGCGTTCCACTGTTCTCTGACGTCGGGCTTGAAAATTCTGGAAGAATCTGACAAAATTAAGGTTCTGGCAGGTTTTCAGAGCAGCGGTTGAAATATTTTTGTGGTGTTTATGTGAGTCTGGGAAGTTGTTTGGGATTTTCTGCTCGTGCACAGAAGAAGAGAATGAGAAGTTTGTCACCATCCTGGAGGGTCCAGGGTCAGATCCCTACACCTGACTAAAGTCTAGAAAATTATTCTGTATTTTCATTTTTGGAAGCTGGACAACGACAGCTTTTGCTGCTTCACATTTTGCAGGTGTATTCTTTGCTTGCTGTCGGGAGTCTCAGAAACAGCTGACACCAGATATCACAATGTTGATTGATTTGATACATTAATTTTCTTGATAACCCAGGTGTTTTCCTTGGAAAGGTAAAAAAAAAAAAAAAAGATCTCTGACCTGAAGTAATAAGCTAATAGAGTTCGTGTTTTGACTTTAGAGAAAGGGGGGAGAGAGATGAGAGATTCATAAATATATTTATGCTTTCAATCCACTCCAAATGATTAAACTGTCCCTGGTTTATAGAAAAAAAAACAAAAACAAAAACAAAAACAAAAAAAGAGAGAAAGTGCAAAGGAATTCTTGGATTTCCTGGTAAGCAAATCATTCATTAAAAAAGAACACTTCATTGTGGATAGAAACACCTTCTGTTTGATTCTTTACAACACAGAAGCATCATCAACTGCCTGCCATGGAACTTTGGAAAGGTCAAGATTAGCATTAATCATATTTTGGAATGCTGATAAAGGATGTTTTCGCTGCTAGCAAAAAAAAAAAATTAAAAAGAAAAAGAACAAGACTTCTTCTTACATATTCCCATCACATTATTCAAAGCAGGAGAAAAACAATTTCCAACTGATTTGGAAACAGCAAACCTGATCCTGTGCTGATTGGCAACCAGTTATTATTGCTGTTCATTATTTGTGCGCGGGTTGCCCGAGGATGCGCCGTGACAAACACTGGGAGCTCTCTCTGGAATGGAAAGTTCCTCCCCCAGCTGATCAGAGGAAAGCTGGGAGGAGAGGGGAGGAGTGGAGGGGTGCAGTGATCTCCTCAAGGTTACTCCACAGGCAGGAACCAGATGTGGCAACATCATCCAAATCTGTGCCAAACACACCCAACAGGAACATCCTTGGATTGCAGGTGGAGTCGAGCTCTCTTCTGGAGACTCCCCCTTACCTGACATCATGAACTGTAGATTTATGTCTCTGCTGTGCCATCCTGCTTTGGCCCTGACCATGAGGCCACGCAGAGCCAGAAGAAGAATTAGGCTGAGAGAATTGGGATTGTTCAGCCTGGAGAAGAGAAACAAGTTGACAAGAAAGATGGAGAGAGACTGTTTACAAGATCCTGGAGTGAGAGAGCAAGGGGGCAAAGCTTCAAACTGAATGAGAGTAGGTTTAGATTGGATATTAGGGAAAAAAATCTTTACTGTGAGGGTGAAGCTCTGGCACATGTTGCCCAGTGAAACTGTGAATTCCTGGATGTTTCCAAGGCCAGGATGGATGGGATTTGGAGCAGCCTGGGATAGTGGGAGGTGTTCCTGCCCATGGCAGAGGTGGAACTGGATGGTCTTTAAGGTCCCTTCCAACCCAAACCATCCTCTGGAGACATGGGTCATGTTCCTCCTCCCCCTTGACAGAAACACCCAGGCACTTTGTTTCCCTCTTATTTCAGTGCTGACTAACATGGGGAGCATGATAACCAGACATTTTAATTATGCATAAATTATTCTTTCCTCCAAGTACTGCTTAAAAAATAAAAAAAATTTTAAAAAAAATTAAAAAGCCTGGAGGGGGCAAAACGCAGCACAGCTTGCTCAGTGCTGCTTCAAGAAAAGCTGGAATTCTGGGTAATGGTTTTCTGGGAAGGGGGGACCTTAAACAACCTCTCTGCTCTGCTGAACAGAAGGAGAATAGGGGAGAGCAGCAACCGAGATGCCAAAGCAGTGATAATGTATACGGCTGCTCGGCAAGAGGCGAGCACTGTGACTCAGTAGTGTCAAGGTAAATACAGAAGTTGCTCTGTGTGTGCGTTTGTTGCCTGCGGGGCTCTTTTACAAGGGAAATTCGACAGCTCCGAGGCCAGAGTGGCGGTGGGGGGGTGTCCAGCGCTGATGTACTGACAGGTTTGGGAGGACGCAGAGGTTTCACTGCCCTTTTCCATTTTCCAGAGAGGGTGGTGTTACCTGGGTCGGGCCAGGCAGTGAGACCATCCCTGCTCTTGAAAGGAGCTCTGAGTGTCCCTGGTCTCTGCTCCATGATGTGTAAATCACTCCCCACCGAGCCTGACCCATGCGGGATGCGCTCCTGCCCTCGGGGAGGTCACCGAGCCGTGCAGCTGGGAACCACAGGAGATGATGCTCTTCTTCCTGGGAATTTGGGGTTCACTTTCCAGCAAATGGAGAGAGGGCAACGCTTGGAAAAAAAATGAAAAATATTCCTCTTACTCAACACTGTGGGAGGCTCCAGGCCTGGGGCAAAGCCCTGCCTTTGGAAGGTGACCGCAGTGCCTGAATGGGTCACGTTGGCATCAGAGGTGGTTGAAGCGTCTTCCCAGAGCATTTTGCTCTCTCCACTGTCACCGCAGCATCTCAGGGCAGGGTTTCTGCTGGTGCCAGTCTGACAAACAGGTTGTTAGAGCAGCACTGAATATGCTTCATGACCTCCATCCCGGATCCCTGGGAAAGGAGGCTGTTAGGCCGCCTGTGCCGGCATCGCTCTTCAGAAAGAATGTAATTTGCTGCGGGGCAGTAATGGGAAACAGATGAGCTGTATAACCCAGTAGGCCATTTATGCTTCATTTCTGCAAATGCAGGCTGGAACATACGGTTGTATTTATGTTTTGGGTGTGCAGAAAGGAAAAAAGAAACCCTGAAACTCAAACCCCTGTTCTTTATCACTTGATTGGCCTGGACACTCTGAGTATAAACATTGCACCGTGGAGACAAGAGGGCAAAATTTCTTAATGTCCTGTAGTGTCTAGACCAAAAGCAATAAAGGCTTGTGCTGTCCTGTGCACCTCATCATAATGACATTATTCAGGGGAGAACCTGTCAGATGGGTTGAAAAATGGAAGTTTCACCTTTTTAAAACTAATTTGATAACTTCATTACCCCACGAGACAGGGAAGTGATTGGAGCCAAGGCATACACTAATGTCTTGTTGAATGCTCTTTGATTTTATTTTTTTTTACAGCCACAGGAATCAGTCAGGAGTTCTGCATTATCTCATTATAATTGTCCCAGGAGAGGTACTTCGATAATTTTTATTACCAGCGGGAATGAAAATGTATGTTTTATTTGGTAATCTCATAATAATGGCTCCAACTCTGTAACAAACTCTCAATGAGCTGAACCCCGCTCCATCATTACATACTGGCTCTGGAAACACAGGATGCAGGAATAAGACAGCAAGTGGGAACAGGAGCTGGCAAGTCCCTTTCCATGCATTTTAAACAGCAGCAGGGGCAAAACCAATGTTGAGAGGAAGAATCACAGCAGTGGCAGTGGCCTCTTTTACTGAACTGAAGTCAGGTCCAGCCTCCAAGACCTCTTGCAGCCTTGTCTTCCCTATTTTCCTCTCCCTGAGGGATGGTATCTTAGCTCTGAGTGCTGATGTCAGCCGAAATTTTAGCAACTCTTGACAGTTCACTTTCACTTGTTCCCTCTCTGATTTACAATTTTTTTTTTCTCACCCCCCAGGCTGTGCCATAGTTTGAAATGGGGTTGAGGGGACCTTCCAGCCTCCTGGCTGAGCTCAGCAGCAACCTCATGTGGACCTTCATGAGCCATGGAACCTTTATGAGCCCTTGTGAACATTCAGGCTCCATCCCTGTAAGAGTTCATGGACAGGCTGGATGAGGCTTGGAGCAACCAGGGATAGGTGGAAGGTGACCATTGGAATTGGAATTGGAATTGGAATTGGAATTGGAATTGGAATTGGAATTGGAATTGGAATTGGAATTGGAATTGGAATTGGAATTGGAATTGGAATTGGAATTGGAATTGGAATTGGAATTGGAATTGGAATTGGAACTGGAATTGGAACTGGAATTGGAATGAGATAAGGTCCCTCCCAACCCAAACCATTCTGTGATTCCAGTTTGGTGCTTGGATCAAACTCCAGTCAATACAACCTCCTGGACCAGCATGAAGAAGATGAAGAGAAGGTAAAGATCCATGAACTCCTAATACCAAACCCAGGGTTTGTCCTGTGGCATTTCGGGGCTGACCAGCAGCAAAGGGCATCCACATGGCCTGTAGCAAAGCCCAGGTACTCCCAGGTACTGCAAATAAAAAAAAAAAAAAAAACTGAGAGAGGAGAAGTCAAATCAAGGGCTTCTAAACTCAAAGATGACAGCAATTCTCAACCCCCTTACCCACCTGCTGGAGACAGGCAGAACATATTGGAGAAGCATCGCTCTGCCTCGTGCTCACGCCGCTCCCCAGGCGCCTGCTGTTAGCCATTTCTGGAGGAAGCTTTCTCTGACCCTCTACAGCCCATCTTATGCTCATATCTCTCATGGAACAGCCCAGCTCTCAGTCTGATAGCTCAGAGTCTGCCTGCTCCTTCTGCAGTGCCAGGCTGCTGCAAGCTCAGAGACCCTGCGTGGTGCCCAGGAGCCGCGGACTCGAAACCTGCCTGCCTCCAGTCCCTGCCTTTATTATCATTCCGTGTGCTTCCCGTGGCAGAAATTCCATGGCATGCTTGCCCCCAAAGCAATTTGTATGCTGTGACTCAAAAAGAGCCCCAGGCAAGAGCTGGCCTGATTTAAGAGAGTGAGAAAAATTTAAAGATCTGAGTCTGTCGAGAGCAGTCGTCTTCTAGATCCGGAGATCGCTTCCCCCAGATTTTCTTTATTCACACTCTGCTGAAGGTTGCAACCTCTCTAGGAAGAATCAAATCTCTCATTTCTTGGCTTGTTGCAGGAAAAAAAAATGCAGTTTTTAGTAAAGATATACTGATTAAGTCCATTCAATTTCAGTGATGCAGGTTAGGATAACCTCACCGGAGAGCTCTGTCAGCTGATAAAAGGAGAAATCTGTTACGTGAGACAGCAGTTGATTTTAGAGAATAATATATTGATATTAATATAATATAATGTAATGTAATGTAATATAATATAATTAATATAATGTAAACAGGCTGGATAAGAGACCATGCTCAAGGAGGGCCAAAGAGATCAGATTGCTCAGAGCTTGTCTACCCAAGTTTTGAATGTCCCCAAGGATGGAGAGCCAACAGCCTCTCTGGGAAGCCCATTCCAGTGTTTCAACAGTCACAGGGTGCCTTTGTTTTATTTTCCAATAAATACTATTTATTTTACAATAAATATTAATATTTATTGTATCCAACAAGAATTTCCCTCGTGCATCACCTCTGGTCCTTGCCCTGTGGCCTGGACAGGCCTCACCTTCTCTGCAAGGCCACGGTGGCTGCTGCAGATGGCAATGAGATGTCACCAAGCCTTCTCTTGGGCATGCTGAGCACTCCCAGCTCTTGGCCATCCCATTGTTGTGTGCTCCAGGATCCTGAACCTCTTGGTGACTCTTTGCAGGGCTTCTCCCGAATGCTCCAGGCTTTTCTGCTTTGGAAAGCACAGAACAGGACATGGCACCGCAGAAGTGGAGGCACAGCTGCTGCTCAGAGGTGAAAGGTCCCTTCACTGGCCCTCCTGGTGAACCTTCCCTGAGTTCAGTTTGCCACAAGGATGCACTGCTGACTCCTGTTCTGCCAAATCCCCCAGCTCCTCCTCCTCAAAGCTGCTTCCCAGCCAGCTGGCACCAACCCACCTCTGCATGGGGTGATTGAGTGCTAGATGCAGCATTTTAATCATGGCTTGGGCTGTAAGAGCAGCTAAGAGCTCTCATATTTCTTTAAGTTCTCTTAATTAAGGGCTAATTGAGTTTCCAAAGCTTTGCCATCTCTTGAGATTGCCTAATGAGCAGCGTGGCTTGGAGGATCGTGATGCCACCAGACCTCACTTCAGACCCATGGAGCTCACATTTAGTGCTGAGGGAGCTGCTAATGCACTTCAGGGGGAGGTTTTCCCACCCAGCTTCCAGGGGGATGGCTCAGGGTGTGAGGTCCCTGAGACAGGACACGATTTTTATCCATTCCAAGCCACGAAGAGGTGCCGACTTTCTCCCAAATTATCTTCCAGAAAGTAGGAATTTTTCCACCTTGGTTGCTGGTTCCAGATGGATTGCTGGCTCAAACAGCCAGAAGTGCCAGGGCTGGAGTTAATTACAAATTGATTGAATGGAGGGTACATTAAAAAATAAAAATATTCCAGAAGTTACAAATTCATTAGCTGGGTCAAGAAAATGCCTTGTGCTTATGCAGTCTCTGCCATCTAAGCTCTCTGTAAATGTTTATGGACCAACAGCTGATGCTGTCTGTGCTTTGAGGTATTCCACATTCCTGCTATTTACCAAGGGAAAAATCTAAGCCACAGGAAAGCATAAAACTGTAATATATCCCCAAAATGTTAACATATGGTGCCTTGTTTTATCTTGAGCACCAAGTACTCGCCTACCTGCAGAAAGGTTCTCTGGCATAATTACAGAGTAACCTTTCTTCAACAATTTATTAATGCAGCCCTGTGAAGAGTCAAGGTCAGTGTTTGTGGATTTTACTGGATAACAAACAAACCTGAAAATCCAGAGAAATGCTAACCCAAGTATGGAGGAGGTTTTGAGTTATTTGAAACTCATTGCTTGTATCTGCTTTCCTTTGCCTGATGTGGCACATCTCCCAAATAATCTCAGCTTTAAATTATATCCTGAGTTTATTAAGCATGACATCAGAGAGAAAACTACCCACTATCATCTTTTTCCTTCCTAAGGCTGAAGATTTCTGCCAAGTCATCTCAAAGTCTCTCCTTTTCTATTAAAAATAAACTCCACTGCATTAACTCTACTCCATTAACCTTTCCTCTTGGTTAAAGGTTTCTAAACCACTCCAGGGGCTGCTGCTTGCTCTGGTTTCATCCTGCATTTATTATGAAGTGAGAATCAGAAACAAGAGGACAGGACAGGGATTGACAGGCTTTTCAGAATTCATCAGGAAATGCAAAATTTTACAACCATTCCGACAGATTCTCAGAGCTACACCAGGATTCTTCCTCATCGGGAAAAGGAGTTGGAAATGTTATAAATGCATCCTTGTTTTTAACAGAAATATGCTAGAAAAACACAATAAATGGAAATAAAGACAGGCAGCCAGCAGCCAAATCATCACAGCCCTGCAAATCAACAAGGGTCAAATACCCATCATAGGTTGGGGTTCAGCTCATGCCAGTCTCATACAGCTCCATTCTTCCCAGCCTTTTCTCAGTTTAAAGGGAAAATCTGGTCATTGCTCCTGGTGGGCAGTGAAGTTTTAATGCCATATCTGTCTCTAGGGCTGGGGTTAGTGCAGCAGGTAGAAAGAGCCAGCTGGTTTTCCCTGGGTGGATTCAGTCCCTTAATGAGCTGTTAATTACAGAACATGACATTTCCAGCCCAGGTCTGGCCTGACCAGTGCATCTGGAGAGCAACCAGATTCTAAGGGAGACTTGTTAATTTATAGGTTTGCGATAGGCTGGTGGATTTAACAGTGATCAATTAACAACCCAAATACCTGTGTGCAGTTCTGACACCCCTAGATTATGATAATGGGAAATCTCATGGAATCCTCCTTTGGTTTATGAACAGAATTAAGGAGTAGGACTCACTTTACTTGTGAATCCTTTCACTTCAGTAAGGAAGTAGAAGAACTCACAAGATCTGATGCTGACAAATGTCACTATCCCTGAACAAATCACCTGAGGGAAAATTTTTCAAATTACTCCCTGTTTGTGAATGGAAAGGTTTGTTTCACAGATGGTGTGGATTGAACTTCCTTGAGAACCCAGCTTCAGGTTTCTCTAAGGGCTTAGAAATCTGGACCTCAGCTCTCCATCAACACAGAAAAGCAAAATTATTTTCCTTTCCTCTTCATCCATAAACATTTTTCCCCTCATTGGGTTAAATGTTCAGTCTTAGACGTGTACTCACTTTCACTTTGTGTGTGAAGAGAATCTCCCACAGTCTCCACCAGGACTTTTTTCCAAATTTTATGCCGTGGGTTCAAACACACCTAAACTTCCAGAACTTTTCTCACATGCAAGCTCTGAGATTAGATTTGATCAGGACAGCCACTTTTCAGTTTTAACCACTGAACGCAACAGAAGCTCATTTCACCTCTCTTTGCAGAAAGCAGAAAGAAAAACCCCTCAATTTCTCCCTGAGGCACAAGATTTCTGCCACACAAAACCACCAGTTCTTTTTAGCTTTTCAGCAGGGCTCAGAGCCATTACCATGCAATGTCTTGCTGCATCACTAATGGGTCCTCACTGTGAGATTGCCTGTGCCGACCCAGGAGACAAAAATCTCTGTTCCTGGTGGCTCTGTGAATCCCTCCATGGTGATTAACTCAGCCCCCAGCTCTCTGCAGCTGCAGCCCCGCTGGCAGAGTCCTGCCACGGAAGCTCATTTTGGAAACATTATTAAGATCAAGACCCAGCAGTTTGCTGTCCAAAGCCATTGAGAGACTTCATTTGATTTAATGGTAATTTGTTATATTCATTTCAGCAGCACGGGCTCCCCAAAGTGATGATCTCTGTTTTGCCAACAAAGAGGAGGACGTCAATAGACATTTGGGTCAGGAGCTCTCCTTTGACACAAAGAAAGTTCTGCTGGAAAGTTAATCTTTTTCTCAGTTCTTTGGAAAACGAAAGTAACGTGTTTTGACTTGCACTGTGATTGATATTTTTTTCCTCGTTAGTTCCTAATCTCTTTGTTAAGTGCTGGGATTCTTCTGTGATAATTCCTGCAGAAATCGATGGCTCGTGGTTTGGGTTATGGCGTGGTTCTCTCTTGCTTTTAAGTTTATGGCTTGAGAGCATTTCCCCCTGGTAACAACTAGAAGATACCTTTAATTTCTGAGATCGTCTTGAAATGAGACAGCAACTGGAATGTGTGGGAATTTGTAGAAATAAAAGGCATCAGCAAAGCACAGGCAGCTCTTTAACTGGCACAGCAGAAGTCTCACAGCCATGGCCCACAATGGCTAAAATTTCTTCTCTCCATTCCGAATCAGGAGTCACCTCTGGAGAAATGGTGCAGTGACTGGGAATTTTCTTGTATTCCCTGAAGTTCTTGTGTGAAGCATTTTACCCCCACCAAATCCAGTGACCAAATTTCTCCTAACCAGCCTGAAGGGATATATTTCACCTCTTCTTCCCAGGGCTCTTTGCAGGTGTTACCTTTTAAATTAACAGCTGGAAAACAAAAAAGCCTTTCTGGTTTATTAACAGAAGCCTGACCTAAATACTCATTTGAGCACAGAGCAATGAATCCCCATGCAAAGAGCCCTTCAGAAAGTGATGTGTGGCTGGGACAGAGGCAGAAAGAACAGGCAGCATCCTCGTTTTCCTGGGAAAAGTGCCACCTACAGACCCTTCCTATCATCACTGCTGAAAATCAGGCCGTGGCATTTATTGCTGATGCCAGTGATTAACTAAAGCTGCAAAGTCCCCAGCAAGGCTCCCACTTTTAAGCTGCTGTGAAGGTGACTCTGCCTGCAGAAGAACCAGAAAGGAGAGGGCTCCCAGACAAGGCCTGCAAAGCTCCTCTGCCCACATTTGGTTTCCAGTCCGTCCCTCACCAGATTGGCACCTCTCAGCTCAGCGTGAAAAAGTCAGTGATCCCACAAATTTAGGTGGCTAAATGTTGTGGAATTGCCCACTAAAGAGACTCAGAGAGCTGGGAATGGCATTGATGGTGGCAGTGTGCCCTGGGCGCAGCCTGTACCTGCTTCCCAATCTCTGGGAGTCTGAAGTTAATGGGACTGAGCTGCTCTTCACCCCAAAAAGTAGAAAGGTCAAAGATTGAAAGTTATATCCTGGGCTTTCCATGCATCTCTGCACTCCAAGGCAACTTCTCTACCTTCCCTACCTCTGATCCTGACTGAGAGTCATGGAATTACTGAATATTTTAGGGTGGAAGGGACTTTAAAGCCCATCCAGTCCTACCCGCTGCCACAGGCAGGGACATCCCAGGCTGCTCCAAGCCCCATCCAGCTTGGCCTTGGACACTTCCATCCCCAACCTCTCTGGGACACAACTTCCTCAGGCAAAGCTTGACATCTTGAGGTTGGACGTGCCAGCAAAAGGTTTGAAGCTGTTGCTGCCTCTTGGAAAGAGGAGATTTCAAGGCTGTTGTGCAGCAGCCTGACAGAACACTGCAGGGACAACGTGCTTGCAGCTACAGCGTTGGTGATCTATATTTCATGCCTCTGATAGTCTCTTCAAGCAGCTGACATGCTCATTTTCTGACTCCCACAAATCATTATTTCAGTTTGGATGCAGCCATTTTCTCCCCCTCTAGCTCACAACATCAGTTCCAGAATCGTGTCAAATTCACAGAGATCTGTGAATTATAAATTACAGGGTGGTCACAGTGCACATGTCCATCGATACCAGTGGGCTCCTTCCTTTGTTTAACTTTGTTTTCTTAACTTTTCCAAGAGATTCTTTGCCACCTCTGCAGGCACATTTACAGGAGTTTGGGAAATAGAAGGACGAAGGTCTTACCCAGGAGAAAGTTGGTACCTCCAGATTATATTGAGAAGGTTTTGGTGAATTCAGGCATCTTGCTGGAGTTTACGCTGAGTTAATGTTTCCCATTACAGGTCAGGAAAGAGGTGCCAGAATATTTATCAGTGCCCCACACTGATGATAAGAATATAATTACCAGAAGAAAAGTTCAGACATCTTTCCATTGTTTTCAGTGTTGATAGTGGGAAACATTTGATCTTGAAAAACACTTCAAACAATTTAAGCATTTTGTTTGCTTGCTTTAGCTTTTCTTCCTTTTCTTTCTCCTATTTTATATCTTACAACACTTAAAATTCTTAAACATCTCAATTTTTGCTCAAGTTCTCAATTAACAAACTTCAATTTCATTTTCTTATTTGGTTGGTTGTTTTGTTTATTTTACTTTAACACTTTCCAACTCCAGAAGCAGTTTGAGGGAAGACTTGGAAAGGAAAAACCTAATATAATAATTTTTTTTAAAGGGTGTGGAAAGTTGAGACAACATTACTCCTTGTGCTGAGCAGGAAGCAGAAGATTGAGGAAGGAAAAAACAGTCCTTATTACGAAGCTGAAATAATTTTGAAAAGGGAAAGCTTTTTGTAATAGGCTTCTGAAGTCTTTGATATGAAAGGTCATTTTTGTTTCATCAAACACAAAAGTGGAAAAGGAAGGTGTTACTGGGATAGACAGACAGAGCTGATTTGGACTTTATACCTACAGTGTCATACAGATTTTGCTGAGGCAAATAATTCTCTGCCCTTGGGAAAACCAGACCTTCCAGTATAAGACAGGAAAAAAAACATGGAATCACAATGAGCCAAACTCTCCACTGGGTTTCCTTACTGATTTATTTTGCAGTGAGCTGACTTCTGACTCCAGGATTTTCTTAGGATAAACAATAGGGTGGCACCACTTTTCCTGTGCCTGAAATCCCAGATTATAGCAGAGAAATGTGATGGCATCTCACTTTAGCCAGTGCTGAGTGACGCTCGAGGAAATTCAGCCTTTCTTCTTAAAGAGCAGCCTCACAAAGTCAAGGAAGAGACAGCCAAGAGACCAATCTACTGCTGCAAAATCTCCATTTCTTGGCCTGAGATCTCCAGAAGGCAAAACAAAGAAGATATTTTTGTTCTCCATTCTGCAGCATCTCTGAAAATCAGACCCCATGGGCAGCACAGACTCCTCCAGGCCTGGTCCTAATTTCCCACACAGGGCAGTGCTGGAGCTTCAGAAGGACCAAGGAAATGCCCTGTGCCTTAATGCGAGATATCTGGGTTTGAGGGTGTTCCCTGTGTTCACCCCTCCTGGAAGAAAACCCCTGTTCCTAAACTCCCCTAAACCCATGTTTCCAATCTCCCTTAAAGGGAGGGGATGAAAGAGAGGCCAGGCAGCCTTAAATCTCTGATTTCTTAAGGGAGAATTTCTCAGCTGTCTCTGCGTCTTGCTTTCAACGAGCTGTGAAATGCCCTGGCTGGATTTAACCAAGAATCACAAGAATCTTGCAGGTTTTGGGCAGAAGGAGCAACTGGGGAGAGGAGAGGCTGATAAAGGTTCACCCCAAATGAAGTCACGCGGTTCTTCTGGAAACCAAACTCCCGTTCTGGTGTCATGGGACTGCTTGTTTTTGATGAGAAAAGTGTGATTCATCCACAGGGTACTGCTCACACTTTTGTGTTGGGCCCAATGCCCACCCCTCCTCCCACCTCACTTTTATTTTGCAAGCTCTTCCCTTCACTCTAAGTACCCTGGTAGATTTGTGGATGAATAATATTGCAACACACTGCTGCTTCTTATCTATTCATCATCCCTTTTCTGAGACTTATCTGGGGATTTAAAGTCTCCTTGATTGCAATGATCTTCAGGAATTAAGGGTATAAAGGAGATCCTAAAGTCCCGTATGCCTTCTAGGCATTTTTGTATCTCAAACTAAAAAAAGGAGTAAACATCCATTATGCCAAAGAAAAAAATGTATCATTAACTCTTCAAATGTCCAGCTGGGCTTTGCTCATGTGGAGCAGAAATTCATAATAATAATTTATATAATTTATAACACTGGGAGCTTGCAGGAAATTTTGGAGATGTGTGACTCAGATAATGAAGGATTAAAATGGGGGGAGCTGGAATCTTTGTGGAAGTGACAAGAAGAAGTTTGGCCACAAACCTGTGGGAGGCAAAAATTGTACATCCGTGACTTCTGGTCGACCTTTCATGTACCAATTTTCAGGATTGTAGCTCTGCATGTCCCCCTGACAGCTGCCACATCCCTGATCTCTGGATTTCAGACCACCACTTTCACCATCATCATCATCATCATCATCATCATCATCCTCCAAGCACTGGGATGGGAAATAAAGACCATCATGTCCTGTGCTCACTGTCCTGACAAAAAGGAAAAGGATTTGCTTGGTCGCGAGTGATTCTTGCCCTTCCAAGTCCTGCAGCCCCTAATTTAGACCCAAAAAAGTTCCCCTTACCCCACACATTTGACAGGATCTCAGCATCCAAGGCAACCAAATAACATCATCATTTCTCCTTCCTCATTCCAGCACAGATGTTCTGTCTCTGTGTGCAGAACGAGGGCACATCTGGGATGCACTTGTGGGAAAGGACACAAGCAGACCCACGACTGCTGGAGCTGGTTTTGGAGATGAGGGTGAAAGGGACTCTTTCCCTGTTTAAATCAGTGGGGAAGCTCCATGTGAGCAAAGCCTGGGCTGGATTGAAAATACCAAACATCTGGTTATGGCTTCTTTTAGTTATATCCCTGCTCCTTTCTTACCCCTAGGGAAAAACAAATAATAACAGAACCAAAGCAACCAATAACCTCAAGTTTAACACGAGGAGATAGAGAGTTCATAATTCCTGCCAGATGCCTGGGTGACAGGGTCAGAGAGGAGCAGGCTCACTCCCAGCCCAAGCAGAGAGGGAAGATTTGCTTTCTGAGTTGACAGGGCCTGGTATCCCATAAAGGACCATATGCTCAGGCAGCCACAGTGCAAGACACATGACTGCTGTTTGGAGTTGTCTCTAATTCCTCTTTCACACACTTTTTCTCCTCTTGCTTAATCCAGAAAAATAACATTACCAAAGTTGGGTTTTTTTCCCCTTTGCAATAAGACAATAATCAGTAAACTCTGAACATTAGTAATGCAGGTCTAGGTGTGCTAGGAGTGCTTTCCCCTGGAAAACTCTCAAAAAATACTGGGAATGCAAACACTTTAATGCAAAGGAGAGATCCCATATGCAAAGGGAAAATTTTATTGGAAGAAGGGTTGATGGACCTCCAAAGAGGGCTAATTAAAGGTGGGGTTAATTATCCTACAGGTGTTGGGGCTGAGGGAGAGGGATGGGTTTGGCATAGAACAAGGTGCCTGAGTGCTGTGGAGAAACGCAGCTCCCAGTCCTGGTTTTACAAAAGGGGCCAGCCTGGGAACAAAGCATTTTGTAAAGTAAAGATAGGTCCTGTCATGCTTTCCAACCCTTACAAAATCACACCTGGGAAGACACGAGGCAGAGTACATCGTTCCCATAAATAAACCCATCCCAATTTAAGCATTTTCATGCCTCTCTTTCTCTCCAGTCCCCCCAGAACTGTGAAGAAGCCAACATTTCCCTTGAAATCCTGAAGGCACCATTATTTTGAGCTCTAGGTTGTGAAGGGCCGGGAAAATCTCCCCATCTCTCAGCTCTGAACCATCCTAGGATGCAATGACCAGGAATGGGTCAGACCGTGAAGGTGCAGGGATCTGTGGTCACTTCCCCACACGGCTTTAGTTTCTCAGTGTAACCTTGGACAGGCTTGGGAAAAAAAAGGGATAAAAGACCCCCTGTAATTGTTTTGTTTATTTATGCAGTTGTCTCCAGCTGTATCTTCCTAGAGGGACAAACACCTTTCACACCAGGCCCAGCCAAGCCTCAGTCCACCACCAAAGCATGAGGTAAAAAGAAGTGAAAGATGAGGCTGCTGCCAGTGTGGACTATGAGACTCCAACTCATCACACCAAATCCTTAACACTCCTTACTAAAAGCTTCCAGCTTTCCCGTTCAGGTGGATTTTTCTTTCTCCTCAGGGACACCTCGTTACACTTCTTTTTTTTTTCTTCCTCCCCGCACTGCTAAAGGCTTCTTTACAATAAGGTCAGGAAAGAAGAGGAGTTTTAGCTATTGCTTACTTTACAGACCATTTCTCATCCTTCCTAGTGCTCCTAGTAATACTTACTAAGAGACAAAGCCATTCATCTTCGCACATTCCCAGCCAAGTGTGGTTTGAAGCAGTTCACTTGCACTGTCAGAAGAGATATTACTCGCTATAAAAAGCTGCCTTATTCCCTCAAGTTGCCACGCTCAATGCGTGACCCTTTTTTGCTGAAAGATTGGCACGATGATTGCTTACTTCTAGTCACCTGGAACTCTTCTGTCTGCAAGACATTTTATTGAAAATCACATTGTACCAGTCAATCTCCCTCCCACCACCATATGCTGCCGTAGCAGGAGGGGGCCTGGCGTGCCTGTTCGTCGTGCTTGTGAAACTGCAGCTTGGGTGACCTTACAAACATCTCCTGACTCTGCAAAGAGGTGCTGGGAGCAGCTGGGACAGCTTGTCTTGGAGGCTTCTCCCTGCAAACTTCATCCTTGTTCTTCCCTGTTCCCAGGCAGATCCGTTCTGGCTCACAGTCGTTGTCTGAAACAGGGGACATTTTTGTGGTCATTTCCACTTGGGCAATCTGGGAGGTGGCAGGACAGCAAACTGGTTGGATGTGTTGGTCCTGAAGCTGGGTGAGCACTCAGCAAACAGAAATTATGAAGCCCAGTGGGCACCTCAAGCCACTATGGAACAGCAAAGAGAAAAGCAGGAGGTAGGGTGTCCACGAGCTGTCCACGGAACATCTCCCACCAGGCCAGGATAAGGCCTGAGGTCCTGGAATGAAGAGCTGCCACACCACGTTCTGTGTGCCTGTTCTTCAGGGAGGAGAGACACTTCCTGCAGTATTTCTGTCACACGGGAGATTTATAATAAACCCACTCAGTTTATCTCCCAGACAGCTTGAACATGACAGCAATTTTCCTTGCCTTGACGCAGATTGCAAAGGTGTTGGTGGGGCCCTCCTGCTTCCGACATCAATCCCTGAAAGCAGGACAGCTTCTCCAGCACAGCCTGCAGGGATGGGGTCCTGCAGGGCTGGCTGGAGGGAAGGCTCTTGGTTTGCTGTAGTCAATACAATTTGTAAGAAAGCCCCTGGTCTTTACAAGGTGAGTAGGAACCAATTTTTTCCACAGAACAACATCTCAATGTGTGGTTTAGGTAAATCCACACACCTGTATAATTCCTTATTTAGTCTGGCTTCGGTTTAAGAAACTACAAATATCCACTACCAGGGTTCTAGGTGTGACAACATGTGAGAATCCTGCCTGAACCCTGCCACAGCCTCAGGTGAATAAATCTTGTTGTTCCCCATGTGTTTTCATCTGTTTTTCCCTCCCCTCTATCCTTTGAGATCCCCCATTCTATTTAAATTCCTGCAGATGCTTTTACCCATTGGCTGGGGATCACCAGCTCGGTCCTGCCCTCTTGCCTGCATCACCTTTTGCCCTGAGGCTGCTCCTGAGCCTTAACAGAGAGCATCGACCTCCGGAGAAGTTTGAACCAGCTTGGTGACAGCCACAGACAGTGTTTTCCTGCTGGTTTTACCCACACGGTCACAGGGAGGGTTTGCAGCCTTGGCCATGTGCAAATCATGACTTCGCACGTGTGTGCAAGGCAAGCAATTACCTGCTGGAGGGAGCAGGGATTTATTTTCGTGCCCAGAGAAGGTGGATCTGAGCCCCATGGATTTTGGGGGGATTTAATGAGTCCTCCTTGCTCTAGGAATGGAGGCCCTGGACAGTCAGCAGTCACTCAGGCAGAGTGATATTGTTGCTGGCTTGGCCAGGGCTGGTGCACAGATATTGTCACACTGGGGCTGTGCTCTCAAATAAAACAGGCCAAGGAGCATCTCCTGGGCAGGGGAGCAGAACTCTCATCCATACAACCAAACTGGTTTTCCCCACACCAGAACCAGGCAGCCTTGCCCATCCCAGCTGGTGGGATGTTCCTAGCCTGTTGTCCCTCAACACATGGAATGTGACAGTGCTTGGGCAGATTTTGGTCAAAACCACTGCTGTGCTCTGGCCCTGTTTGGTGGCTGCTTTAGGAACATCTCCAGTGAACTCTGCCCTGTCCTCCTGCCCATCCCCATCAGCCCTGGGCTACAGAGCTCCAGCTGTGCCCCCAGATGTGCCCAGAGCTGCATCTCTCATTTCAGCACCACTGCCTTTGGAGATTGAGCATAACAGGAGGGATCTGCCTCAGATCTGAGCAAACCTTATTTTTTACTGATCTCTAGACTGGTCAGACCTCTGGAAAGGCCTTCAAACCTTAGGGAGTCAGCAGCCAAGTCCTGTTATGCTGCTGTCACAAGGTGTGACTCTCTCCTGCCTTGCAAGAGCAACAAATTCCCTCAGAAAACCTTTTCCTGGTCAATTTGACAAGAGAAACTCAGCATCTTCATCATGTCCTTCCCCTTAAATTCCACTGAGCCCCTTACTTGGAATGTCAGGAGTTGGGTCAGCTGCCACCACCTCCTCCTGCTCCTCAGGGAGGAGTGTCCAGTGTCCTGCTGCCTGCAGGAGGCACAGTTCACATCTCAGTTCTTTTATTGACTCTCTGACAAAGCTTGGGAAAACAAATCCTTTCCTCCTGCTTTGCCCACCTTAATTCCCAAGAAAACCCTTTCTTTGAGGCACCCACAGCCTTTGGTCACTCTGCAAATAGCACCCAGCACCCAGTTTTGGTGCCTGGGGACTCCCCCATTGGGTTTTGTCCCTAAGGATCCTCTGTCACCTTTCTGTTATCAGCTTTTCTTGACTGACATTATTTGGGAGTTAATTTTGGGGAAGGTTTTTTTGTTTTGTTTTTTTCCCCCCATATGTTTGCAGTGAATTTTATTTCCTGGTTTTGAAACCCACGAGCAATTAGCAACCCCAATTCTTATTCTCCCATATATTCTCATTCCCCTTTTGTTCTTACTTCTAGGCTTTTCAAAGGAAAAAAAGGAAAACATTTCCGTGATACCAAAAGCAGCTGCATCATCCTCACATTTGTTGGTAGGAAAATGCAAACAGACCCAAGCAGCAATGCTTAGAGGCAGGTTGGGGTCTGAAGTCCCTCAAGGACAGGAGAAGCTGTCTCAGGTGTGTTCCCTCATATCTGCTACAGAAAAAATTGAGACAAAGCTAAAAAATTGGCCACTACCTGCATTAACTGCTCAAATACTGCAGTGAAAGTGCACAAATAGGTCCATCAGGTGGATTTTGTACTCACACCCTAATTCTGTGCTATTTGTGAGTCTCTTTTAGTTAGAGATCAGCTTTGGGGCTGGACATGGGAAGGTCAGGCAAGGGAGAGAGGGGCATTATCTGAGGGTGGCAGCTCAAAGCTCTAACCCAACAATGTGAACCCATCCCACCTCTCTGACCTTCCTGCCCAGAGCCTGGCCCTGAGCAGGGCAGGCACTGCACAGGCACATTTATTATTTTATTGCTTTCCCAAGAAATGAAAATATTATTAATGAGTGTAATTTATAAGCAGGGGGAGCAGACAAAACCAGCGAGCTGCTGTGCCCTGCCCGGGGAGGGCTGGGCAGGAATCGATGGGCAGATAGTGGCTATTGTGTCTGCCTTGCAAGGTTACTTGTTCTGATGGAGCTTCATTTCACATCTCTCTGGGAAAACAAATCCCCTTTCAGGCCTTTTCATAATGAAGAATAAAGAGGCTATTGTTACAGAAAGTTAATTGTGCTTTTAAGCCATTTTCTGCAGCCTCTCCACATCACTTTGGAGCAGCCAGAGAGTTCAGGCTGATGGAGAGGGGGTGATGCAACCTCCCCTGTGCACCTGTGGCTACCAGCAAACAGATCTGTTTGCCCAGCACTGAAAAATCACCATGTGTGGCATCTCTCAGTGTTGTTTCAGTAAGCTGCCTTGATTTTTTTCCCCCCCCCCCAGGATTACAGGTGGGGTTTCTGTTATTGTCACAGCACAGGGGCTCACACTCTCTATGGGCCCATGGAAGCCCAAACTGCAGGGAGCTTTAGCACTGCTGCAGAAAAGTGAACTTCCAAACTTCCACTCCAGCTGACAAAAAACAAAAGGATTTTTTCTCCTTTCTTTACCCAAATTCATGCACCATTTGGCCCGCTCTGACAGACATGTAATGGTTAAAAAACTTACTGTGCTTGAAATTCCATTATATTCTTTAGCATTAGTTGAGCTGAATTATATTTAGAAATGTTTCAGCCACGTTAGAGTGGTTTTAAGACAATTTAGACTCAGGAAATGTTACCCAGAGGGAATACAGGAAGAGCAATCATTAAGGATGCTTGTCATTAGACTTTTAACCTTCGTGCTTTCCCTGTCTCTCCCTACCAGGCAGCTCCAGCAAGGATCATTCTTTCTGCAGCTCGTTCATTTATCTCTATCTTTCTGCTCTCACCCAAGTCAAACATCAATTAATGCTATTAAAGCAGAGCTGCTATGTAGGTATCTTCAACAGAAGCATCTTATCCCTGCTGTCTTTATCCTTTTTCTCCGACTCTTAAAAACCCCATGCAAAGTGAATTTTCCCAAGCCTCACCGGGCAGCCTGGGTGTGTTCTGCTCTCCCTGACCTGGTGTGACAGGTCAGTCTGCTGCCAGCAGAGCCAACAGGCCATCTGCCAACTCCACCTCCAGCAGCCTGGCCAGCAGCCCAGACCAAGGGCCAGGTTCCTCAACATCAAAAGGCTGGCTTAAAATTGTCTAAATAAAGATTCAATGTGATAACATGGGCTTCTTTTATTTGCATCCTGGATTTTCACCATTAGGCTACCCTAGGACAAATATTTTCTGGCTTCTAGAGACAGGGTAGGGCAGACCATGAATCATGGATAAATCCTAAAAATCTCCATCAATTTGGAAAAAAAAAAAAAAAGCTGCAGGTCTTTTTTTTCTCCTAATGCAAGGATTATCCCTGAATCACAGGGAACTTCAGGACAAAAGAACAAGTCCCAAAATACTCACAAGAAAGCCAGTGATGACAATAACAGGTATGTATTGATAGGTACAGGTGCTTAATCTTTCTCCTTGCTTCATCCTTGCTCTCTCCTGCATTGTTGCCATCAGCAAGGTGTTCAGGGGGTGTGAGCTCTCCCCACATCATCCCCTGGCAGCACAGATTCTTCTTCCCCTTTGTGTGTGATCCAAAAAACACTTTGGCTTCCAAGAAGTGTATTTCAGGTCTGGCTGGTCAGGTTGAATGGGTGCCGATTCAGCTGAGGTTCCCCATGAGTTTTGGAAAAGTCCAGCTGACTCTTGAGAGAGACTGAAATGGTTCTTGGCTTAAACATTGCTAAAATCGTCTCAGGGCTTTTGCCTACTGCAGCAAACTGCAAAGAAGGAGCTGCTCGTCTGCGAGCACCAAAGACACCCCCAAATACACCTAAAAGTGGGATTTGGAGCGTGGAGACAACTTGGGGTGAGATAAAGGGGATGCTTTTGTCCAATTATCCCAGCTCCAGAGAGAAGGATGCATTCAGAAGTGACACTGGAAGGGACCCTGGGATGGTGGTGGCTCAAACACTCAGGAGAAAGCAAAGCACAGAGGGTGAGCTCAGCCCAGCTCAGGCTGCAGCTGGGGTTGGACCAGGCAGGGAAAGAGGAGAGGCCTGGGAGGTGGGAACTTAGTGTCTCTGTCCTTATCGAGTGAGCTCAGCTGTGATAACTCCCCTGACTGGGCAGCACCAGGACATTCACACAGAGCCTGAGGCTGCTCCTGCTGCTGATGGGCCATGATGGGACTGGAGCCAACTGGGCTGGTGCAAGAGGCAGCTGAGTTGCCTTAGAAGGTGCCAGAAACTCCTGATCCACAGCTTTGGACCTGAGAGAATATAAACCCAGAAGAGGTTGTGTTTTGGGGTTTTTTTGGGACTTTTCTCAATATCTGATGGGTCTGGTCTGTGGCCACCACTTTGACAAAGAGACATTGAAATTGCAGCAACCAAGGCTCATTACAGTCTGTGTGTGGTGAAGTCTTTCCACTCTCATCTTCTCCTTCTCTTTCTTATCCATTTTCTTAAGTGATAATTTTAGGCTTTTATACTTTGATATTGCTGTAGACAATAACAACCAAAATGGCCACACACCTGCTTTCCTCTGCAACCAAATTGCTCTGAAATAAACCCTACATTTATATATTTACAAACACCAGTTACTCAGTGTTGTTTCATTCTAATCCTCTCTGAGGGATCTATTAACAAGAAACCTTATCTTCTGTCAACTTCTCCATGCATTTCTACCATGCTCTGGTTGTTATTCTTCTTCCTTTTCATGTAAGATCCAGAAGATGTTTTGGCTTCCAGGAAGTATATTTCAGGTCTGGCAGGTCAGGTTGGATGTCAATTTAACATCTGGAGTCAAAGCAGAGCTTTCTCATGTGTTATGGAAAAGTCCAACTGAGTCTTCCAGAACTTTCCAAACACTTGTGATCTCTGAGTAGTCCATATAACCCAGCTGGAGCTGTCACCTCAAAACTGGAATTCATTTAGCGCTCAGAGGTGGGGTTTTCTGTCTCTGGTTCCTCTGACGTGTCCAGAGAGTCTCAGGAGTTGTTGTGACCCCTCTGCACTCTGGTGTTGTCTCACATCTACTCCAGACTGCAGCCAGTCCAGAGAGTGTGATAGAGGAACCTGCCTTGATCCAGGTACCACAGACTCTGAGCTTCCCAGAACATCTTTGTGCCAGGCTGTCCATCCCAACAGTTTTTTATTCCCATCCACCCCTTCCCTCAACAGCTTTCCATTCCTCTTCCCAGATCCCATTTGTGGAGCAGTGAAGAGCAAACCAAGCATGTCTTCAGAATTTTTTATTTACTTTATGAGCTGCAGCAGGAAGAGAAACAGGAATTGGCAAAAATTTCCCTGCTGAAATTTAGTTCAGGTTTAACCGGCTCTGCCAGAGAAAGGTCTTCATTGTAGGAGAGGAGAGATCTGTCTCAAGATGAGAGGAACTCAAGCTGCAAATTATGTTTATTCCCTGCCGTTCTGCATGTGGATGATTTTGGAGGAAAGGCATGGGCCCCATGTGATTCCCATCTCTTCTATCAATACAGAAAAATCATTTATGGCTTTTCCAACACAGAGTTTTAGAGGGGAGGGGTTTAAAAGGTCATCAGAAACACTGCTGGACCTCCTTGGAACTTCATTTCTTCATCAATAACTCTGGCAGAGGATCTTATTCCTTATTCCAGGCAAGCAATATTATATCATCAGAGAGCTGGCACGAGCAAAGGCCAGAGTCATCGTGCTCATAGAGGTGCCATTAACAAGCACAGACACAAAAATCAATGCACTGCACTTCATGCCTTGGACTGCAGATCTTCAGTGACCCCGATATCTGACTCGCCCTTTACAGCCCTCCTTGCCCGTGGAGACAGACACCTCCCAGCACACTGGATACCCCTTCCCACAGCCCCATTCCTGTGAAAAAAAAGCTCAAAAAGCAGAGAAACCGAGTTTGTAAACATCAATTTGTCTGTAAGGTGAGAGGCAGGGAGACAGAGGCTTATTTGAAATTAATGCCAGCCCCAAAGGGTGTTTCTCTGTTTCTGTGGCCCAGGGTTAGAGAGGCAATGCTGTGGTTCTTGTGGCCTCGTGGAGTCAGAGGGGGCAGAACTTGTTCATCTTTAGAGCAAATCACCATCTTTCCCCCATTTTGCTGTTCTTTGTCCTTTCTCGTTTCAGGAAAAAGAGACAGCACTTCTTCTTTCCCTCCCAGTTTCATTTTAGCTGAAGAGTGAAGGGCTCTTCAGATTTCTCACTCAAAGTTTCGTAGTTGGCCTCTTCTGCCTGGGCAAACTGCAAACCAGTAAAAGTCTGAAGCAATTCACAACCAGCAATTGACAGGAACAGAGTCACCTCCTGCCTTCCCTTTTCTGGTGGCATCCACAGCTTGCAAGTGCAGCTAAAACATTGCTTGATATGTCTGCCTTTCTCTTTCTCCTGAATTTCCAGGAGTTTTGATTCTTGTGGGTCTCTCAACTGTCCCACTCTACACCTCCAAAGTGTTCATTCCTTTTGCTTTGCTCAGAAAGCTGCTCAGAAAGCTACCAGATGGGAATAGCTTGGCACAGGTTAGACTCCTCCTCTGGTGTCCAGACTCTCAGTACTGAAAAAAAAAAGGGATAATGTGGATTAACAAACCCACCCAGTCCTGTGGTGGGGGTAGAGATGCCCACAGTTCATGAGGAAGCACAGGAAGAGTGAGGGGAGATGGGAAAGAAGTCACGAGCTGTTTTGGGAAGCTGAACTGGGAGATGGGAAAGGACTCGTGAGCTGTTTTGGGAAGCTGAGTGGTGTTTCAGCAGGGACAGGAAAGCAGCTGGTCTTGCCTTCCTAATTAAAGGAGAAGTCCTGAAGGGTCACAGCTCCTTTCCTGCTCCAGGTTTGGCTGACCAGTGCATCCTCAGATATCCTGGCATGGAAGTCCTAGAGCAGGCAAGCTGCAGGTAAAGACAATTCAGAGCCCCTGAGCCACTGCAGGAGATATGATTCTCTCTGGAGATGTTCCTCGGTGCTGGCTCAGGAGAAGAAATTTGGGTGTATTAGGGAAATAGGCAAGGAGAGGCTCTGGCTCATTTTAAACTCATAGCAAGGCAACAGGTCATTATCCCACCTCAGTCCAAAGAGCCACAGGGAACAGGAAAACCACTGAAGCCTTGGTAGGCAAAAAGAAGACTGCAGGCAGAGAGTGGTCACTGCCCAGCCATGAAGACAAATGTTCCCCAGCAATTCCCTCAGCTCAAAACCAGGAGCCTCACACTGGACACCCAGAGCAGCTTCACACCCACACCCAGTAACTTCTTGGGGAAGCCAAGACAAATCACAGCTCTACCAAAAAAAAAAAAAAAAAAAAAAAAAATTCACTATCCTAAAGGTAAATGAGTAAATGATGGTCAGCAAGTTTAGAACAGAAATAAGGAGTGACTCACCAGGACATCTGCTGCCATTCCCTCCAGGAGGTCCCCAGCCCAGCCCTCATCCAGCTGCCTCCACGCCTCCCCTGCTTCCCAAACCCACCTTTTGTAATGCAAAATAATAACAGGCCTTGTCCCCTGACCTGTCTGCTTTTCATCTAAATTAAAACTCAGCTAATCTCATTAATGAGCTCACCCTGGTGCCACCGTGTTCTTTGGATGCCCCCTAACATCATTAGGGACTTACCCGGGGAAACAAAAGGGCATTACTCCATGCAGGGAATGAAGAATTAGTGCAAGGGTGGGGTGTACTTTGCAGTTGTCCCCCCTAATCACTTGTTTGTGTGCAATTAGTGGCTGCAATCTCCATCTCATTGCCACTGTGTGGGCAGGGAGGATGCAGGGATGGGCAGGGGACAGACCCAAAAGAAGTGAAGAGTGTCCAGGTGACAGGAAAGTGAAGAGGTCTCAGAGTGGGCAAAACCCAAAATATTCAGGCCTTTCATCAGCTGGGGTGTCAATTGGTGACAGAGCAAGGGTGAGAAGGAAGTTGCTGGGGTAGAAAGACACCTTGGAAGGGACAACAGAGCGTCAGAACATCCTTCCAAGGGATACACCTGGGAACAGGTGAGCAGGGCCACATGGCATCAAGAGAGAGAAGATGAGATTTATTCATGTCCCTGTCCTCTTAAAAATGAAATGATATCAAATATCAAGGAAAAGGAAGAAAAACAGAGTCAAAGGAAGAAAACACTTTCCCAAATTTACCTGGGTAAATCACTATCCTGATATGTCACTGAGCTTCCAACCTTAATCCAGCTTGACAAACACTTCCATTGTCTTTCAGATAATTTGGGACAGGAAGTTTCTTCATATCTCACCAGATTTGGAACAATGCAGATGAAAATACTTTTCTCTTTCAGGCTCTCCTCCTGAGGGCCAGTACAATCATTCACGTCTGAGCTTCTGGCTGTGTGTCCTCAGAGCAAAGAAGAGGAAGGAGGTTTTCTGGAATGCCTGCAGAGATGAGGCATCTGAACACTGATCCATTGCAAACCTTGTTTCCAATCTGATCTCCCCAGCTTCCTGCATGTTGGATTTCTATTAATATTTTCCGGGCCTGTTCCCAGGACAGGAGTGTATTCTTTGCTCAGTGGGGCTGCCACCATCAAACACTTGAGCGTTAATGTTGTTTTGTCTCAGAAGTGCAGCTCTGCAGTGCTGGGTGGGTTTTCTGTTGAATTCCTGGGTTTGATCTGGCAGGGCTCTGTGATGAGGGGAGCGTGTGATGCTTTGCCTGAGATCAGAACCTCAGCAGCACTTTGTGCATTGATTAACTGAGGGAATTGCCCTGGTTTGGCTTCACAGCCCATTGTAGGAGAGTTTTACTCTACAGTCTCATGCAGGTTTGCAATTTTGGGGTAGCAGCTACCAAAGTAAGCTTGTTTCAGGCAGAATTTTGGACGGAAGATCCTCAACATCTCCTTCCATAAAACAAAACATATGATTTTATCATTTTGGGATGTTTTGATCCCTGGGACTAATTTCTTTGGAGTTCTTGATGCCATCAGAAACCTTCAGAGGTTTTCAGTGCAGTAATTCATGTGGATACACCCTGCAGTAGTTTGTTAGTCAATGGTCAGCTCTTCAGGTTGTTTCCTTTCTATTTTAAACCAGTGTGAAGATGCAGACTCTTAATTTCTTCAGTACAATGTTTGAGTGGGTTTTTTCTGAGAGTTCACACTGCCCAGTGAAACCAGCTGAGAACAGATTTTTAAAAAATTAATAAAACCTCTAAAATCTCCACCTTCTTCCTCAGGTTTCCACTCATTCAGGCAGATTCACAAAAAAAAATAAAACCAAAACAAAAAACCAACCAACCAAAAAAAAAACAAACAAACAAGAAAACACCAAAAAACCCCCAGAATTTGGCAAAAACAAAAGATCTGGCAGAGATTTTGGAGCGAAAAGGCAAGAGGAACGAGAGGAGGAACAGGGAGAAGGATGGGTCTGCCTGCAGTGGGGTGGGATGGACACAGCAGCGTTTGAGTAAATAATGAATATTTAAGCCATCAAAGCAAGGCTGGAAGTTGCAGATAGGTGTGTTAACGTCAAACCTGCTCCACATGGAGAGCTGTGAGGGATTCCTGGGAGTTATGGAATGTGAGGGAACCCTTTGGGGTATCTTTGCAGGGCTGAGGATCAGTAGGGTGGGTGAGTGTGACTGCACAGCTCAGACACTCTATACTCAAGTTGGAGAATGGTTTGGGTTTTTTTTTTCCAAGCTAAATTATGCTGTCCTTTCCCAGCTCCTCTCCAAGTGCCCCCTCCCTCCTGAGACAACACATTAAAGCATGGGAAAAGTGATACTTAACATTGAAATTCATCATTAATTCCTCTGTCTTTTATTGTCGTAACATTAGCCATAATGAACTCCTCTTGCACTGATGTCGATTTGGTGTGTCACTTTCCCTAGAAGTGCTTCATAACTTAGCATTAATTAATGGTGACTTCTTGCAAATTGTGTTACAGAGCTGATAGCACTTCTGGGTAACCGAGTGTCACCAACTGCAGCCATCAAACTTGCTGTGGTAGCCAGGCATCAGGCAGGATTAATTGCTGTATCACACCAAGACATCACCTCTGCATCTTCCTGGGGAAGGAAGGAAGGAAAGTTCATGGCTTGGGAGTTTAACTTGCTTCAATTCTCACCTTTGCAAATGACCTCCAGCACTGGGCAAATCCATGGAGATGTTTGCACCTTTCTGTGCTGCCACAGATGGGGCTGTGTGGGGATGGGGCAGGAGGAAATCTCAGGGGTTGGTTGATCACTTCGTGGTGTCTGCAAAGCTCCTCCCAGCTGGAAAAACAGACATTGAGGTGTCTCTTCTTCATGGAGCTTTGGCTTCCAAAGGATCTGCCCACCTTGGCTCACCCAGGCTTTGTTTTGTCACTTCTTGCTCCCAAATCGTGCGAGTCCTCTACTGGCAGCTTGGCCAGGGGAGTTTGCCCTGAAATTACACAACAAAACCAATAGGATTTTATGCCAAAAGGCAGAAAGTCACTTTTGACTGGTTATTGAAGGAGCCTGAAGATAAAAACTCATTTGAAAACATCTACAGGTTTGATACCAAGGGCTGAGGCTGAAGTCACAGATAGTCACCCACATTTTGTACCTCTCTGAAGCTGTGAGCTGCCTGTTTGTGCTATTGGGGTGGAGATTTGGTGGATGCAGTGTATAATCTGCCATACAATCACTTGTCTAAGACTAAAAGATAAAATAAGAGACCAACTTTCATTAGCACTAAGAAAGACACCAAGAGGGGGAAAAAAGTTTACTTCATTACAAGTCATTGTTTATCAGATTGAACCGTGCCTTTTGGCACAATAGGACCAGGGCTTCAGTCCCAATTTTAGCACTGCTTTAAATATAATAAAATACTAAACAGATTTGTTTTCCTTGGAGAAGAGACTCAACCACCTTCTTCAAAGATATTAAAAATGCAGAGAGAGGCTGGTGTTTAATGAGTTCACTCGAAAGGTACTAAAGCCAGCTACCACCTGTCAGGATCTTCAGATGTGCTCCTAGGCCTTAATTAAGAGCTGTGCTTGGTTTAATTTTGTTCCTTCTCTCCCCAGCCCCACCTACCTCCTTTCCCCCCTTTTTGGTTTGCCTTGTTTCAGAAGACAGGAACCAGCCCCAGAGAGACGCCTTCCAAAGTCAATCAAAAATTAATTTCAGGTGGCAGCCGAGTCACAACTTCTCATTTATTCATCAAACTCCAGTGACTTCCCAATCTCCTAATCACAGAATCATTGAATCGTTCAGCTTGGAAAAGACCTCTAGGATCATGAAGTCCAGCTATCATATTCCTGCTGAATGATTCCAGCTCCTCCTTTTTGTTGCCTAGTGGTGGGACAAAAGCAGCCAGTCAGGCATGCAAATCAGATTAAGAATTTGCACCTCTGTGAAAGGGATTAGCTGCTCTGCCTGGTGTGGATGCTCTAAGAAATCAGTCTGCATCTGTCAAAATCTGTAACTTTGCTTGTGTCCCTGGCTCCATACTTGGGTTGGTTACGATAATAATAATAATTAATTAACAGGCTGCTTTAGATTGCATCTTCTCCCGTATGGGATTAATCTTGTGTTTCCTTAGGGAGCTGATTTTCCGGCTGGCTGTGAATTTATTCTTTGCTTTAATACATGATGGTGTTTGCATGCTTTCAGGGTCACAGCTACAGCAGGGAAAGCACGGGAGTTAAAGCAGTGGAGCCAGTTTAGGATTGTGTCCAAATCCCATAAATGCCACATGTGACTTCAGATAAGTCACTTAATCACCCTTTCTCACACCCTATATTTACCAGATCAGCCAAGGGAAGCGGATTTACGAGGATGATTCATCCCAAAAAGGGCCAGGGGACACTGCTTCTATTCCTGACTCCGCTCTGAAACTTCACTGAAGTCACTTTTCTCACACCATCCCGACTTCCCAGCTGCAGAGGGAGGGCAGCACCTGCTCAGCTCTAAAACCTGAGTGACAGCCCTCAGCCAGGACACTCAGACATTCCCAGCCTTCAGTGTCCTTTGGGGAGAAGGTCACTCTGTGGATGGTGGTTTTTCAGTGGATACCACGCTTCTGATCTCAAATGGGAAGACGTCACCTCAGGTAATGGGTGTAAATTATGACTTGTCCTGATTAACAATTCGGTCTGAATTAAGTCTTTTGGACTGAAAGTAGTGATAAGCCTGAACTCTCCTACAAAGTGGAACAAATTCTTGTCTGAAAAACTTTGTCCTGCCCAAGGTAAAGAGGAAGGGATGAGCATAAAATTCACAGTAACACTTGTAATGCAGTCTGGGGATTCTGCAAAGCCTCCTAAGCCCCATTCCCAAACTAAACAACACAATGATCTCCTTAAGAGAAGTATTTGGGCAAAACAACCAACTTTGCAGTAACCGTGAGTTCTCCCAATTTTTGCTTCACCATTGACCTTGGCAGACCAATCCCCCAAAAGTGAAGAGAGTAGCCCTGCTTGGGAGGTGTAATTTCCTTTCTGTGACATCCAGTTTAAGGCCAGCAAATGCCATATTCCATATTCCAGTGTTCCATACCTTGTAAAGCTTTTCCCCATGGACCTTCTGTGTTTCCATTCCACCCAGTGCAGAGTGGGGTGGCAGAGAGATGCTGAGCAGCCTCCTTGGACACACTCTGGGCATAAGGATTGGTCTGGATGGTGGGATTTGGAGCTCATCACCATCAAATTTATCCCATGCCTGCTTTAGAGGCACTTTGGGTGAGGGAACAGCATCCCATTGGATGGGCACAGCCTTGGCCACACAGCAAGTTTTCCTTTCCAAAGTGTGCATGAGACTTCCATTAAAAGTTAATTTTCTGTGTCTTTAAGCTTTCAGCCTCTCCAGCCAAGGTCTGAGTTGCTAAAATTACTTGAATGCTCCTAAATCCTCAATTTTTTTCCCCCTTGACAGCCTCCCCCAGAAGAAGGGTTGTTCCCAGCATTGCTCACACCAGGGACAGGGAAGTTCATCTCCATGATGCTGCTCTGCCATGCAAGCAACACCCACCACCTCCTGTCTCAGTCAGACTATTGGTGACTTTATGTCCTCTGTTTCCCCCCGAAGGCTCCAGAGAAGTGCAATTCAAGCAGTTTCTCCATCATCACAGTCCTGGCTTGTCTGGATTTGAACTTGTGTGCATGACAAGGACAAGGACATTGTCCTCGTACCACAGGCTGGCCATGTCAGCCTGGGACCAGCAAGAATCCGCTCCATGGAGCTCCTAAAATATGTGCTCACCTTCATCTGCAGACAGAGTGAACCTATGAGAAGGAGCAGCAAGGCAGGGATGGGAAGGGGTGGAAATGCTGCAGGAAAAAAGCAGAGCAGGATTTGTGATGAACATGTCAGACAAAATTGTAACTTGGATCAGGCATCAGGGAAGAGCAAAGGGAAGTCCTGGGTGTGCTCACCCATCAGGAGCAGCAGCCCCTGGGACTATTTAGGTCTTGTCAAGCAAGGAATGACATCTCCCTTTGAGCAAATGTCCATCTCCGGAGCTCTGGTGACGGCCCATCCCTGTCCATCCATTAAGGGTTTTGTTTTGTCACTGCTGACACGGAGATTGCTCAGTGTGAATTGCAATTACAGCCCAAGCACAGTGAACCTAAACTCATCAAGCAGGAGGCTTTAACCAACCCACAATTCTGCTCAGAGGGATGAGCCCCTCCTGGGAGCAAAAGGCTCCTGAGGAGCTGAAAGCTCTCTTCCAAAAGGGATGTGTGCCCAGACAACAGCAGGGCTGGGCTTTGTAGGGGAGGGTGCTCAGGTGTTAGACAGAGAGGGTATTTTTACTTGTTCCTTTGCCAAGCACTGAAAGAAACAGGAGGACCCCTGGACTGGTGCCATCCCACTCAATAATCCCACAGGTAAGCAGGGAAGGTCTCCTCCATAATGAGGGGATCAAGTGCTGAAATCTAATGGGAGCTGGAAGAAATTCAGATTTTAAAAAAAATTATTATATAATATATATGATATGTACATATATTTTAATAATATTTTTAATCATATGGAAGAGGTTTAAGTGTGGGAAATCTCACACCTTTTAAGTGAGTGAATTTTGGTGGTGCACCTTTTAGGTTTTAATCCTACAAAATCTCCAGTCTCAAACACACACAAGGGTCACCCTTCAGCCCCTCCCTGCCAGCTCGCACTGCGGGCCACAGGAAGGAGGGAATTGCAATCCTGCAAAGCCAAGATACCAAGGATGTCCCACGGAGACACCCCAGAAGGTTCCCATATGGTCGGATAAGCTGCTGGAGCTGATTTCCTGGCAGCAGCCGTGGCGCTCAGTTGGAACAAACCTGTCCCAAGATGTCTCACCTCCCTGGTGCATGCCAAGCACAGCTGAGCCATGCTGGATGCCAGAGCTGGGGCTCAGAAGGAGACCTGGAGCTGAGCTGGGAACTGGTCTGGCTGCACACAGGTCAGTCCTCAGCAGACAGGAAGGTTTCTTTTATGGACAAGGCTTTCCAGAGTGTGGACATTGTCAGGTCCTTCCTTGAGCCAACCGATGGAAGGGAGATGCATCCAAACTGCCAAACGCACTTGCAGACACAAACTGTGCTTTTAGGCAGCACTTTGTGCTGTCTCAGAGCTCAAAGCCTGAGTTTGCATCCCTTGGAGTGTTGAGTCCACTCCCTGAGCAGGACAAGGGTGGCAGGTCATTGTCCCTCCTCTCCTCCATCCTGGAGCAGCCCATGTCACACACAGGATTGTGCTGAAGGGTGACAGAAGGGTGAACAAGGAGGGAGAGGCTGGATTTGCAACCTCTGAGTAGCTCCATTCTGCTTACCCCTCACCTCACCTTGCCAGACCTTTGCCCTTTGTGTCTTCTCAAAGAGCCACCTGCAGCTCCGTCCCTGCCCTTGGATGCTGTTGATGGCCATGGTGGAAATGGAAAGTGCCCAACTTCTTTGGAGTCTCTCCACAACCTCCAGAATTCCAGGCTCTGCTTCACCCTCTCCCTCATTTCCCTTCCTTCTCTGCTGAAAATGCAGCTCCTGGGACAATAATTGCCAGGCAACAGGTTCAGGTTTTGTTCTTTGGCCACAGCTTTTTCAATTCCCCTTTCTCAACACCTCTTTTCAGTGGCTTTAACTGGCCAGACAGACAATTATAACCTCTTTCTTGCAGTGTGCAAAGTCCACTGCTTTGATTTGTCTCTTGGACTGGGATTCATCCCACCTGATGTTTGATGTGCACCACCCTGGCCGTCTGCAGCTTCTCTGGTCACCTTCAGACCCCTTTAGAGTCTGCAGAGAGAAATAAGCCCTGCCAGGACGTGAGTCATCTGACCTATTTGAGATGTCTGCTTCAGAATGAGATTAATCACGCCTTGGAAGCACCTGTTTTGCTCCAGCTGAAGCAGGAGTCTAGACAACCAGCTCATGGATTTGACCTCAGGGTCTTTTCAGGTGCTCATCTCCCCAGGATCATCAGCTCTAATGAACCCTCCAGCAATTCTGTCAGCCCTGCTTTAGCTGAGCTGTACTTTGGGCCATGCTGTGTGATGACAGCTGATGATGAGCAGCGTGACCTGATGAGAGCAGGGGCTGCTGTTGTCTCCTGAAAAGAGAATTCTGCCCTTCACAGAAGGTGGGAGAAGGTGTGCAAAGGTACCAGACCATGCAGCCGAGCTCGGGATCTGGACGTGGGTGGGTTTGGGGGTATTTTTATTCTGCCCAGATGGAGAGGATCCTGCTCAAATAGAGCAGAAGAGATATCAGAGAGCATAAGTAACTCAAGGATATGCTCAAACTGTAAAATGCTGAGTGTTCTACTTGTGCTCTGTCTGCTTTTCCTGACTGTGCTGGCTCTCAGCCTTGCCAAAGTCAGGGCTCAGACTGGGGAAAAGGAGCAAATCCAGAGTTCCAGAGCTGGGGAGCATCTCCTTAGAGCACCCAGTGCCAGCTGTGCAGCAACAAAGGCCACAAACACCGGCACAGAAGACCTTTGGAAGGAGCTTCAGGTGTGGAAGGGGCAGGTGAATAACTGTGCCCATGAACTGGACAGAGACCCGCCCACTGTGCCCACACCTAATAAATACATCCAGGGCACAAATGAAGGGCTGAGACCCACACAAAAACTCGTGTGCTCTCATTGATTGCTGTGATCCCTGAGCTCAGGCAGCATGTGTGTTTAAGTGAGTCCTTAACATTGCTGGGCCTGAGCTTGCAGAAGGGCTTTGACCTCGACTTAATTAATAGAGAAGACATAATCTTGATGTATGGCTCGCTGTTAGCATCCCAGGTTTGATACAAGTTAATTTAACTGCAGCAGGATCTGTGCTGGGAGCAGGATCATGGGATTTGGCTCTGGGGGCACTTCCAGGTTTTATTATGCCACTGATTAATGGCTTTCCCAGAATCAGGGAATGGGTTGGATTTAAAGGGGCCTTATAGATCATCCAGTTCAACCCCCTGATGTGGGCAGGGACTCTTTCCACTCTCTCAGGTTGCTCCAACCCCCATCCAGCCTGGCCTTGGATATTTCCAGGGATCCAGGGGCAGCCACAGCTTCTCTGGGCACCCTGTGCCAGGGCCTGACCACGCTCATAGTCAAAAAATTCTTCCTAATATCCCATCCAACCCTGCCCTCTGTTAGTTGGAGCCACTTCCCCTTGTCCTGTCCCTGCAGGCCCTGTCCCCAGTCCCTCTCCAGCTCGCCTGGAGCCCCTTTAGGTGCTGGAAGGGGCTCTGAGAGCTCATCAAACCCTTCTCTTCTGGGCTGAACCACTCCAATCTCAGCCTTCCCCAGTTCAAAACCACAGGGAGAATCTGAGCCCAGCTGAGTCTTTACCTGGTGGGTTTGACAGTCAGAAACTTCCAACCATTCCCATCTCTGTCACAAAGATGAGATCCCCATCCTGCCAGCGGGGCAAAACCTTGTGAAATTCACACCTTTTATCACTCTTGCCACCCACCACGACCAAGAAACATGCAGGGAGAAGTGAAGTGCCTCTCTCCTGGAACTCAAGGCCATTGGTTCATGGAGGGGAAAGGGATTTCCCTCAAGCACCTCACAGAGGGTTTGTTCTCAGCTTGCAAAAGCAAAGTGTTTAACATGAGATGAAATCAGTGAGCAGAAGCTGGGGCCAAGGGTGAGATGATGTTTTGTGATACTGTTAAGGCTCGCAGCAATCTCAGTGTTTTGGGAGCAGATAATATGGTGTAGGAAGTCTCCCATATATTTTTCTTTTCAAGCACTGCTGTTCTTAGAGGAGTCACTAATCCATTAGGATAAAGACAATTATTTACATAGCAGGAGATGAAGAAGGGCTCGAGTCCCTCTCTCCCAGAACTTGGCTAAAGTTTCAATGCAGCCCTCAATAAAAGCAAACCAGTGCTGGGGACTGCCTGAATCTTTCTCTGGAGCAAAAAAATCCAAGCAAAATCAGCCAACTTGCTGCTATGACAATCCCCTATTTTTCACCTCTTGTTTCAGGCAGAAAGGGGGACATGAAAGGAAAATAGGGAAGAAAAGGAGGAAGAAGGTTCAGATTGGAAGAGAGCCAGTAAATATTGTGGCCAATGGCAAGGTCTGAACCAGAATATTCTATACTGAGCAGGAAGGACCACTCTGTCCATCCAGGGGCTGCAGTGATTTAATCTAGTCCTCAGGAAGCTACAGAGAGGACAAAGGAGGGAAGGATATTTGCTTTATTACAATAACACAATCCAGGACCCACCAACAACATTTCTGAGAGTATTTCTTCACCCAGAAAAGGCCTGCGGTACATCTGCTCTCTGCTTTATTTTCCCCACATTTATCAGAGGACTCCGAGCAAGACATCCCGGGGACTGTGACAGAGCAAAGGTATGCAAAGGAAGAAGCATTTGAAGCTATTTTTCCACTGGAAATACCTTCTAAAGTCAAAAATCTGCACTGGCCACCATTCCATCCTCCTGAGACTCCTTCATCCACACCCACATTTCCACATGAAGGTGCAAATTCCCTCTGCAGTGCTGACATGCAGGGTGCAGTCTGACACCAGCCTCTGTAAGCAGTTCCCCTCAGAGCCCATTCAAGGGATTTGCCCGGACCCCAGAGAAGTTGGGCAGCGAGTGATTTCACCTATATCCTATTTCTCCAAAATCCAGTATAACCCCTTGGATCGATCCCTACATTTCTGTGCTTCTCCTGCCAGTGTTGAGGTGTTACTTCTGGGTTTCTGGGAGGGTTCTTTGAGATCCCTCCACACCTGCAGATGATATTGCAGAACCTGTGCAGAAGCTGGGAATCTATGGCTGTGCCCATCAGCATCCAAGTACAAAAAATCTGCCTTCCAGCACCATCCTCCTCCTCCACCCTGGGCAGGAATTTTAACTGCATTAATTAGTCACTGTTTGCACTGCCCAGCTCCTGCATTATCACTGGAATACTCACCTAGATCTGGTGGCCAAACAAATTAAAACTCATTAGGCCATCAGGGTCATATTAACATGGGAGGAAGACGGGAGAGCTTCTGGAGGAGGTTTCATTGCCAGAATGGGCACGTGCCCACACCACATGCTGCTGGCACAGCCTGATTTCCAAACTGGCCTGGAAAGAACAGAAAATGAAGTGGGTGCAGGGATGATCCAACACCAAACCTGAGATGTGGCAGCAGTTCCTTGCTGCCTCCCTGAGGAGTTTGGTAGCAGCAAAGACGGTGGGAGCAGCAGGCTTGGATGAAGGAGGAGAGGCGGAGTGGATGGATAGAATTTGGCACGAAACTCCAGGGATTCTTGTCTCAGCTCCCTACACTTGACTCATCCCTAAATGAGCCTGGTCCTTCAAGAGAGACTTCAGAAGGGTCATCTGAGTAATTCCCATGCAGGTGGCTTACCCAGCCATGAAGCCAGGGGAGCAGAGGGAATGGGATGTGAAGCCAGGTGCACCCTCTCTCTCCCACACCTTTGGCTTCCATGGCATTTCTGCTGGCCCAGGAGACCACCTGGATGGAGGCTGTTGGAAAAGCCAAATTTGATGGGAAGATGAGCAGTTCTAGAGGAAATACAGCTGACCCAGAAATGAGGAGGCCTCCTCTAAGGAGTAACAGGCTTGAATAGAAAGTTCATCCACACTGAGACCCACCCTGTCCTGCAGGCACTCCCAGATTCCCATGTGTCCTTGGAAATGGGGGAGAAAATACGATGCAACCCCTCTGAGACAAGAACCAGAGCATTCCTGCTGCCCCTCTGCCTTTGAAACACTGACAATGGGTATCAGAGAGCAGATGGTGCTTAAAGGGTCACAAAACGAGGTTATCTGAGAGGAAGGAGCATCTCAGGACATGCACAAGAGTTTCAGAGCCTTGATAAGACCCTCCAGACATCTGTCCTTCCCTGCTCCTCCTTCCTCAGGCACCAGAGGCGCAGCTGCTTGGGAGAAGCAGGACAAAGACTTTTGGGAGAAGCTGGAATCTTCTGCGAGGCTCAGAAAAAGACAAATGTTTTGGTTAATACCTGTTAACTTGGCTGCTGCTTTCTGAGATTTACTTATTTTATATTTTTATTTTGCCATTAATTCCTTCCCTGCTGCAGAAGTAGCACTGAGAAGAGATGATTTGCTGTTCAAGCTGGTGATACACCCAACACTGTGGTGTCATTTCTGTTTTCTTGGATGGATGAGGGTCGCTTTTAGGAGCCTTTTTGTAAGAACGAACTCTTAAACGAGACATTTTAAAATGCATTTCCCATAAGCATTTATGCTAATGAAGAGAGCATTTACAGAAATCTCCAAAAAGGAGCTTTGAATCATCCCTGCTTGTCTTGTTTCCTGGAGATCATCCAAGACTGAGATAATGCTTGTGTTCCTTTGCAGGGTTAGAAGGTCTTAGAAGCATCTCCAGAGGTTCTTCTGCTTTCATAACAGCACTTGAAATCTGTTTAACAACCAATAAATGGCACTGATGCCTTCTGATAATAAAATTGCAGATAACCAAGGTGTTTGGTGGTGGTACCTTGGTCACAAAACTTTTTACCTTCTGCTATCAACCCAAATGTGGCCACATGTGACATCAAGAGAAAGCCATTGTCATCTCATTATATAGGAGTGACATTTTATGAGACACTAGCCAGTTCTTAGGGCTCTCAGTGAAGAAGTCAATGATATAATTGACAATAAGGAATGAAATATTTCCTCACTACCAGAGACAGATAAATGAACATTGAGGCTTAAAGATGAGCTGGTACTGAGGGAAGAGTTTATGACGTTCTTTCCAGAGATGCATCAGGGAGTGCAGGACCCACATACACAGAATCTGTGTCCTTCACACAATCATGGAATGGTTTGGCTTGGAAGGCACCCTACAGATGATGTAGTTCCAACCCCCTGCCATGGGTGGGGATGCCACCAAGGAAGCAGCTCCTGAGAGGACCAAAGCCATCTCCCCCCAACCATCTCCAGGAAACACCTTCCCAGTGCTTTAATTGGTAAAAAAGCAATGAGGAGTTTATGGAGTCTGTGAGTGAAACCAACCCCTCCATCAGCTCCTTCACCACTCAGCTGAACACCTTCTAGTGCCCTTAGCCTGGGCATGGTAGGGCTGTGGGGAGGTTTTCCCACCTGCCTGGTCACCCTGCCCCAGTTCCCTGACTACTCTGAGCAAAAAGGAGGAAAAGAAACACTGTGATGGGAGAGAGAGTTAACTTTTAGGCTGCGTAAGGAATAAGGGAGCTGGATGTCATTGTGCTGCAGAAGTGACCTACTTTCTCTTTATCTGGCTTATCTCTGTTTGCATTGGTTTATTGATGGCAGGAGATACTGCTAAGTGAGTGGTGCTTCCAGAATACAAATGAAGGTCGAACTCAGCCCTCCTGCCCAGGGAAAACTCTGGCAGGGACCAGAAGCAGCTCCTCCACCCAGCTCTGGGCAATTAGCAGGCAGAGCTAATGCAAGGAGGAGATGGGCTCTGAAGCAGTGACCGGAGCAGTGTAACTGCTGTGCCTTCTAATGAGCATATGAGAAATTGGGCAATGAGCCCTGCAGCAGAGTGGGATGGGGGAAATGCTGCTTTAGCCCCACAGAAAACCTGGTCCAGCTGGGGTAGGCTTTTCCTTGGTCATTCCTTGAATTTCATCAGGCTGTGAGAGCATGGGAAGGAAAGACAGAAGCTGGAAAACAGCAGCAACAAGTGGAATTCTCTCTAGGAGGGACAGTGAGCTGCAGAGCACCTGCAGGTTTCTGTCTGCCATTTTCTGGCCACAGCTGTGCCCAGGGTTGCCGTGACTCTCTCAGGGTTGTGCTCTTCATCCCTCTGCAAAATCCTCCTCCTCTGAGGCTAAGCCTGTAAAACACACAGTGCAGGGCCAGGGGAACAGCTGCTGGCACAGCCCCTGGCCCAGCCTTGGCCAATGTCACCCTCACCGTGACAGCAGAGCCCTGGCAGGGCTGGAGACATGGCATGGACACCTCCTGAGCCCATCAGGCCACGTGGTGGAAGAGAGGAGAGGGAGATTTGAGGACATAAATAACTAAACCACGTGCCCTCAGCCTCAGAGCACTCAGCCCTGCTGTGTTTCATTGCACACATTACAGCACCTATGAAAAGTTTCTTTAGCCCCACAAAAACTTCCTTTAGCCCTCATGGAAACCACACAGACTGCAACACCCTTGGTGCCACAACTCTCAGCACCCTTTTGCCTTTCTACAAGGACTGAATCCCTTTTCCAAGCCAAATCAGCCTGGCTGGCAACAACTGACACCAGGGTTCAGCCCCATTTTCCCTCCTCTCCACACCTTCCCTCACCTCTATCAAGTCCCAAGCTGGCTCCTCAACTTGTTTCCAGGTCCCTGCATCCCTCCTGCACCGGAGATTGGAAAAATCTCCTCATCCTCTCCTCTCCTCCTCCCTTTTCCCTTGCCTGCCACACCTGTATTTGCTAATCAGCTCACAGCATGCTCAGTAATTGCCCACGAGAAAACACGGGTGCAGATGTGGTGGGGAGACGGGGGCACGCACAAAATGAGATTCTTGTTTTCCAAACAGACACCAAAATTTAATTACAGCCTCAATAAACGGTTATTAAAACCCTCTTCGCTTTGTTGTTGTTCTTCCCCCCGTTGTCTCCTGGCTCTGCATTATTGAATCACCAGCTCCTGTTGTCTTGTTTGGATGCTTTGAGGGAAAGAGGCAATGCAGGAAACTGCAAACACAGTTTGGACCCACACAGTGCCTTCCACCTCTTTCCTCCCTTTTCTTTTGCCTTAAATTTTCCCTCTCCTTCTGATAAAAAGAGGTAGCAGAGGGTTGTCACCCAGTGTTTTAATTCCCAGTCAAGAAGGAATTCCCAATACTTGGCACAGGGAACAGAGAGCAGGAAGGAAAAGGGGAATTTGCTGCTAGAGGTGTGTTGGAGCCCAAAATGGGGACACTGCCTGCTGCAGCTCTCCATGATGGGCTGATCTCCTCATCCCCTGCCACAACTGACGTTCCCCAGGTGTCTGCATCCTAAGGGAATTGCTTCTTGCCTGAAGACAAGGAAACTTTGGGTTTCCAGCCCAAAGGAATCCTCCTGCCTTGGGTTTGTACAGTGTCTGGTCTCAAGTTGTCCTGTTCTTTGAGGTGAGCACAACAACCTCCTCACCCATGGAAGATATTCCATGGAAATCTGGATGTCCCTTTTCTTACACCCTGATGTGTAGGAATCTACAATTTTACCTCAATCCTGAGGTAATTAAGCATTCCTGGCTATTTGCAGGAACATCTTACAGCTTCCCTAGGAAACTGTGCTTGTTTTACCCTCAGGGTATGAGTGAGGATTGACATCCCCACTGCATCCTTCAGGAAAAGAAGGAGATAAAGCTCTTCCTGCAGCTGGAAGCTGGTGCCTTGTGTTGGTCCCTGGGAGGATTCTTTGCTGACTCCACCATGCCAAGGACATGGAGAGGTTGTAGGCTGTGTCTCCACGAGGTTCCTGCCAAAGGGTCCAAAGCTGTACTTGAAAAGGGCAGGAATTAAACCCTGTCCATGTCCAGCTTCCCTGTGAGGCTGTTCAGGGCAGAGGGCACTAAGAAAGCTTTGCTGCTACACCAGGATTCATTAGCACACCACGCTAGCCCAGGGCATGCATGAGAAATGTTAATCAGACCTTTCCCCCCTTCCCTCCTCCCGGCTTTAATCCCTCTATCAGCATCCCTAAAGGTTTGACATATGCACCCCAAGCCTGCTCACAGGGCTTGGTGCTATCTCTGCCTCCATCAGGAGGAGCCAGCCGGTGTCTAAACTCCCCTGCTGCCTGCTGGGTTTTTCCTACTTGATTCCATCTCCTTCCTGCATAATCCCTGCTTGTAATTACAAATATCAGGCGTGGGGGGCCGGGGGGGCCATCTGTGGAGATAACAAGTGCCCTGTTTGCTGACCAGAGCAACCAGAGGTGGCTCCAGCTATTTGCCAGCCCTGTAGCATAAATCCAAAGGGCCTAAAATTGTGTATTTACACGGCTCCTTAACTCCCTTCTTGTCAAGGGCAGCCTTCCCTGGCCCAGATGGAAATAAAAAGGTGTTTATTTGCACAAGCCCTGGAGCCTGGCTTGCCTGTCACATGGGTGGTGGATTTATATACAGTCTGTTCATCCCTGAGAGCCAGACTAAAACACGTGGAGATGAATCCTGAGGGTGGGCAAGGAGACCTGGATTCAGGTACACCCTCCAAGAGCAGATCCCATACAGAAATGCACAGGAAGTGCTGGAGAAAACTTAATCTGGCTGAGAAAATCCTGGGTGAGAGGGAGGGAAAGGCCTTGGCAAAATAAGAGGATGGTCCTCGAAAATACAAATGTGAAGTGAGGCAGGACCACCCCAACAAGATGCTCCAACTCCCCAAAACTTGGCTAGAATTCACTTCCAGGGAGATGCCTTCTCCCCTTGCTGGCCTTTTAAAACCATGGCAGATTTGACCCCAGAGGTTCTCCCAGTCACAAATCCACCAGCCAGGACATTTCCCATCTCAGGTACCTCCACAGACCATGATGGATCCAGTTTTTCTGTGAGTTTGCATGGAGATACACCAGAACCCATTCCCCCATCAAACATCTCCCAGCCTTTCCCCAGTGCTACCCACACCCTCACACCGAGCCCCAGTTACATCCTGGCTCCTTCTTTCCCCAACCCCAACACCAGACACCCCTTAAGGTGTTTCACTGATGGACCACAGTCCCTTCCCAGCCCTTCTTGCCCAGATGTGCCTCCCCTTAGCTCTGCCTTAGCACCCAGGGAGAAGAGAATCATGGAATCATTTAGGTGGGAAAAACTCCCCAGGGTCATCAAACCCAACCATTAGCCCAGCTCTGCCAAGGCCACCACTAAACCATTTTCCCAAGTGCCACATCTTCGTGTCTTTTAAATCCCTCCAGGGATGGGGACTCCACCACTGCCCTGAGCAGCTGTGCCAGGGCTGGACAACCCTGGTGGTGAAGATCCTTTGACAGGAGGAGAAAGATTCACCTGGATGCCTTCAGCGTGGTCAGCAGTGTTTGGGCAGTGGTTTCTCTGCCCCAGGAACTAAAAGTGGACTGGGTGTGGTACCAAGCACCAGCCACAGTGTCAAACATCCTGCCACAGGTGAAAGGACCTGCTGGAGCTCTCACAGCCCCTGCCAAGTGTGATTCAGGCTGCTCTGTTTGCCCTCAAGGCTGCAGAGGCCAAATCCCTGGCCCATTTTATTTACCAGCACAAACAAAGCCTCTGGTCCCTCAGAGTCCCTGGAGAAGCCTCCTGTGCAGAATTCACAGAGCAAGTTATGTCATCCTAAAATAAACACCCCCTCCTGGCACCGTGACTCACACCTCCAATCTGATTAAGGTGTTAATTACATCCCTCTTTTCTACGGTGGGAAAACAAGCCCACAAGCTCACAAGCCACCCACACTGGAGACACTCCAAGAGGTGAATCCCACCTGAGCTCTCTGTTCAAGGGGGCTCAGTTCTGCACCAGGGTTCAATGAGATGCACCAGAATCCATCCCTCCATCTCCTGACTCTGTTCTTGGCACAGTAAGGGGATGAGCTCTGAAAAATGCAGATGTGAAGGACAGCAGGTCCAGCCTAATGGGATGTTCCAATTCTCCAAATAGGCTCTTCTTAACACATCACAGCTGGGCCCTGGCTCTTGCTCCTGAGGGCAGAAGGAGACTTGTATGGGTAAAAAAGCCCCAACCAGGCCCAAGTTGTCCCCTCTGTCTTGTCTGGAGGCAGGGAGTTCACAGCTCCTACCCATGGCTTTTAGACAGGATCCTACACCAGAGTTTCTTCTCTTTGCAAAGATCTTTAGTTCCTGACCTTGCCCACGTCCTTCCCTCCCTGCTGCCCTCCCTGGCCTCTCAAATCTTTTCTCCTTCCTGTGCTGAAGGAAAATTCCTCTTGTGTTTGAAGGGTCACAGTGCAAGCAGCAGAGAGATGACAGCAGCACTCTGAGCAGTCACCAGAGATGTTCCCCAAGCATTCCCATCCTCTCTCCCCCTCCCTCTCTCCAGAAGTTCCAGTGCTTTATCACACTCATTTCCGCCCAGCTATTTATTGTGCAATAACTCATTACCATTCCTCCTAGGACACCTTTAATAAAAGCCTATGCTTGCATATTAAATATTAAATTTATAAGATGTATAATCTTCCTAATTAAGTTGAATTTAATCTAGAGCTCTAAATTAGAAGGAAAAGAGTGGGGAGAAAATAAGAAGGGGAAAGGAAAAAAAAACACCCAGAAAAGCCAAGCATGGCACAGAATTTCTGTGTGTGCCAACCACCCTGTGGTGTCATTGTCTGAGAGCAAAGAGCGAGGGGCTGCCCCCACTGAGATGAGAGAGGGCAGGGGATCCACAGAGCCCTTTGAAGATTCATTTCATGCCACTCACAGGCAGCACAGCCAGAGGCGAGGTGTCCACCCATCACAGACCCATCCTGGAGTCTGACAGACCTGGTTCCCCTATCCTGCTCCAGCACAACCCCCTGCCTGAGCCTGGCTGTGGAAAGAAGGTTTAGAAGCACAAAGGGGCTTAGGAGCTGTGTCTTATTTGAGGCAGGGCTTAGCTGCCAGCAGAATGATTCTGAAAGCTCCTGGCTTTGGGGACTTCTGGTCCATGTGGCTTTCCAGCCTCTGAATTTCATGCAACGCTTGGCTTCCTTGTAAAAGTCAGAGAACCTAATCCCAGATAATTTGTGTTCTGTGTTGGTCCTAAACTACAGTTGCTGCACACAGGGGAAATTCCAATTCCTCCTGCAGAGGTCCTGTGTATCTGCTAGGTCCCTACAGCTTGAAAAGCAACGGGATCACGCCT
This sequence comes from Petroica traversi, assembly GCA_025920805.1. Lineage (NCBI taxonomy): Eukaryota > Metazoa > Chordata > Aves > Passeriformes > Petroicidae > Petroica > Petroica traversi. Next base: position 12,876,496 of record JAHLSL010000061.1, on the reverse strand, counting down.
GCATTTTTCAGGAATGGAACCTCATGGAATCAAAGAATGCTTGGATTGGAAGAGACATTAAAGCCCATCCAGTTCCAACCCCAGCCATGGGCAGGGACACCTTCCACCATCCCAGGCTGCTCCAAGCCCTGTCCAGCCTGGCCTTGGGCACTTCCAGGGATCCAGGAGCAGCCACAGCTTCTCTGGGAAAACTGTGCCAGGCCCTCCTCACCCTCACAGGGAAGAATTTCTTCTGTAAACTCCAACTCCTTCTCCTTGGTTTTGATATGTTCTTCTAATGCCCAGAGGAGACAGCAGGTCTATTGGGACTGCCACTGATGAATGAGGTTTTTACTTGGGAAATATCTGATTTTGTTCTTAAAGCATCAGGATTTCCCATCTTACCCCACAGCTATATGGCTGCCTTTGGTAAACACAATTATAGGTTTAACACAGTTCTTAAACACCCCTCCCAGCCTTTTTCCATACAGAAAAATGGGGTATTTTTTAAAAGCAAGAATAAGGTAACCATCATGCCTGGTCAGAAGCTGGAGAGTGGGAGAATTCTGCTGTTCTAAACAGAGTGTGTAAGTGCCAGGATAACTCTGCCCAAGCAAAAGTATTTTTAAAAAAAGTTGTAACAGGTTGACAAGAGAATGGAAATATTTGGCAAACTGAGCCCTACAGTGGGTTTATTGGGTTGTTGGACAAGTAGTGTCCTGGCCTTTCTCCATATCACGTGGAAGAAAACTCTCCAAGGATGTTCCCAGCACAATGCTGGAAGATAACTCCCTTGGGGTATCTCCAGCACATCTGGAAAAGAGCATCCAAGGGTTGTTCTCAACAGCGCTGAAGGTCACCAGAACTCTTGCAGCACACCAGAAAGAAAAGGTGATTATGATTTTGCCAGCACAACCTATCAGTGTTTGAAGACAATCCCACCAGGACACAGTGGCACATCTGGTGCCATGTTCTACCAAGATGCTCCGAGCCCATCTGGCAGCCCTAGAGGAGTTAAAAAAGCACAAGAGCTGGAGTGCTTAGAAACAGGAATGTGAATTATCTCTGCTAAAAACTTAATGTTCCTTCCTACCCACTGGGTGAACAGGACCCACGGCCTGCAAAGCATGGAAACCTCTCTCCTTGTTGCCTCTATTACACCCAAGTTGTGCTCCTGCCTCTTTTCTGTCAGTAGGAGACTCTTGCAGGGCCATAAAGAAAATAACTCACTTACTGGCATTTTCTTCAAAGTCCATATTGTATGCATTGCTTTTCACAGGGAATTGGATTTTCAAATTCACAGGCTCTAAAGGTCAAGGATAACAGGCTATCAGCATTTAATATGCATTCCAGGGAAAAGAAAAAAAACTATAAAATTTGAAATAAAGGCTGCATGAAAATTCATTTCCAAAAAACCCAGATCAAAACATCTCCCTTTCCTCCCTATGAATTGGCATCTGCTCTTTGTTGTTGTATCTGAAATGTATTAAAAGTCTCCTGCTAGCACCATGGCTTAAGTCAACATCTGCAGCATTGATTCCTGAAGGTGATCCAGCAAGGAGCGGGGGGGTTGGAGCCAGGACTTTTGTTCAGCATCAAAACAACAGCAACAGCAACAAAGACCATGGAGGCTTTTGTGCCTGCGCGTGCATGTGCCTGTTAGAGATGCTGAGGTGGGCAAAGGCGTTGAAAGAGATTCAGCACAGATTTCAAACAGCTCCCTGCTGCTGGAGGGATGGGGAGGAGCAGAGAGGAAGGAGAATATGAAGCCCTAAAGCTGCCTCTGTTCCCGTTTCAGTCACACCAGCCATTCTCAGGAATGACAACCAGTTATTCTGAGTTCTGCTGTGCACCCCGAGAGGAATAAGACTGGAAAAGGAAAGAGGAAGGAAGTTTGCTCAGAATCCAATACTCGGACAAACTGGATGACTGTCTTGTCCCTTATTAGGCTCCACAGGTGACACTCAAAAATGTTCCACATTGCCTTGCAGGTCTCCAGCACTGAAACAACTCCTTCCTCACTGGAGCAATTCCCTTTCTCTTAGGATCTAACAGTGTCACCTAATTCTAGAATTCAGCATGGGAAGTGTCCTGGCTGAATAGTCACTTGTGTCCTTTGATAGCAGGTGGATAGAGACAGACATTTCCGGGGGGTTGTTAGCCCAGCCGGAGAGAGGCAGGACAAAAACCTTCCCTAAAAATGCATTTGTCTCTCTGCCACCTCCTCCAAGAAGTTTAGACAACTTGCTAATACAAGAAATTTCACTTTTCAACAGCAGAGAAGGGCCTCTCCCTTTGAGAACTGCCAAAATCCTGCACTCCAGAGTCTTGCTTTCAACAGGAAAATCACTCCCTGCCTTTCCATCAAACTCAACCCTGCGAGAGACCTCTCAGCACCTATTTCCACCTGGGTCACCTCAATTCCCAGGGACACAGGGACTCACACCCACACACAGACTCTGATTCCAGGAGTGGAGACAAGAGCCCAAACCTTCATCAAAGCTATCATGACTCATGGGGTCCCTCAGGTGTGGAATCATCTCGAGTTAAAGCAGGAACAGAAGCACAAGAAGAATTCCCAAATTCCCTCACAGCCTTATCTGTTGTGCCACACATCCCATAAAGCCTTCAGTTGGAGGAAAACCCATCAAAAAAGTGACTCCAACACCATGGAGTGCAAAATGATTCACTGTGACTCAGTATTTGATGCAGACAAGAGGCAGGAAAACTCAATGGGAAAGGTTTGGTAATCACTCTTCCCAGCCAGCGGCAGGGTGGGATCAGTGTGCCCCTGTTCCCCTCGCCTGAGCCGGGATGTGCTTAGGAATCACTTCAGCACAGAAGCTGCTGGCACTGCTGTCCTTGGCTCCTGGAACAGGTACCTCACATCCCTCCCTGAGGTCCCTCACCATTTCCTCTCCACCAGGTTCCTCCAAAGCCCCCAGGACAAAGCAAGCACAAGTCCTGGTGGGTGCACATCTCATGGGCTGGGGCTGTGCAGGGCTAGAGAACAAACTTTCCTGCAGGAGTTTCCTTTGGGTTGTCTCGGGGAACATCCAGCTTCCCTTGGAGCTTTCAAGGGAATTTTGAACCCGTGGAAGCTCCCTGGTCCCACTCATTTAATACTTGACAGGGAGACCCCTCCAAGGAATCTCGCAGTGGTTTATTGGTCTACAGAGAAAAGAGCCCCAGATCTTTCTTGAGATAGCCCAGAGTTTGTTTGCATAAAAAAATAGTGGGATCTGAACCAGTCTGATTCCAGCTTGCTCCATAGAATCAGAGAATATTCTGAGCTGGACAACCCCCAAAATCCCACCATGCGCCTGAGAGCATTTTCCAAATTGTTTCTTGAACTCTCTAAGACTTGGGGCCATTTCCACTTCCCTGGTGGGGCTGTCCCAGTGCCCCCACAACCCTTGGGGTGAATAACATTTTCCTAATACACAACATTACCTGGAGTGGTGCTGCATCCCTCCCTCCCCAGCCCCAGGACACACCCACACCAAGGAATCCATCATCCAGGTCTAACCAATGTGCAGAAACCTCTCCTGGTGTCCCTTCAGGGCAGCTGGCTGCCAGTCCCCATCACCCAGGACATCCTGGCTGCCTTGGGCTCAACAGAGACTTTGTGCTTCACTTTCCCTCCTGTCCACGTGGATCTTCAGCAGGAGGAGTTGTCCTCAGATTATCCACAACTGCAATCCAGGTTGGTTTTAATCATCTGCACCATCTCCAGCAGCCTGTACCCCTTTCCCATGGAAAACAGCCCTTCTCCCCTCCAAAGCCTCCCACCACACCCAAGGCAGGGTGCTTGGAGGTCTCCACAGAGAAGGGGTTAACCTGCCCATCTCTGGGCCAGAGCCAGACACCCAAAATCAATCCCTCAGCAGCACATATGAATGAAGCCAATTTCTGTATCAAAGCTTAGGAAAAGCTGGTTGCTGTTAAGGGAGCATCTGTGGGGGGTCTGGAGTTGTTATTACACTGGGAAGGTCTCTCCTCCCCCAAGATCAAGGACTCCTGGACAGCAAGTGTACAGCCCAAAGCAACACCTTGCTGTGAGGGAAAGAAAACTGAGACAAACTGCTGGAAACAGGTGAGAAATCAGCTGCAGCTGTACAGAGAGAAGGTCTGGGGAGGTGAATTTCTTTGGATTGTGCAGCACAGGGCTCTCCAGTGGAGAAAAGAAACACCTGAGGGTTTCTAAAGGTTTGTCTGCTGGGGTGGACTGAAATTCATTTGACCCCATCATGCAAGGGTTGAGAGGTTCCCAGTGGAGCAGTCAGACCATCACAACTGAAGCCAAGGGAGTCTTTATTCACAAAGTTCCTGCTCCATCAGAAGAACTTTCTGCCTCGGGATATCAGGTACCAGTAAATGTGCAAGAGAGAGAGAACTCTTTGCATCATCCATCTGTAATTCTGCAGCACACCCTGCCCACTGCTCCATCTCCAGTCAGGCAAATCTGGCTGGATTCAAAGAAAACATTTCCAGACACTTGGGGATGTTTGGATCAGGAAAACACAGTTTATTTGGGAAAAAGGCATTTCCCTCCCTTGCTCTTACCTGTTTTGAATTCTACCCCAGTGAAGTAAGGATTGAAGTCAAGAGGCAAAAAGCACCAGCACTGCAGGGATGGTCCTGAGTATGTCCTTTCCTCATCCAGGACAACAGCTCACTGAATTTTGCCCCTTGTTGCCAGTGTAAATGGCTGAACTTAGGAAAGAGAATTGGAGACGTGTGAAAATGGGAAATGATGGGATAGGCAGAAATTTGGAGCAGAGAATTAGGGGCATGAATGGAGAACACTCAGAGGTTGAAAGCAAATTCATTTTGGGAGGTACAAAGGAGGGCATTCAGTATTTCTGTACTTCGTGCAGATAGGAGGACAATTCCTTTCATTTGTCCCTGGAGCTCTCCAAGAAAGTCGAGTTGCTTAGTTTGCTTAATTTCCAGCAAGGGTTGCTGACATGAGGAAAATTGTCTTCACACCCAGGCTGTGAAACACTGGAGGAGGCTCCTGGGGAGGGAAAGCAGCAGCATTTGTGTACTGGAGCAGATTATTCTGCCTGCTCACATCTGCAGTGATACCAATTCGATGGCTCTCATGGGCTCAGGCAATCCCATGGAGTGACAGTGACATTCACTGGGATTTCTGGACACTGGCCATGTGCTGCTCTGCCTAGGCTGGTGGATGGCCCAAAACTGTAGGGTTACCCAAAATGGCAAAAGACCCTGAGTAGCAACGTTTTGACCACAGACCCAGGGACAGGAGGTTGTTTGGGTACAGCTGTGGTGGGTGCAGGGTATGGGGAGCTGGGGTAAGGTCTTTTCCCAGCCTGTGTTATCTGGAAGATCTGGGCTCTTGGGGATAACCAGGAGCTCTGAGATCCCACAGCCAGCTCATGGGCCATGGCTCTGAACCCCTCTGACCCTCAGCTCCCTTCCTGGGAAACAGGAGGGTGAATGTCCCTTTTTCCATCCTCCCCACTTTGTTTCCAGATGGAATTTACAGGTGGGTGATGCTCCTGCTGCCTTTGTGTGCCAAGTGCTGGGCTCCAGTAGAGATTCTGAGGTGTTGCTGCAATCTCTGCTGTTACAATTACGGCCTTGTGCATGTGGTTTGGGTGAGGGAAGAATTTTAACCCTTCCACCTCCACCTGATAAGCCACCAGTTCTAGTGGAAAGTCACAGGGTTTGTGCTGGAGGACCTGACGGGGATAGGGGAGGACCTTGGGCAGTGCAAACTGGAGTTGGTGACAGGCAGGTGGTAATTGCTCAGTGCTGGCCAAGCAGCAGGTCTCTGCTCCATTCCCTTCCCAAACATAGCCACCACACAGCTTCCAGCCTCCTGCTCGCCATCTGCTGTGGGAATGCTCCTGGATGAGCAGCCTCTCCTGCTCTCTCCCCCCTCACCATGGAGCAGACTGAACCAGAGGTGACTTCCCTTGCTAATTCCTGAAGAACAACAAAGCCTTTGGTCGAAGATGCCCCCTCCTGCACCCCTGGGGCCGTGTCTGGATCCTGTTCCAGTTCTTCTTCCCATACCAAGGGCATCTGAGCTGGTTCCCATCATGTGTGGGATGAAGGACACCAAGAGGGCATCGTGTCTGCATTGCACAACTGGCCCTAAACGGGCAAACCTGCAACATTTCAGCTCCATCAGACCCCAGCATAGCCCTTGCTTTTGAAAGGAGCACAGAACCTGCTCCCCCTGCTCCATCTCAGCCTTTTCCATGGCAGAAGGACAGGGACAGAGCCATTCCCTGTGCAGCCTACAGCAGAAAGAGTTGCCACTGTTTGGGGCCAAAAACTGCCTGGTAATCCCTGCACAGACACCCTCCCATGGCAGCCAGAAGTGCCTCTGTGCAGGGCTTTGGCTTTGCTGGGGAATCGGAGAAACAAATGGAACAAAGTGTTTTTCTTTAGCTTGGGCAAATGGTTTGTTGTTTTTTTTTCCCAGTTGCATTTTTTTCCCCTTTCTTTTTCTTTTTTATTTTTCTTTTCTTTTTTTCTCCCCAGCACTAGCACAGCCGTTGCCTGCATACTAAGCACCCTGCAGCACTCTAATTATCCTGGCAGCACACACAGCCCCTGCTTCTGCTGATGGCTGCAGGGAACCACTGGCAAGGCAGGCAGAGATCAGAGGGAGGCTGTGGGCAGTGGGATGCAGGACCCAGCCCAGGAGATCAAGCCTGAAATCCCTGCACCCTGAGTGGAAGACTGGGACTGGAGTCACCCTGGGAGCAGCAGGGGTGCCCTGGCTCTGCCACAATCTGCCTGCAGGTCCTGATTGCTCACCAAGGGCTGGTGAGATCCTCCCATGGAGCGCTGGATGATGATGTGATGGTGGCTGCAGGGTTGGGGATCAGTCCCACATCCCACTGGACATTCAGCACCGAATGGAGGCTCTTCAATGCTGAGCACTGGAGCAAGAAACGGCCTCGTCTCAAATAATGAGCTCAGTTTTGGGCCCGTCATGACAAGAAGGACATTGAAGGGATGTCCAGGGAAGGGAACAGAGCTGGGAAAGGTCTGGAGCCCCAGGAGAGGCTGAGGGAGCTGGGAAAGGGGCTCAGCCTGGAGAAAAGGAGGCTCAGGGGTGACCTTGTGGCTCTGCACAAGTCCCTGACAGAAGAGTACAGCCAGGGGTGTTTGGGCTTTGCTCCCAGGGGAAAAAGAACAGGATGAGAGGAATATATTCATTAACATTGGAAAAGCTGTCTAAGACCAACCATGATTGTGAGGAGATTTAGATGGAATATTCAGAACACTTTATTCATGGGAAGGGTTGTCCAGCCCTGGCACAGCAGCCCAGGGCAGGGGTGGAGTCCCCATCCCCAGAGGGGTTTTAAAACCATGCGGATGTGGCAGGTCAGTGGTGGCCTTGGCAGTGCTGGGGGAATGGTCGGACTTGATGACCTCAGAGGTCTTTTCCAACTGGAATGTCTCTATGATTCTATGGGGAGCCAGGAGGTCTGGGCTGAGGAATGGAAAACCATTTTTTATGGTACCCTGTGAGAACTTTCCTGTGGAGACAATGTGTCTGTTTTCAGGAACACCAAGGAGCTCCAAAACACCCAGGGGCACCGGTATTGTGCAGCACTGGGAGAAACAGCCAGGCTCTTCTCTGGAGGAATGAGCTACTGACAGGTGGAAACCAAGTGAAACTGGGCCATTTTCCTCCCTCTTTCCTATTACTCAGCAAAGGCAAACTGGATTTCTGCAGAGATTGTTTCTCCTTTAATCTGCCCTGCTTCCTAAAGCTTTAATTAAGGCCCTACTGGGGTCTCATAGGATCTTCACAGTTACTTCAGAAGAGTCCCACTGCATTTCCAGACTCAGACCAAAAAAAAGCTGAAATGAGGGAACTGTGGCTGAAACCTGGTGGGATTTCAGCTGCCAGGACCAGAGAAGGAAATCCTTCTTGGTAAGAGACTCTCACTGTTATGGGGTGAAGTCCTGCCTGCAAAGGGGGCATGGCCAGAGCCCAGTTCTGAGCGACAGACGCCTTCAAAACAAGGAGAGCCCCAGGCTGAGGGGACACAAGAGCTGATGGGCTCAGTGGAACAGGGAATAACTCTAAAAAGGACCTCTCAGATCACTCTGAGCTCCTACAATGCCCAGAGCAGGAAATCAGTCAGTGCTTGTGGTACAAACCATGTTGATCTCTCCAGAACTTCCTTCCAATTTTTATCAGGGGACAATCCACTGTCCCTTTGGGGTGATGAATGGAGAGGTTCCTTTGGCAAGGTTATTCCAATAGTCAGTCTCAAAATGAGTCTTTTAAATAATTTACCTCATTTCTCATATGTAGTTGTCTACATTCATTTTCCAGGACACAGCAATTTCACTTTGCTGTAGGAGAGGCCTGAGCAGGGTTGTATCTTGTTCACGAGTCCATTTAAAGGCAAGATTTTCCACATTTTAGGCTTTGATTTTGATAGTGAAGTCTTGGAGTAACCTTGAGCTATGTTTCCATGCCATGCCAAGCCTGGGCACTTCCAGACTGATGTGCCTCCAACCTGCTGGGAGACTCGTCCAGTCCCTCCCAGACCATCCGCAGTGTCCCCTCGGGAGATGACTCACAGTAATTATCTGAGCCTTTCCTGATTTCATTGTGGAGCTTCCTGACTTTCCCCATGGAGAAGAGCACATTCCTTTCCCTCTGGGCTGTCCTCTGCAGACTGAGAGGTGGTGCCATGCCCCCACCCCAGTGGATGAAACATTCCTAATCCCTCCACCTTCCCCGAAGGACAGGGAGCCCTGGGGTCACGCTCCTCTTGATTTTTCCCTAATGGGTCCATCTAAATGTCATAACCAAGCTGAAGGCCTCACATTGATCCATCAAGTAGAAGAATTGCAGTGAGATTAAGTAACCACAAGCAAGGCCACTGCAGTCGATCTTCCCTCCATGGAGGCATCAGCAGGGGGAACTGTCAGCTGAAATGCCTCTGAGCATTTTAAAACCCAAAGAGCTGCGTGTTCTCATCTTCATAACCAGCCTTGCATGATGCATTCAAGCTACTGTTTATTACCCTGGCAAGAGAAATCTACTGCAGTCCCAACAAATGTAAAACAGACTGTCTTTTTTCCTCTTTTTTTTTGTTTTGTTTTCATTTTTTCCCTTTTTTCCCCCCTTTTCACAAAAGCAATAAACCCTGAATAATCTCAACATCACCATTGGCTTTATTGGTTAATCAAGAGCCTTTTTTTCCCCTTCTGAGTCTAAGCCAAGCTCTTAACTCCATATTTAATGGGCAGATATTTTCTCCAAATGCTCTTTTTTCATTCTCATAAGCTAACTATGCAACGGATAATGGCTTCTTTTTCCTGTTGAAGTGGGCTCTTTATCTACCTATTGGTTCCAGCTGATATAAATCCCTCCTTTTCAAGATGTGTAGACAGGCAATATTCCTAAATGAGAGACTGTCTGCATCTGTCCTCAAAACCTCTCCACTGCCTGCTTTTCTTTCTTTTTTCCCTACATCCCATGTGAAAATATTGGAATTGTTGCCTGTAAATAATTTTTCATATAATTATAATACTTTATATATGTATTTTTTATTTATATATGGATTTTTTTACTTTAAGTTCTAGTGAATATCACCAGGCCTGAAAAGATCAAGCTCCATCCTTCTTGGTGAGGAGGGGACACCTCAAATGACCCATCTGCCACTCGAATGTCACCAGCCCCACGGTGGGTGAGTCCACAGTGGGTGCCAACACCACAGGGTGGGCTCAAGGTGCAGCATTTTAGAACAGAGCAGGATGAAACAGGGAAAAGCTCTTCTAGATGGACATTCCAAATAAGTAAGTTCTGTGCTGGACGTGGAGCTTTTGGGAGGAAGGGGTTGGATAAGGGCCCTTCCTGCTTCTCCAGGTGCTGGGTCCTCACTCAGCTCCTTGCGCCAGCTCCTTTCACTCCCTTCCCCCACTGCCCAGCCAAAGCCACCCATGCAATTGTGGAAAAATAAAAAGAAAAGAAAACAAAACAAAACAAAAAAACCAAAAAGCAAAACAAAACAAAACAAACAACAACAACAACAAAAAAAAACCCTGGTACATTCTTTTAAAGCAAATCCTAGGGATGGATGATGGATCCCCCAGCCTGGAGAGCTCTGCTGTCTGCACTGAGAACATCAGCCTCCAAACCTCCTTGCAGCTCAGTCTGCCTGAGCCACATCCTGGGAATTCTAGGCTCCAAACTGTCTGACTCAGGCTTTCAGAGGCAATGAGAATATCTGCACTTTAGGTGGCTTCAGAAGCACTCGCCTTCTGCAAAAGAGCACTTCATAAATGGATGTTTTTCACTCACAGATTATTTTTTTTTCATCTCCCATGCTTGTATTTTTTTTTTTTCTGAGCTCATTACTGGCTTGGCTGTTAATCCCTTCCACGACTCTATCCCTCATCTTCAGGGGCAGTTTAACAGTCCCTCTGCCTGTGAAAGGCCCTTCAGATCTGGGATCACAAAGCATTAATTATGGATCTGCAGTATCAACCCCGTGCCACTTGCCACATTTGCAAGCTGCCAGAAATCAATGGGAAGTTTGTGAGAACTGCTGGCTGTGATTTAAGGCTCCTTCTCAAGGAGGAGTTGAGAAACCTCTGGATAACTTTTGGGGGAGAGGTCTGGTGCAGGGGAGGTCACTGATGGCTTGTGACCCCATCATCTGGAGGAGAAAGGCTGGCTTTCCACTAAGCAGCTACTTGTGGGGCTGTCTTTGCACTTGAGCATCCAGGGATGAACAAATCCTTGGATCCGACCCCAGGCAGCAGCATCCAGGCCCTGTGAAAGTGTGGCTTCACTACACCAGCAGAACTGGCCTAAAAATCACTCAGACCAAGTCCTTGGTGTCATTCTGACTCTTGCACAACACCTCAGTGTGCCAGTCCAGCTCTATAAAATAAAATAATCCCCCTCAAAAAAAACTGGGTTTCTGGCAGGTTTAATGTCTTGACCTGGTCCTGTACAGGGAAGCATCCACACCAGTTCACAGTGAAGCAAATCCCCTCAAAAATGTGTTGACACTTTTTATTATTTATTGTTCTCTCCCCATGCTGCCTGGAATCCTCACACATCCCCTCCCGCCTCGTGCAAAATCCTGCCTGAGCACTTCCCAAATTCCAATCCCAGCTCCCAAAGGGAGCTCACAGCCCTCCCAGCTCACACTGGGAAAGGTTTTACAGCCTGGGCATGGCCAGGTGAAAAGCTAATGGTAAATGCAGGACCAGAAAAGAAATCTCCTGCATCTCCACCAGGCTTCTCCTCCTCCCAAGGTCTGGGGGAGGTGGAGGAAGGGGCAGGAGGATGATGGAGGAAGGTGCTCGATGGTGGCAGGAGATGCTCTCTGGGGTCTGGCCCAGAGCTGCTGCCCAAGAGAGGGCAGTGAGTGGCCCACGGGCTCTGCAGAGCTCAAACCTCGGGGCACCGTGCCAAGCTGGGCACAAAATGCAACTGAACCAAACAGAGGGTGTTGCTGCCCCCTCCTGCTGGACCAAGCTCCTTCCTCCTCGCCAAAGCCAGGCTGGGGCAGGGTCTCGGTCACAGACACCCACATCCCTCCACTCTGAAGCTCCCAAAAGTGACATTTCCTCAAGGTCTGCCCCACACAAAGCCACCACTGCTTTAGTTTATCAGCTGGAAAAAAACCAGGAGCCAAGCTACAGGATCCTCTTGGGTCCATCCTGAAAAATCAGGAGAATTCAGCTACATAAAGCTCCTTTTGATGGAGACTTAGCTTGCAGCAAGGGAGAAACTTCTGTCCAGCCTGGCTTTCTCATCTCCACAAGTCGGAGGAACAGGTTCATTGCCCTCTGAGTGTTTGCAGCCCCAGGAAGGGCCGGGATATTTAAGGAGGAGGCTGAATTTCAGGGTGGGGGAAGCCAGCACCTCGCTCCTGGCCGTGCTCAGCCGCAGCGCGATGCTGCCATCGTGAGCCCAGAGGTGGGGACACTTCTCGGGGAACAGAGGCTCCAGGACACCTGTGAAACCTCAAGAACTCCGCGGAGCAGGGGCTCCTGCCCTTTCCCTCCGGGGATGAGAAGCCTTGCTCTGAATGCAAGGATGCAGGGAGGTTTCTGCCTGTGCAAAGCTCTGCCTGAGTCTTCCTAACTCAGGCTCTGAACCACCCTGTCCTGGTTTAAATGCCCCAAGGAGCAGCAGAGGCTCTCCCACCATCCAGGACAAACCTCCAGGGAGACATTTCTGATATTCCAGAGTTTCTCCAAACAGTTTTGCCCTGTTCTTGGGGAGGGAGAAATCCCTGTGAGGAAGAGCTTCCCTGGAAATTTCTGTCCTTGCTCTGCTCACTCTGATCTCAGCTCCTAAACCAGTTCCTCCAGGCCATTCTCCTCTGCATTGTCCCCTCTGTTCATCACTGTCCCTCTCTCTGGGGACAGAGTCTGTGGGGAGTACAGGGGTCCAGCTGCTGTGGTGGAATCCAGAGCCTCTGGAAAACCACCACATACTGAATTCCCTGTTCGAAAGGCCTTTGGAACAGCAACAGCAGTGTTGTGTCTGTGACAGGGAGCTGGAAAGGGAATCAGAAAAGCCTGCAGTATTTGTTTCTGCTTTTAACAACATTATTTTAATAGATATTAATTTTTTCCTTGTTTTTTCCATCCCGAGGAAGAGCAGGGTGGAGTGAAGATTTCCCTCCTTGGGGGAATGTTCCTCTGGGAGGTCAAAGGCAGAAACTCCTGATTCCTGCACAGGAGCCGAGGTGTTTGATTCATAGCAAAAGTGCTTTTCCTCTCAAGCATCCCACAGGCATTTCAGCGACATGCAGGTAAATGAAGAGTGCAAATTAAACCAGGGCTACGGAAAAAAAATAATTCTCCATCCCTAAATATTAGTCCCTTCACATTTCTCAGTGCTCAATATTGCAGCCCCATCAGTTTTCCAGTCATCCATGGTATCTTTCAGGAGTGTGAGGCACATAAAAACAGGACAGGAAAGACTGAAATTATTCTTAATGCAAAAATCAAATGGGGAGAAAATCATAACCTTTCACATCAGTCTTAGACATCATAAGAAAGCAGGAAAAAAAAAAAAGATTTAATTCAGCTCTGCTTTTCCTTCAGTAACAACCCTTAAACATAAACATTACCTGTGCAGATTTACCTGGGAACATCAATTAAGAACACTGATTTGCTGTTTGCCAATTAATCCAATTACTTCATTAGACAGAAGGGTTTTAGTGAGGGAGCCTTGAGAGGTTCAGCAGAGATAAGTCTGGAAAAGCTCCCATGAACAGATGACACAAAACCCCTGCTCAGGAGGCAGCTGCTGAGAAAAAGCCTCAGACCAAAGAGCAGATCCTGGGCCAGCACAGAATTGGGGCTGGTACCATCCCATGGCTCTGCAGGGAAGTGAACATGCCCGGCTGAGCTCCGAAAAGGATTCAGGAGGTCTTTTGTTTCTCACTTCTACTTGAATACTCCACATTTACCCATGGAAACCACTAAGCAAAGCACCACTTTGGCTCCTACCAGAGAATCATGTCTGGGATGCATTTCCTGAGGCACTCGAGCTGAAAGGCAAAGCGACCAGTCTGATGGCTGATGGCACTTGTGGCTTTCTGGAAGTCTCTGCTTCTGAAGTCATGAGCATATTTTCAGACTTTCAGATTTTTTTTTTCTAATTTCTCTTCAAGTTTTTTCTCTTCTGGTTATATGGGTTGAGTTGGAAGGCATCTTAAAGATCATCGGTTCCAATCCCCTGCTATGGAGGGACACCTTCCCCTATCCCAGGGTGCTCTGAGCCCCATCCAACCTGGCCTTGGACACTTCCAGGGACAGGGCATTCACAGTTTCTCTGGGCACCCTGTGACAGTGCTTCACCACCCTCTGAGTAAGAAATTTATTTCTAAATCTTACCTAAACCTGCCTTCCTTCAGTTTTAAACCATTGTCCCTTGTCCTAAAATTATCTGCCTCTCTCTCCATTTCATAGACCCCTTCAAGCCAGGGTGAAAGGCTAAGAATTTCAATTTTTATGTAGGTAAGGGTGAAGTTATTGAGAACTATAGTTTTTGGGCTCCAGAGGAGAGGATGTTGCTCTCCTTTAGCCAGAAATCCTGCTGAGGGGCAGCTCCCACCAAAACCCCAGTGTGACACTTGGCTCCTCCCCTTCCACACATGAAACTTAAGGTTCCCTGCCCCAAAAGGGTTCCTGGCCAAGACATTCCCATGGCAAGGAATTTTCCTGCCTGGAAACATTAGGATTTCTTTAATAACAGCAGCCCAGCAACCTTCTCCCACCTTACAAAACACCTGGCAAAATATCCCTGTCAGGACAACATGGATCTGTTCCCCCAGCTCTGTCCAACACAGAGTCCCAGAGCAGGAAAGAGGCTCTAAACATAGATGGGAAGAGTGGGGAGGGGACATCAGAGGGTGTCCCCTGCAGGCCATAAGACTCAGTTGCCTTTCAAAGTCAACCTGAGAAGCTGTTCAGCTCCAGCAGCCGTTTTTTCCCTCTTGCTTGCACTTTCCTGGAGTGTTTGGTCTGTCTGGGCAGAGAGCTTTTATTGCTGAGATGGTTACTTCAGCCTTGTCTCAATTTGCTTTTAGACTAACAAGTGATGTAGCTGCAAATTAAAAAGATGGAAAACTACAATAACCAAAGCTCTGCCTCTCTCCCCAGCCCTCCTCCCTTCCAAGAGGACACTAGAAGACTGAAAAGTGAGTCACTGAAAGACCTTTCTAGGTCACAGAGACCTTTTCTGTGAGTAGAGGAAGGAAGGGTTTGTGATTGCTGGGCAGGGGCCTGGGCTCAGATCCTCACCTGGCTGCAGGCACAGTGTATTTTGTATCTATTAATTACAGAACTCCAGAGGATTAATTTATACCAAATGGGTAAATGATTCCCCTCTTTCCTGTCTGGCTGCTCAATTTAGAAGGTCACATCTTTGGGGCACAGATTGACTTTTTTGGGGAGAGTACAACCCCAGGTGCCCCTCAACAGGCTGTAAATCACAGCCACAATGAGCAGCAGGAGCTGCAAGAGCATAAAACACCATTCCCTGGCCCCAAACCCACCATTCTTTATATTTTCAGTCAGAAGAAATTTCACATTTTGGCATTGTAATCACACTGCTTGCAACTGGGGTGGTTGAACTGTTTGTAGGAAGGGCTTTTTTCTGAGGGAGCAAAATCCTGGTATCTAAAGGATTTAGAGCACAGACTCTGTTCCTCAATTCTGAAACAGAAATTATGAGCTCAAGGAAAGATTCAGGTGGAATCCACTGTTGGTAGAACAGGGAAAAAATTTGAAGCTACAAATCCTGAGTTCTGGTCAGCTTTCCATCCCCACAGAACCAAACAATTTTGGCCAAATGGAAGCGACCAAAGGAGCACCCCCTGAGCATGAGATGGGTGTGGGTTGGACAGGGGAAGTGGGATTACTTAGGAAAACATGAGAGGCATTAACAGGTTAATGGGCAGGAGTGTGGAGTTCAAACATTACATGGCTGGGAAAAGCTCCCAAACAGTCTCTTGGATATCTGGCTGTTTTCAAAGGGAAATGCTGGAAGCAGCTGCTCCTGGAGATATTTTCAGCATTGGGGAGGCCAAATGCTCTAGGACATGGTGAAGGGAGTGTTTGCAATAGCAGGGACAGCTCTTTCCCAAGTGCTCTCTATCTGCTCTTCTCCTCTCCCAGTAACATTTTCTCCCTCTTTGGATCTGGATGCTGTGACACAGCAAACACCCCACTGTGCAGAGAAACCTCCCCAGGGACATTCACAGCCCTGCACAGCCCTCAGAGGCAGAGTTTGCAGCATGCTGGGACTCAGGATGGCATCACTCTTGGGCTGGGCCTTGGAGGTTGCTGATGGATCTGCAGCCTCTGTTCTGTCTCATAGGAAAGGCCAGGGAAGTTGAAGAACAAGAACCACAGAATGGTTTGGATTGGAGGAACCTCAAAGATCATCCAGTTCCACCTCCTGCCATGGCCAGGGACACCTTCCACTATCCCAGGCTGCTCCAAGCCCCATCCAACCTGGCCTTGGACACTTCATGGATCCAGGGGCAGCCACAGCTTCTCTGGGCACCCTGTGCCAGGGCCTCACAACCCTCACAGGGAAGAATTTCTACCCAATATCTAACCCAAACCTACCTTCTGTCAGGTTAAAGCCATTTCCATTTGTCCTGTCACTCCAGACCCTTCTCCAAAGTCCCTCTCTAGCTCTCCTGGATCCTCTTTAGGCACTGGAAGGGGCTTTAAGGTGGCACTGGAAGGGGCTCTAAGTTCTCCCTGGAGCTTCCTCTTCTCCAGGCTGAAATCTCCGAGTCTCTCAGCCTGTTTTATAGCAAAGGTTCTCCAGCCCTGTGATGAGTGGTTTCCTGTGGACTTGTTCCAACAACTCTGAGGTTCCTTCCCGCTCTGAGGCCCGGGAGATGGATGCAGAGATGCCTCTGAATGGGATCCTGATGGCAATGTCAGAGAGAAAGGGAAACCTGGGACAACAGAGAACATTTGCAAACCTTCAATTCTTCTTGTGCACACTCGCTGCACAACCAGGGCTGTGTTCAACACTCCTGCTCCAGCATCTCCTCTCAGGAGGAGGGCACAGGTTTTTGAACCCTCCCTAACTGTCCTGTGTCACAAAGAAGGAGCACTTTCATTTTGCTGGTGGGCTGACTGAGACACTTTCATTTTTCTGGTGGTAGCATTGAACTCATTCTGACACAGCTTCTCTCCAAATCTCAGCACCAAATGGGATCAGCAAACAGAGCTGGAGATTATCTAAACCCTCCCCTCTCCTCAAAGCCAAGGCACCTCTGTTATTCCCAGCTATCCCCAATATCAGTCGTTTACTGCTTTTAGAAGATGCAGCATTAAAAGCCTCCAATTCTCCTGCATTTTCCCCCCTTTCCTGGATTTTAATTAACTTAGATGAACAGCAGGTGCATTTCCCCCTCACTTCTGTATTTCTCTATTTTTCTGGAGGATAGGAAAAAACCAAGGAGAGACACAAGGTTTCTTAATTGTCCAACGATGCCACTGACAAATTGGTTAGTTTTTAGTGACTCTCAGTTTCACTGCTGTGGGCTTTTTTTTTCCCTACAGAAGAAAAGGCCATGCCAGAGGAATATTTATGAGCCTGCACAATGGGGAAATGGCTTGTAAAAGTATCTACAGCAAAGCACAGCCCAGACATGTCTATTTGCTAAGGAGCAGGACCAAGTTACTGAATCTGAGGAGCCACTGATGTATGCAGTAATAGAGTGAAATCAAGCTCCAGAATAAAATGTGCAGTCAGGCAGAGACCCAAATGAAATGCCATTGCGAGATACAAATGAAAAATTATCAAAGGATAAAATGAAACCCATCAAAACACAATGTCCTTCACTTTGTTGTTTTTATTCTAATTCAGAAACATTCGGGTTTCATCTCCAGCCAGGCCCTAAACAGAGGCAGACTTGCATGTTGTATTTCAGGCATTCTTTCCTCGCTCTTTTGTTCTTCTATTTCTCTTTTTAATTTGATTTCTTTTTTTAAGTAAATCCTAAAACGGAAAAAAAATTCCGCCTTTGTTTCTAATCTGAGCAGTTTGCCCTTGGCCTGGAGGCTCTGACCTCAAACCCCAACCCACATTCTGCCCTTGCTCCCTGACCTCCCCATGGCTTTGCCTTGAGCATCCTGTGTTATATCCAGAGCCTGGCTGGGGACAAGAGGCTCTGTGTAAGGGAGATATCCAGGTTTTATTTCCCTACAGGACAATCCACCTGGCCCCTATTATCTCTTTCCCCTCCTCCCTCCATCAGAACAATGTTTTGAAAGTGTAATTGCCCCAGTTTTAAACACTCACAAGTGATTTTTTTTCCCTTGATATGGATGCCAGCTGCATGGATCCTTTACTTGCTGAATGGCCAAGCCCTCTACTCTGAGAAATCACCCCCCTGCGCCCTCCAAGGGACTTGCAGAGAGGAGTGCAGTGGCTTTTTACAGCATTCTGCAGTGATTATGCTGAATCCTTGACTAAAACACGGGATTTCCAGGTCTGGGCACCAGCCTTGCAGCACTGACAGACACTGCTGCTGCCTCCCTGGGGCAAGGAGGAGAAAATTGGCTGTGTTGTACTAACAGAGAAGGCAAATTATTTCCTAGAGGTGATTTAACTAATCAAGCACAGCCTGAAGGTGCAGGTGTCCTTTCCTCTGTCTGTGCATCACCCAGGATGCAGGCTCAGTGCTTGAAAGGATGGCAAACAGCTCTGGTTTGGGTGTTTTTCGTGGGTGTTTGGGTCTGTGTTACAAGTGTAACCTGCTGCACTTCCATGTTCTCTTCCTGAGATCGTTTGGACAGAGGGGGTGGGGTGTACCTTGAAACTCTGATGTTGGTGAGCAAAACCAAAGAGACTGTAGAGATTTTGAGCGTAGATTTAGATTGGGTATTAGGAAAAAATTCTCTGTGAGGGTGACGAGGCCTTGGCACAGGGTGGCCAGAAAAGCTGTGGCTGCCCCTGGATCCCTGGAAGTGTCCAAGGCCAGGCTGGACAGGGTTTGGAGCACCTTGGGATGGTGGAAGGTGACCCTGTACATGGCAGGGGGTGGAATGGAATGATCTTTAAGGTCCCTTCCAACCCAAACCATTCTGTGATTCCGTGATTTCTGTGGTTTAGGGCAAGAGACCCCTCTGTTGTAGAACATGGAGAGGTCTCCCAGTCTGAGTGCTGGGGAAAGCCCAAAAGCTGCTGTCCATCAGACACAAGGAAACATTAAAAGGATCTGATCAGCACATCTTGTTCCAGCTCAGGCCAATCACACCTCAATTCCCCACAGAAAATCTCTGTTGAAATCCAAGCTTAGAATACGTGGAATTATTTCCCATCAAGGTTTTGTCCTCGGGGCATTCAGAAACATCACCCCAGAAAGTTCCCAACAGACACATCTCTTCAAACATGCTCCTTCAAATCTTATTTTTCCACACTCGTTTCAAAGCCCTTCTAGCTGAGACATTCAGATATTCTGCTCTTTTTGACCACACGGATCATTTCAAGCACATATTATTGCGTTGCTATGGTTATATTAGGATTGCAGTTTGCCTTTGTATTTGATTCAAACCCGAAATGAGTTCTTCCTACATAACCAGTTTTCTAATATAGACATATCACAATTGTGGATTTTTTTCTTTTTTTTTTTTTTTTCTTTTTCTTTTTTTTTTTTTTTGTAGCCAATATCAAACATCATTTCAACATTTCTGTGTAATGGAAGGGCTGATGTGCACCAGTCAATGCAAAATCCAATCTGCCCTCTGAAGGAAATTTTGTAATCAGTTAAAATTTGGCTGCTTAACTTTTAGATGAGTAAAATTAGAGGAGATGGATGCTGGTTGAAGCACTGAAAATATGATATTTTCCAGGAGAACACACTTTAGCAGGAGTACCTGAGATGAATCATGAACAGTAATTGCAAAAAGGGGTGGAACAATTTAAACCCCTTTCATTTGGGTTGATCTCCTAATTAACACAAGTCCCAGCATCAGATTTGGGAGAAAGACCAATTTTTGCCAGAGATTCAAATTCTGTTCCTTCCTGCTAAGGTGAAAATACTTGCAGAAAGTAGCAATGAGATTCCTGCAGACTTTCTGGAACAAAGCTGAAGGAAAACGTGGATTGGTACAGCAATTTTGAAGACCAAAGATTAATCTGAGAGAAAGACACTGATAAAAACACAAAACCCTTTGAGAGCTGGGCTTAAAATTAAGGGTGCAAGAGCTAATTTTAGACATCTTTCTTGTACAGCACCTTGGGAAGGGAAAGGAATACAGAAGGACCACTGTGGACAGTTGTTCCCATCACAAAAACTTTACGCATGGCAGGCCAGCGTCCTTCCATTGGGAACAGGAGATTCAAGGGTATCGGGTTCCACCTGCCTGCCTGGAATTCGTTATCCACCCGTTCCTGGGGTGGGATAGTCCCAGCACCAGCCTGAGTCCCTGAGCAGGGCTGCTCCATCCCCGGGTCTTTGGAGAGTGACCCTTGAGGCTCTTGGGGGCTCCTCTTTGTGCTCGAGGGTGGGGAGGCCCCAGCACAGGATGCCCAGAGAAGCTGGGGCTGCCCCTGTATCCCTGGAAGTGTCCAAGGACAGGGTTTGGAGCAGCCTGGGATGGTGAAAGGTGTCCCTGCCCATGGCCGGGGGTGGAATGAGATGACCTTTAAGGTCCCTTCCAACCTAAACCATTCCATTTTTTTTCCATGATGACTCTGCAGTGGTAAACCCCAGCACTCCTTCTCTTCCATCCTTCCAGCTCTGGGGTGTTCAACACCCCCACTTCCCATCTCAGCCTCCCTCCAGGCCCTCTTTTGGGGTCAGCCGGGGTTGTAGATGTACAAAATCGGGGCAATCAGTGCAGGAAGCAGCGCTGCTCTATTCCTTCCCCATCTCCCCCTCCTCCTCCTCTCTCAGCCTGCGTGAACACCCAGCAGCGATGCACGGGCTTCTCCTGCCCTCAGCTGGCTGCTCTCCGCAGCGCAAAGTGCCCGCTTTCCAAAATCCCAGCCACCTCCAGGTCGGGAAGAAGAGGAGATTTCACCTCAGCATCACCCAAGCACCGTTTGGTGCCGCCCCTCTCTCCGGTCTTTGATGGACACAGACACGGCCGGCACTGGGAGCATCAGAGCGGAGAAAAGCTGATCTTTCCGTGATTGTCGGTGTTGATTCTTAATTACAGTGTCACAGCTAGCAGGGAAGGCACTGGAAATGCAAGAAGAGCTTAGAAGACAGAGGTCTGATTTGTAAAATGTTGGTGGTAAACAGGGAAAGAGAGTTTTACTCTTGCTAAGGGTGTGAGTAATGTGGGCTCCCAGAACACAGGTCACCAAACTGGGTGGGATCAACTCCTGGGCAAGAGGAAGGGGAAAATTCCTCCCACAAACCAGGATATTTAATGAGGTGAGTTACTCTGGCACTGCAGTCATGAAATGACAGAATATCCTGAGTTGGAAAGGACCTGCAAACATCATCCAGCCCAGCTCCTGAGCCTGCTCAGACACCCCAAAACCCCACCCTGGGCATCCCTGGGAGCACTGTCCAAACTCTCCTGGAGCTCTGGCAGCCTTGGGAATGTGACAATTCCCTGAGGAGCGTGGTCAGAGCCCCAGCACCCTCTGGGGAATAAACCTTTCCTGATCTCCAGCCCAAACCTTCCCTGGCAGAGCTCCAGCCCTTCCCTCTCTCAGACCATGACTGCATTTTCAGCAATCCTCTTTTTTAATGTAATTATGATGTCATAGGATGGAGAGGACACAGTGTGCCCTCCTGGCTGCTTGTGGGTCCACATGTAAATTAGTTTAATGGTTAAAAATGGTTAAAAAGTGTCTGAAAGTCTTTTTTTTGTTTTCTTTCTTTTTTTTTTTTTTTTTAAGAGCAGATTCCCAGGAAAATGGAGGTGTCTTTCAGGTGGGTTTTGCCATGTTGGGGTGTTTAGGAAACTTGCCAGCTTATGTTTCTGCAATAAAGCTTTGCATGGGTTGTGTAGTGGAAGGAACACTATGAACTCAACAGAGCAAAAAATCAATAATTATAACATCTTCAATCAAGCTCCTCAGGGCTCATTTGTTTTCCTCACGGACAGTGGGGTGAGCCTTTTCCCTGTGCCTCAGTTTCCCTCACCTGTGAAATGAAGGCATTGTTCTGCTCCTCTTAAGGACAGTGTTGGGGTTACCAGTGGGAACCTGGCCTGGCTCTGCTATTTCTGCCATTTCTAAGGACTTTTATACTTCCTGCAGATGTGCCATGGATAGAGGCTCATCCCCGGCTGATTCCTCATTTTTACAGCAGAGAACTGATTCCTCATTTCTACAGCAGAGAACTGAGGCTTTTTCCTCCCACAAAGACCTCAGCAGGACCAGCCCCAGCAGAGTCTGACACAGAAGGGTCCCTGCACTCAGCTGTGCTGTTTTTTCATCCCATTTACCCCCACCAGGCTTCTCTGCAAAGGCACAGGAAGGTTTCTGTGCAAGAAGCAGCTGAGATCTCTCCCCACAACTTCCCAATATGGGATTGTCACCAAGGAGGGGACAATGTCCAGCAGTACACAAGGAGCCAGAGGTTATAGGCAGGAGTGGCTGCCACCAGTTTTCCTTCAGCTGTGTCCCTGCTCCCCTCTGACAGCACCTCCTGCTCATCTGGAGACCTCACAGCTGGAAGAGAAGGGAGAAAACTTTAAGATGTCCTTGGGGAAAGCGTGGCAGGACAGGGGTGCTAAGGAGGGGAGCAAAAGCTGTTCCACCTTTATAATCAGAAAGACTGCCTGGGGATGCCCTGAGCATCTTCCTGGTGGGGACACAGCTGAGTTTTCTCCAAACCAAGGCTCCTCAAGAACATTTTCTGCCCTGGGAGGGTGGGGAGTCCCTGGCACAGGGGGCCCAGAGAGGCTGTGACAGCCCCTGGATCCTTGGAAGCATCCAAGGCCAGGCTGGATGGGCTTTGAGATGGAGTTTTTAAGAAGTTTTAAGTTTTTAAGGAACTTGAACTAGATTCTTTAAGGTCTGTTCCAGCCCAAACTGTTCTGTGGTTCTGTGGGGTTTTGGAGGTCTTTCCTATGTCTATTTTCAAGGGTACATCAGGGCATAACAAGGTAACAGCAAAGGCAGAGGTTCAATATCTTTGGGAAAAAAACCCAAACCTCTGCCCAGAGCAAGTTTCTTGACCACAGGCCCCTGCTATGATATTTCTTTGCTTTGGGGAAACTCCTCTGATGTTTTTGTTTGTGGTTTGGGGGCTTTTTTGTGTTGGATTTTTCTTTGGTTTTCATTTGACCAACACTAATTCAGAGTGTTTCTTTCCTAGATTAACTTTGGGAGAAGGCTGTTCCTTCGTTCACCTCTTGAATCCCCAGTGCCTCTGGCTGGAGTGCAAATGTGACCCAGAGAATCTTTCCCAGGGAATCCCCTGAACTTGGGAAAACCGGGTGTTAGAAAGGGATGTTTCATTAAATCTACCACGCGAGGGCAGCCTCTTCCACCTTCCCGTGCTAAAAATCCTCCCAAATCCAGGATAAAAGTCTTTAGTTTGTTTGAAGTCCCTCGGTGACCACAGTGCTATGGTGACACTGGCTGCTGGCTGATTTTCAACAAGAGAGGTACAAACAGTTGGACTCGATGATCTTAAATGTCCCTTCCAACCTAAATGATTCTATAATTCTAGGAAATATCGTTCCATTATATTAAAAAAAAAATAAAAATCATCACAGGTCTTCCAAAAGGATGCCTGGAACTACAGGAACGTTGCTTAAGGACTGAGTTGAAAGTACTCCCACACCTCATATTGGACCACTGAAAGCACGGGGTTAAAATAAATGTAATGACTGTAATGACTGATGAGTCCTGTGTGAGTAACTCTGAATTCCTGGGCCAGTCATCTCCAACAGGCACAAACCTCATTCTTCTGGCTCTTACATCAAGAGTCACCACGTAGAGCAGATAAATAAAAGCTGATTTTTGCAGCCCAGAGGCAGCAGCAGATTTATCAGCTGCTGTTTGATGGAGTCACTGCTGCGTGGGGAGAGAACATCTCACTGAAGGCATTGAATTACACACATTTTTTTGCCCTGGATTGTGTCCTCTCCTTGATTTGTGCACTCACAGCCCAGTGGAGGTAAAAGACCTGCTTTCCCAGAGTAGAGAGCAGCAGGAAGAGCCAGAGTGGCTTCTTCCAGCACTGTCAAACCCTGCTGTGCCCGAGCTGGCAGCCCTGGATGTGGATGCCGGCCTTGCAGGCAGAATCTCTGGAGACAGGAGGAATAGCAGTGACTGCCATGAAGTGAAATTTGCTCCTGTGATCACTCCTTAAGGACTGGTCCCAGATTTCTCCCTGGGGTGCCTTTAATGAATTTTATGAGGTGTTATGCTTAAGCTCTGTGTATGGGATTAACCTCTGGAATGATTCTTCCTTCCCTTCTCCAGACAGAATTGGTGTTTTCCCATGGACTGAGCCTTCATCTAGCAGAGCACTCAGCATCCTCACCCAAACACAGCAAACTGGCCAAAAAGACCAGAGCCCAGCCTGATGAACTATCACAGCATCGTTTGACAGCCCGTGGAAGCTGAATTTGTGCAGAAATTCAAACCTTGAGCTTGATTCCCCCCATGCCTCAGCTCTGCAGACTGTCCCAGCAAGTTAATCAGGAAGATTATCAATTTACACCCACTTTGCTTGAACATGAGCAATTGACTATCAGAGCAGGAATGAATTTGGCACCAGCCTTAACATATTAAGCAAATTAAGAGCTGGGATAAAAGTCATTATATCTGACAGAGCAATTTGTGCATCAGAAGATGGTGTGCTTTTAATTCGTTGACAAGAAGGAGGGGGAAAGGGGGAGCACCCATTCTCTGCAAACCCAAAGATAACTGGGTGTGGTTTATGCTGGTGCCAACCCTTCCAAACAAGAAATAAATTACCAGGCAACTGGCACAAAAAGATAAACATGTAAAAGGAGAATTGGCCGTTTATTGCAGAGAAATTCGTCCTCTTATCCTGGCAGCACGCTGAGGGAAAATGTGGCATGGGATAAAAGCAGGTTAGCTCAGGACGCCCCAGGAAAGGTTTGCTCAGGCTGAAAGAAGAGCTGTGAAAAACCTCTCCTACCTGACACCCTCATGGCTCAATCAGGTTAAAAACAGAGGGGACCAGAGCGTGGAGAGATTTGCAGGGTAAAGGCTGAGTGATGGAAATCTGAATATTGGCATGGCTTTGGTCCAATCTGGGACCTCAAATGAGAGAGATGACACCTTGTTTTCCACCTCACCTACCCTTCATCTGTGTGGGAGGACATTTATCAGCCCGAGATCATAGAATTCTAAATCACAGAATGGTTTACGTTGTAAGAGAGCTTAAAGATCATCCAGTGCCACCCCTGCCATGGCCAGGGACATCTTCCACTATCCCAGGATGCTCCAAACCCTGTCCAGCCTGGCCTTGGACACTTCCAGAGATCCAGGGGCAGCCACAGCTTCTCTGGGCACCCTATGCCAGGGCCTTCCCACCCTCACAGGGAAGAATTTTTTCCCAATATCCAAATCTTAATTTCTTGTTTGAAAATGTTCCCCCTAGTCCTACCACTATCTGCCTGTGCAAAATCAGTCTCCCTCTCTTCATAAGCCATCTTTAAGTGCAGGAAGGCCTCACTGAGGTCTCCTCAAAGCCCTCTCTCTCTCTTCTCCATGCTCTACAGCCCCAGTTCTCTCAGTCTTTCAAGATTCACATTGCACCATTGTTCATATTAAAAAAACAAAAACAACTTCTACTTAAGAAAAATGCGACCTCTCTGTGTTGATGTTGAATAGGTCCTGCAGGTTGGGGTAGATCAAGATAGAGCAGGTACATTTGGAGTGACAGAGAAAAAAAGCAAATTGATGGGTTACTGTATCACCATGGTGAAGGACACGGAGGACAATCCACCAGCCTGCCCAGCAGAGGAGCTTCTGACATCTTTGTTCCTCTGCCCTTTTTTTCATGATGTCCCTTCAAGTCTCTGACCCCACCGAGGGCTGCTTTGAACCTACAATGGCAGGAGAGGAATTTTCTTTGAGGGTCAGAAGTGTCCTCTGCCATAGCAGCTCTCTGTTCTACCCGTTTGATTTAGGGGATAAAATAACCCAAAAGCTGGCTCAGGAGTTCATGTTCTTTCTGCAGGGGTGGCAAGCAGCACGAGGGCTCTGATGAAAGGAGTCTCAGAGCCTCTGCAGTGCCGGGTGCTTTGAAGGAGCAGAGCTGAGCTGGTCAAGAAACCAGCAAAGTTCAAACCAAGCTGCCCTGGGAAAGCTTCCCCTCAGCTCTCGGTGATCTGAGAGGTCTGAGCTGCTCCTGCCTGGCCAGGGATTTTCTCCTGCATTCAGGGCTTGTAAGATAAAGGGCATGGCCAGGTGTGGAGCAGCTGCTGAGATGGGATGCCTTGGAAAGCAGAGGACGTGGCAGGGGGGGTTGGTGACCAGCTCCAGTTCTGAATAGTGATTTTGAAAAAAATTCCATCCACCTCTCTCAGACAGATTGGGAGAGTTGGGGGAGTGCAGCCTGGAGAAAAGAAGGCTCCAGGGAGAGCTCAGAGGCCCTCCCAGCTTAAAGGGGCTCCAGGAGAGCTGGAGAGGGACTTGGGATAAGGCCTGGAGGGACAGGACACAGGGAATGGCTCGATGCTCTCAGGGGCCTTTCCCAGCCTTCCCGGTTCTATGGCCCATGTGGTGTGGGCACTCCCCAGACACTCCCACTGCCTGGGGAGGGAGATCTGGAGGGTGCTGCTGATGTTGGCGTGGTGGGTCAGGAAGGGTCAGATTCTGTTCTTTCATGGGCTGCAGCTATTTCCAGATCTGCCTTCTCATGCCTGTGCGGGCTGAAGGATGGAGACGCAAACATCTCCGAGGTTTTTATGGAATCACAGAATGGTTTGGGTTGGAAGAGACCTTAAAGATTATCCAGTTCCATCCCCTGCCATAGGCAGGGACACCTTCCACTGTCCCAGGCTGCTCCAAGCCCCATCCAACCTGGCCTTGGACACTTCCAAGAATGGGATTCCACAGCTTCTCTGGGAACAAACAAGTCAAGATTTCTATTTTCCTTCATCTCCTGACACCAAAGGAGAGCTGTCCATTTTTCTGTTTCTATAGCCAACATCCTTCTCTTCCCCATGCAGGCCCCTTGGCCAGATGAAGGCTGTGAGGACAAGGCCTCTGGAGCTGATCTGCTTTAGGAAGCATCTAAATCCCCTCCAAATCACCTCAAAGACACACTGAAGCCACACAGACCTCATGAGAGATCTCCTCCTTTTAGGAGAGACTGTTCACACTCAATGCCAAAGCTGTAACTCTGCAAACTCATAAATCACCAAAGTCCTAAAAGAGAAGGGGTAAAAAAAAAAAAAAAAGGCAAGAACCCAACGCGGCCTTTTTGTTTTGCAGATAAGCACAAAGTTTGGCAGGAAGGAGATTAGGGCTTTTTCCAGCGCACCTCGCAGTTGATAATTCCCACAACAACAGAGCTGGGGCTGCAAACAGCCACACGTGTCCCCTGCAGAAGTTGGGAGAGGGCAGAGGGGCAGGGCAGGGCACAGCTCATGGCCAAGCCGCTGCCACCAAGGGGAGGTCCTGCCTGATCCCCTCCCCACGCCTTCCTCTGGAGAACCATTTTTTCTGTCTTTGCTAATTTGGAGTTTTTGGAAGCCCTGTGATGCTTCCTGGGAAACTCCAGCCCGGCTCTATCAGCTCCTGCCAGCTGCCAAGGGTCGTTATGATTAATGACGGTAGAAAACTGTCGATGGCAGACACAGAAGAATTAAGTTGTCACCAACATTTAAAAATCAACGTTAGGCCATGGGAAGGATGGGGGAGGCAGATGACGGTTGTGCAATATCTGCAGCTTCTCACTCTCTCCACAGTTCCTCCTGGAGTGGCCTAAATCTATCCTGAAAAGAAATTTTTAAAAAATAATTATAAATATAATTTTAATATCTGAACAATTTTATGAATAATTTGAATTATTAACTTTCTAAGCCATTCCTTGTGTCACCAGAGAGCCCCAGGGTCCTGCCAGACCCCAAAGTGCCACTTGAAGGATGGAGCTCTCCCATGGTCTTGTGTGACATCTGCCACTCCTGTGCAGACACTGCAGATGCTCTGGGACATCTCCAGTGGCATCAGCCATGTTCAGGTAGCTTGGCCAAGTCCCTGAAGTTCTTCCTGGGACACAAACACCAGAGAACCAAGTGAGAGAGAAATGTCACCCAGGTGCCAAGTGACAGGATGAGAGGAAATGGCCTCAAGTTCTGACAGGAGAAGTTTAGGTTAGATATAGGAAAAAAAACCATGGAAAGGACTGTAAAGGATTAGAAAATGGTGGTGTCACCATCCCTGGAAGTGTTCCAAAACCATGTGGATGTGACACTCGGAAACATGGTTTGGTGGTGAACATGGTGGTGGTGTCATTTGATGTTTGGACTTGATGATCTTAAAGGTCTTTTCCAGGCTAAATGATTCTATGGAATGGAAAGGACCAGGGATGGTGGATAAACACAGCAGTAAATTCAAGCAGAGTTAATTGAAAGGATAGACAGAGCCAAGTGTTCCCAGGCTCCATGAATTATCTTCCCACTGCCCACCAAGGCTGAGCCTGTGGGTGCAGGAGGCTGAGGAGGAGGTAGCAAAAATCCTCAAAAATCAAGCATCTCTCTCCAGGCTGTGAGCTCAGGATTGGGGGATGGAAAAGAAAAGACCTCACAACTCCAAGGAACATCTCATTGTGAAAATCAAAGGTGAGAAGTCCAGAAGATTCTCAAGAAGGTGTTTCTCCCACCTCTGCAACTCTGTGCCCCCCCTCCCACAGTGAAGAGAGGAGGATGGACCCTCCAAAGCCCCTCCTGTCCATCCCCACGTGCCCTGGCCATGGTGGAATTCCCAACCCTGCAGCCCAGCAGCCCGAGGAAGCTTCATTCCATCATTCCTCACATCCCTGACTTCCACAGGTGACAGACGAAGCGGAGCCAGGGAAGGGGACTCTGGACAGACCCTCCCCTTGCACGGTGGGGGGTGTTTTCCTATCAGAGCTGATTAGATTTGGGGCAGAGAATTCCTTCCCACAGCATTCCTTGCAGGAGGGGTCTGCTGGAGCCGCAGATGCAGCCAGGAGGGAGTGGTGGCCTCGGTGACAGGGACAGGCTGTGGGATGTCGGGCCACACTCCATGCCCACAGCAATCCCAGCCCTCCACAGGGCACAGATGGCTCCTTTCCGTCATCTGACCTCATTGTTTAATCTGACCTGATCCGGTGCTCTAATCTAACGTCCAGTTTAATCACCACCGCGAAGCCGGGATTGTTTCCCTGGGCTCCACCCTGAGTTCCTTCCCTCTGAGGGCACAGGCACAGCCCAAATCCATGGTCCTTCAAGGGGACACCCTCAGCTGACTCCTGTGTAGGGTCTGGGTGGGGGCTGCTCCCAGTTTGTGTAGAGGAGATGCTGCTGCTCGCAGCCAGCACTGCAATGAAAGGATATTCGCACTTCATGAAGCCAGCAGAAGTTTCTCCTGTGGCTGCTACAGCTCCCAAGAGTTTCTGAGACCCTTGGCAATTTTTGATCATTACTTTTGTAGTGTTTTGGGGTCTTTAAAAAAGATCTGCTTGGCCACAAGGCTATAATTGTAGAATCACAGAATGGCTTGGGTTGGAAGGGACCTTAAAGATCATCCAGCCCCACTCCCTGCCACCTTCCACTGTCCAGGTTGTTCCAAGCCCTGTCCAACCTGGCCTTGGACTTTTCCAGGGATGGGGCAGGCACAGATTTTCCAGGTTTGCATCATGACTCTGAATGACCTTGGAGAAGTCACTTAGCTTGGTGGCAGCACCTAAACTTCTCCCAGTTTCCTGCTCTGCTTTGTGTCCTGGTCCTGTTTTGGCTGTCAGTTCACACATCCAGAGGTGATTCCCAGCCCATCCTTGGGAGGTAGCAGAGAGCACAGGGAGGCTGCAGTGGTCTCTAGTTGGCTTTTTGCTCATTAAGACCTCCTTGCCTGGTTCTCCCTCTTTGAAAGTCTCAGCCCAGCAGGTCGAAATCCATGAGCAGAGCAGCAAAGGAGCACAAAATGCAGCTGAACGGGGCTGCAGACACAGACAAGTCTCAAATTTCTTCACCCAAAGTGGGTCTCAGCCAACTGTGGGACCCAGGAAAGGACAGCCACACACACAGGTCCTTCCCTAGAGCCACAAAGTGTTCACTGCACACAGTCCCCACTTCCCGCAGCCTCCGAGGGTGGGAAGGGGCCCACAAAGGTCATGCAGTCCGTGACATCCCCTCCAGGCAGGATCAGCTCTGCTCTGGCCCTGCTGACAGATGTTTGTGTAACCTGCCCTCCCAGACCTCCCATAAAGGAAGGCCATGTCCTGCCCCCAGCCCCCTCCTCCTCCCCTCCCCGGGGTAACTCCGAGGATTTTCCCACACTGTCCGAATTCCACGGCGTCCCCCCCGAGTTGCAGAGAGCCCCTCTGCTCTCAGCTGCAGCTCTTTTCCCAGACTGAACAATTTGCTGATACTTTTGCAGCATGGAAAAAAAAATAATAAAAAAAAATCCATCCCAGGCTGTCTTTGCCTCACATCAACGCACAGCCCTTAATTCACAGCTCTGTCAGCATCTGGGAGAGGATGTGGCTCTGCCAGGAGCTGTCTGGCAGCAGAAGTGCTCCCAGCTCCGGCTGTCTCCCAGCCCAGAGGGAGATTCCCTGCAGTTTGATGGTGAGAAGTGAGAAAAAAATTTATTTCTTTTCTGTCCTTATCCCAGGTTAATCCGGGGTGACACTTGCTCAGGTGCCTTGTTCCACACACTTTGTCCCACTGGGACCTCCCAGAATCTTCTGTTGCAATAAGTTTTGCCTCCATTTCTCCCTATAAGCCCTTATGAAAAGGCACTGACAGCTCTGCTCTGTGCCCCTGCAGGTGGACTTTGCACAGAGAGAATCCTTCTTCCAAAACACCTCAGAGTTCTCCATCCTCTCTCCTTCCCCCATGGATAATTTTTCCTCTGAGATTAAAGAAGTTGGCAAATGGAAAGCAAATATTTATGCCCAGATTGATAGCTGGTGGTAAAACCTCTGTCCAAGGTTTGAGATGAGCCTTTGGAATCTCAGTGTTGATCTCCATGTGCTGCTCAGGGGTAGATCTCCTCTTCCCCCTGTTTAAGTTTTGTCACTGCCTATTTTAAAGACACTGCTGAGACCCTGTCCAAAACATTTATATGCCTTCTGACAGGGAAGTTGTCCTGTTTTGCCATTTTTCCCTGCAGTCAAGTATGCTACAACTGCAGTGTAATTCCAGGAACTCCAAGGCACACCATTACTGCAGCAGTGGGGCTTTACATCCAAAACACACATGTGATCAAATTGAAAGGCTTAGCAACACCAATTCTTCTATTTCCTCTGGTATTACATTGGCTTTCTTGCTGAAACAATTTTCACTGCAATATCCCAGCAGTGAAACTGCTCCCAGATGCCTGAGCTTAGGCTGCAGATTTGGCTCCGAAGCCAGGTTTCACAAAATGCTCCTGGTGATTTTCTACAGAGCTTGGAAATCCTGGAGGATTGGTGGTTTGTTTCTTTTTCCTGTGTCAAGTTCACTTTATTTGATTTGGTAGGCTGAAAAGCAAAACTACATCTCTCAGCAGCCCTATTTTAATGTTATTTAAATGTGCTGTCACGCTGGCCTCAGAACTGCTTGAGAAACACTCACCTGCCCCCTTGGGAAGCTGTGGCTTCCAGGGATTGCAGACTTGAGCATGATTTCTTGGTGCAATGCACCAAGGGATTTAAATGCTATGTGCTCTTTTGGTTCTGAGGCACCTCTTAATTAAGGGCTGATTAAAGTTTGGGGATTATTTTGTAACACAATCACTGCTTGGCAGGGACTGGTGCTCTGCCAGGGCTGGCTGCATGGGTTACACCCTGGGCACTCAGGGATCTCAGGCATCCGGGGCCAGGTTCTTTTAAGGGTAGATGTTATTTATTTGCAGAAGGAGTTTTATACCCTTTGCTCATCTCTCAGCCCTGTGGCACAGTCTGTGTCCCAGATGTGGCAGGAAAGGCAGAGTTTGTGTCCCAGATGTGGCAGGGAAGGCAGGGTTTGTGTCCCAGATGTGGCAGGAAAGCTGCAGGCTGTGCTTAGTTAAATCATAGAATTATGGAGCAGTTTGGGTTGGAAGGGAACTTCCAAAGCCCTCTGGTCCAAGCCCCAGCAACGGGCAGGGACGTCTCCCACAGGAGCAGGTTGGTCCAAGCCTTGTCCAATCTGTCCATGAATCTTTCCAGGGATGGGGCATCCACCACCTCTCTGGGCAACCTGTGTCAGTGTTTTACCATTCTCACTGTAAAAATCTTACTTATATCTAAATTGAATCTTTTTTAGCTTAAAATCACCATCCCCTGTTTAATCAGTACCAGCCCTGCTAAAAGCTCTGTCCCACTCTTTCTTAAGGCCCCCTTTCAGCCCTGGAAGGGGCTCTCAGGTTTACCTGGAGCCTTCTTTTCTCCAGGTGATGACCCCCAGCTCTCCTGGGCTGGCTTCAGGGCAGTGGGGCTCCCATCCTTGGAGCATCTTTGTGTCGTCCTTTGATCTCACTCCAGCCCCTCCACATCCTTCTGATGTCAGGGCCCCCAGGGCTGGAGGCAGCTCTGCAGGTGGAGTCTCACCTGAGCAGAGCAGAAGGGGAACAGCCCCTCCCTGGGGCTGCTGCCAGGTGTGCTGCAGCCCTGGACACGGTGTTCCCTTGGAGGAATGAGCCAACCCAGCCCTGCTCCCAGAAACCCCAGGAACAGCTCCCTCCTTTCCTGGCCTTCTCCCACCTGATTCCAGGTCAGCCTGCCACTGCCACCATCCAGGCGTGTTCTCTGCACCTGAGCTTGTCCAGGTTGATTGGACCACAGCCACAGGGCTCCTGCTCCTCCTCCGTGGCCTCAAATCATCTCCTAACCCACAGCAAAATGTTTTTCTGTGCCCAGCCTCCTCCATCTCGTCGTATCTGCTCTCCCATCGTGGTGTTTACGCTCTTCAAAGAACCGAAGGCCGTTATCCTATCTTCGCCTTAGTCATAGTTTGGCCAGGATTTGCACATTTCTTTCTCCTTTTATTTTCTAATCTGCCCTCTCAGGTCTCTCCCGTCAGGAGACTACTCTCTCAGGCTGCTTGGGTTTCTCTGTTTATCTTGGAGCAGGAGCAGCGTGGATTTTGCAGAGCTAGCTGTGAAGCAAGGGACTTTCACACTCAACAAGCTCATGGGTGGCAAAGTGCCATGGGACAGCTGTGGAATGAAAAGGGATTAGAGGAGCTAAGTGGATGCCCCTGGGACACAACCCCCTGTCCCTCAAGTCCCTTCTCCAGCAGAGGGACTGATGTGAGCTGTGCTGTCCCACCCTGATACAACTTGGCCGGCAGGGTCAGAGCGCGGGTCTTGGCAAGAAACTCCTGTGAAA
This sequence comes from Petroica traversi, assembly GCA_025920805.1. Lineage (NCBI taxonomy): Eukaryota > Metazoa > Chordata > Aves > Passeriformes > Petroicidae > Petroica > Petroica traversi. The sequence goes on along the minus strand of JAHLSL010000061.1, from coordinate 12,843,560 downwards.
ACTTCATTAAAATCCCATCATGGGGATGCAATGGAGGGCTGCAGGATCAGCTCGGGCCTGAGAAATGGGTCTTTTCCTGAGGCTTTCCTGTGTCTTTCCCTGAGCCTGTCTTAACAGCTAGAGGGGTGCTTTAGTCTCATCCCTTCCCAGTTAGACGTGGGGTCTGTCAGAGTGGGTCCAGAGGAGCTCACCAGGATGATTCCAGGGCTGGAGCACCTCTGCTGTAGATACAGAATGAGGAAGTTGGGGATGTTCAGCCTAGAGAACAAGATGGTCGAGGGAGACCTTATTGTGGATCTCCAGTACTTGAACGGAGTTTATAAAAGAGGTGGAGAGGGACTTTAACAGAGCATAAAGTGACAGTACAAGGGAGAACAATTCTAAACTAAAAAAAGAGAAAATTTGATGCTAGGAAAAGATTCTTTGCTCAGAGGGTGGTGAGGCCCTGGCACAGGGTGCCCAGAGAAGCTGTGGCTGCCCCTGGATCCTGGAAGTGTCCAAGGCCAGGTTGGACAGGGCTTGGAACAACCTGGTCTAGTGGGAGGTGTCCCTGCCCATGGCAGGGCGGGTCAAAACTAAATGATCTTTAGGTTCTTTCCAACCCAAACAGTTCCATGATTCCATGATGTCAACATGCAAATAGGCTGGAAGTCACAGCTCACCCCAGCTGCTTCTGGCTGGCGGGGATTTGGAGGGGAAGATGAGCAGTTACAGCAGGAGAGAAGGAGGGGATCAGTTGTACAAGGATCTCTCCATGTGTGAGAGATCACGGAATCTCAGAATCATTTGGTTGGAAGACCCCCAAGATCCCTGAGTCCAACCATGAATAGAGCACTGCCAGGTCACCACTAAACCACATCTCCCATCTTTTGGCAGGTCTGGTCATTGGCTGGTGGGAAGAACATGAGAAAAAAGCTCTTCCCATTTTAAGATAAGGGTAGATCAAACCCCCAGAGGAGTTAATGAAATTAAACTGCTGCCAGGAAGCACTGAACCATCACAGCCCTTGGGGCTTGGATTAAAGTTTTAGGCTGCCTGTGACATTATTAGTACTCTCTGTCCATGCAAACTGAAACCTCTCAGTGTTTACAGCAAACTCCCTCAGGTTTGGAATGGATGGGAAAGGGAAATGAGAGCAAATGATGTGTGGATGTGCCCTGTCTTACCCTGCAGAGCAATGACTTATGGTTGTGCCATTCTGCCAGGCCAACAGAAGTGACAAAAAATGGCATAGAGCTGGGCTGGAGGAGGTTTGGACTGGAGATCAGGAAAGTTCTTCCCCCAGAGGGTGCTGGGGCTCTGACCACGCTCCCCAGGGAATGAGCACATTCCTGAGGCTCCCAGAGCTCCAGGAGAGTTTGGACAATGCTCCCAGGGATGCCCAGGGTGGGGTTGTTGAGGTGCATGAGCAGGGCCAGGGGCTGGACTGATGATGCTTGGGGGTCCCTTCAATTCAGGATATTCTGAAATTCTATAAAACTTCATTCCTGCAGACACTGTTTGTGTCCTAATCCTTGTAAAAACAAAGGCAGGCAGGAGGGCAATGTGATCCCAAGGGAAGAGCCAGAACAGGGTCATGGGATACCAGAAATCCTTCTCTTGGCTCACCACAGGCTTGTGCTGAGACTTTGGCCAACTCCACCGCTCTTTTCCATTTTTCCTCCAGCTTCCTTTTGTGTTGTTGCACTGGAATCCACGGGAGGGTTTCTCTGTGGGCGTGTGTGGGTGCCCACATGTGTGTGCAACATTCTGAGATCTCCCAGTACAAAGGCAACATAAATTATATCGTGTCAAATCCTTGGAGTGGTGGTACTGGCAGTTTCCTCCCTCAGAGACCTTGCAAAATAGCTACCTGTGAAATTAAATTAAACATTTCTTCTCCTGGGGTTTAAACAATACACTCCCTCCAAGTTGGGGCTAAAGATTTCTTCGTGCTGTATTACTTTATAGATTATTACAGTGCAGAAAATTAATTACCTTTTATTCACCGAGATTTTTTTATTTTAACCCCCTTGCAGATTTTATATTTTCAATTTTCAAAGAAAATCTGAGGGGGGACCGCAGGCAATCCCAGGTATGTGAGGAATGCAACCTTCAGATCTGGTTCCTGGTACCTGGTCTGCTCTGCCCCTGGGATCTGCTCTGCCTCCCCCAGCTGATAAGAGCTCTGCTGGGTCTGCCTGCCACGCTCATTCCATCACTCCTGATGCTCTCTTTTGTCTCTGGTGGGCTCTGAACAGGCACAAATCAAATCTGTCACATCCTGCAGAGCCCTGGTTTGGCCTGGAGTGCAGAGATCTCTGAACTCTGCTTGGTGTAACCATTTATTCCGGGCAGGAGAGGTGCAGGGTAGAAATTTGGATGCCTCTTTTGCCTCTTTTCCCAGCCCCAAACACTGATCTTGAAGGGTGAGGTTTTGCAGCCCTGCATCGACCAGAGCTCTTTTGGTGGTCCCGGGAGTGCAGCTGGGAGGGGAAGAGCAAAGCCCCACTAAGATCTTATCTCAGCAGGGATTTGAAGGGCAGTAAAACATTTGTGAACACCCTTTTTGTCTTCCAGATCATCAGGTAGAGACCCCAAAGGAGTGTGTGCACGTGCACACACACGCAGACACACAAATGCCCAAAATTTCCCCATCAGGGATAAATAAAAATCCCTCTGTCTCACTTTGCCAGGAACTTTTTTTTTTTTTTTTAATTTTTACTCTTTCTCATATAACTCAAAATCCTTTCAGGAGCAGCCCACCTCCACTGCCACCTCTGCCCATGAATCCTCTGAGCAGAGAAGATGCCAGAGCTGGCAGAAGGCAGCCCAGCTGGAAATCTGGCCGGGGATGGACTTGGCCAGCACAGGTACCACCACATTCCAGAGGTCACTCAGCCACTGCCAATGTTTTCCGTGCAGAGCTCAGGGAGGACCTTTCTGAAGTGCATGGGGCAGCAGTTTTATCTGTTGCAGCTGGCTATCTTTGGACAGTTTTAATAAATCAGCGGGATTAGAAACATTCCAGCCTCCTCCGAGGTGTTTAACCCTGCCAGGCTGGGTGATGAGGAGGAGAGCTTTTGCAAACTGATTGCATTAAGAAGGGAGATCTGGGGGAGTTTGTGGTCATATCCTCTTGAGCAAGTGTTAAAGGGATGGTGCCAGCTCCAAACCATCCTCTGGGGATATTTATGGTTGTATCAGCCCTGATAAAGGTGCCAGAAGCCAGGCACAGAAGGAAGCCTCTGGATCTGCCCTGCCATGGCTCCATGGCACTTTATCTCCACTGCACAGTGGCAGAGACCTTCCTGTCATCTCTCAAGTGGTGTGAATCATTTCCACTGTTCTCCTCTGGAAGACAAGATATTTGTTCCTGGATTTTGGCAGTTTGGGAAGTTTGTCTGGAGACCTGGAGATGAAGGAAGGCTTGAACTTCTGGTGAGCAAAGCAGAGGCAGAAGCTGTCCCAGAGGTGGCCTCTGACACCCAGATTATCCAGCTCCTCTCCTTCTGCACCCCTGACAGGTCCAGCAGGGCTCTGAACAACCTCATGTCCCTTCTCACTGCAACAAGTTGGACAAATGACCTTAAAGTTCCCTTGTAACCCAAACCATTCCACAACTCCACAATTCCATGACCCAGAGTGCCCTGCCTAGTGTGGGATCACACATTCTGCAAAATGGCCTGCAAGGAAAAATTCACATTTATTGCCTTTGCAGGGAGAGTCTTCAAACCTCACAATTCCAAACCTTTGCATCTGGCAGACCATGACATTCCACATTGCTTCCCTGGGAATGCTGTCATTGGAGGGACTCTCTGCCATCAGGATATTTGCATCTGGGTCCCCACTCCACAAACCATGACCCTGAGCCTGCCTGCCCCTCATCAGGCATTATCTAATCATCCTCTGAGATTGTTCCCTAAGGAAATGGGCTTCCCTTCCCAGCAAAGCCTTTTCCACCGACAGAGATGGAGCACTGGTGAGTTGAGAGGAGCAGTGGTGAGAGACCTCTCACTGTCCTTGATCTTCATGGAGAAAAGCTGCTCAGCTCAAATCCTTTTCCAGAGTTGAGCTACAACAGGGGAAAGTCCTGATATTTCTGAAACAACACAATGCTGAAAATTCATCAGTGTTTTCTGCTCAGAATAGTCAGCATATAAAATAAGGAAAACTTTGGCTTCAGTGGGATTTAGAATCTAATATTACATTCACTTCAATATTTTTTTTCTAGGAATTGTCAGTTTTTTACAGACGAAACCCAAGAATCTCATACAGCAATCCCAGTGGCTGAGGATGAACAACAAATACTAACAAAGCACAATAAAATTTGCGGAAAACGTGGGATTGTTACCTCACTTCTCCCTTTCCCAGCTCTCAGGGTACATGATGTGGAATTCCTGACCTGTGACTATCCGGTGGCGAGGAGCAGGTTCTGCCTCTGTTTGCCCCAATGAGCAACACCAGGTGAATTTTTCATGAGCTCAGGGTACATTTTGAATTTAAAATATGGTCCAGAGACATTGTCTCTGCAGCAGCCCTGTGCCAGTATTTTCCACTTAGCTGAGGCAGTGGATGCAGCCTTGAAGGACTGACTTTCCTTGTTGGTGCTCTCATACCAACGAGGCCTTGAACTCTGAAAAGCTGCAGCATCACAGTCACCAAGGCAGAAGACAATAAAAAGATTTTACATGAACTTAAAATGGAGAAAGAATTTAATCGCATAGGTTTATTTTTCTGTTCTTTCTGCCCATTGCTCCTGGTCCATGCTCAGCTGTTGATCCCAACTCTGGGGGTGGCCAGATCCAGCTCTTGGTTTGGGTGCTCCCTCCAAGTTTGGTAAATGCCAAAGATGAGGTCGCAGTTTTTCTGCACCTCTGGGAATGCAGAAAAACTGTCAAAAATGCATTTCTATGTGTAATAAACTGCTACTAGATCCAGCAAACGTTAGCTGGCTGCACCATGCAAACCCCGACTGTGAGCAGGGCCTGAGCATCACTTTCCTTTGTGGAACTCAGATGAGCCCTCAGCATGCTGCCCAACCTGATTTCTGATTGTAGAAGAATCTCACATCCTAATTAAGTGAAGGAATGAGAAAAAACAGTTGCCTTCCTGAAAAGAGACCCTCCTTACAAATCTGGTGTTAACAGGAGGAGCAGGAAGATGCCGACAGCTGCGCGGAATCACTATAATTAAAAAAGAGGAAAAAAAGAAAACTTTCCAGTAAGCAGAGAGCTGTGGGCGTCCTGCAGTCAGGAAAGGTTAATTCCAGCCTCATCTCCCAGCTGGCTCCATGAGGACAGAGGTTAAAGATGAAGCTGTAACATACACATGTCAGCACAGCTCAGATCTCTGCCCAACAGGCACGCTCCCGGAGTCTGCCCTGGAAGAAACCACTTCCCTCCTGTTTGGTGGAGAGAATCCACCTCCCAGCACGTTTTAACGGAGTTAAAGAATAATTGTTATTAAATATGAATGCTTAAGTGGCTGTGTCTCCACTTGAGACGTCTGGTCTCAGGCTGTAGAGGACAAGTATTGAAAAGAGAGATCCCTCGGGGGCTCCCAGCGAGACAAACTCCTGGAAATAACTGGAAGCTGGAAAATACCTAAAGGGGGATATTACATGGGCATGCCCTGCTTGGACCTCTCCCCTGGGGTCTGCTTCTGCTGCCTTTCTTGTTAAAGACAGGGTTAGCCTGTCCTACCAAAGCCAAATACACCTCTCTAAGAAGCAAAAAAACTAAAGGGAAAAGGGGAATATCTGGAAAAAAAAAATAATGTTTAAAGCCCAGGAGTTGTTAGGCTGCCAAATGGTGCTCTGGAGGGAGTCCTGGTTGGACAAGGGAACAGAAACTGTCCCTGCTGCCTCTCTCCCACCCTGGTGTGCTCCCTTTCCAAGGCCGTTCACAAGGAGATCCTGCTGTTTGCTGAGGCCTTGGAGAAGGAAGGCATAAATATAAAAGTGAAGGGAAAGAGCAACCAGGACCTCAACAAGAAAGGTGGCTGCAGATTTTCTGCACTGCAGAAAGGACAGGGGCCAGAGGATGCTGAAAACCACCTTGTGACAACACTCACGTGCCCTGCAGGAACATTTTCCCCAAGAAAAGCATCCCCTGGGTTGTTCTCCGGCTGTGGTTCATACAGAGAGGAGATGGAATAATAGCTGGGACTTCACTTACACAGCTCAGTTACTGACACAGGGAGTCATGGATTCAAGGGATGGTTTGAATTGGGAGGGATAAAGATCATCCAGTTCCACCTCCTGCCATGGCCAGGGACTCCTTCCACTGTCCCAGGCTGCTCCAAGCCCCAGTGTCCAACCTGGCCTTGGACACTTCCAAGGATCCAGGGGCATCCACAGTTTCTCTGGGTACCCTGTGCCAGGGCCTCACCATCCCCACAGGGAAGAATTTCCTCCCAATATCTCATCTAAATCTCTCTTTTTTTAGTTTAAAAATGTTCCCCTTTGTCCTATCACTGTCTGCCCCTGTAAAAACCCACTCCCCCTCTTTTTTACAACCCTCTTTAAGTACTGGAAGGCCGGAAAGCTGGAATGGTTTTACACCCTGGCTGTGAGTGCTAGTCCCTCAAACCCATTATAGAAAGATGCATCCCTCTCCCCTGTTTGGACAGCAATTCCTCCTCTCAGCCCTGTGCTCAGCTTTGCTCCTCAAAAGCCTTTTGTCTCAGCAGAACCCCAGGTTCTACCCTCACCCATATTTTTTCCTCATGCACCCCTTCCTGAACTTGCTCTTCTGCCACCCTTCACCATGCCAGAAGACTGACGTGTTAGAAAAGTGATGTATTGAAGCAGCATTGCTCATTCTCAGGTATCAGAAAATCTCTGCTGCTCTCTTGGAAATCAAAAATCTGTCCTGGAAAAGACTGGAAGGAAAACAAATTAAAAACAAAATTGTGTTTCCGTGAGTTTAACTGGTGTGAGCTGTTGCTGGGGTGTCCATAAGCAGATGCCATTCTCATCCCCTGCAGAAGTTTTTTACCAAGAAAATTAAATTATTCCTTCACTACCAGTCCCAAGAAATGCAATTTAAATTTAGAGTTTGAAAATAGGATGGGAATGTAGGGTGTAAAAACATGAACAGTCTGAGGAGCAGTGTGTAAGCTACAGAGCAAACTGAGAAGGACATTTACTAAATCCTTGGAAGATTGCAGAGCAACATAAATCTTACACCTTCCTGAAATGTGATTCCCTGCATGGGGGGTCTGGTGACCTTTATCTCTGAAGGTTTCCTGTTGGCATCCAACCTCTTGTACTTTGAGCTTTGGACAGCATAGGTCAGGGAGTGGATTTGAAGTTCCTTCTAAAATTTTGTGGCAAACAAACCAGGTGTTTTGAGTGGTTGCTTTTTTCAAGTGACCAAATGTTTGTTTGTTTTGTGAGTGGAAATGTTTTCTGATAGTGGCTTTTCAGTGTGTGTTTGTTTGCTTGTTTGTTTTGTGAAAGCCCCAGAAGTGGGAAACACAAACCAACAAAACATGTTTTTCACCAAAAGGGCTGAATTCTCCATTTAAAGATTTAGAGAGATTTTTTTTTCTTTTGAGTGAGGAAGGTGATGCATTTGAAAAATTAGAAGTCAAAAAATTAGAAAGCTGTGGTGAAGTGTTTGCCTGCAAAGATGGGGACAGACTTTTTACAGGAACCTGTAGTGATAGGACAAAGAGAAATGGTTTCAAACTAAATGAGATTCAAACTGCTCATAAAGAAGACATTTTTTATGGCAGGAGTGTTGAAACACTGGCACAGGCTCTCCAGAAAGGTGCCAGATGTCCCATCCCAAGGCCAGGTTGGACGGGGCTTGGAGCAGCTGGTCCAGTGGAAGGTATCCCTGCCCATGGCAGGAGGAGGAATGAGATGAACTTTGAAGTTCCTTTCCAACCCAAACTATTTTACATGATTACATGAATGAAATTTTAGGATTCCATGAATGAAACTCAAGAGATGTTCTTAGAGGATTCCCTTCTCTATCTCCTCGGCCTGTTCGAAATTGGAAGGAATTGAACTGAGGACTTCCATGGAGGAGTCCTGGGACTCAGTTCTTTGGTTGAGACCTCTCTTTATCTCCAAAATGCAGAAATGAAGGCTGGTGTGATGTAAAGGATTGAGGGGTGACAATATTCCTGCAACTCCTCTCTTGCCACACTACATAGACATTGTGTCTACACAACTCCTTTTCTCCAACTCCTACTCTGTGATATGGCAGCCATTCTCGGTTTTCCGTTCAATTCTGAGTCATTTATGTTGCTTTTCTTCAAAATAGGAAATAGAAGGGGTGGGTTTGCTTTTTTAAAATTATTTATTATTAAGCACTCATTAGTAGCAAAGAAAGAAATGAGAATTTGCACCAGACAAGGAGAGTAATGCTGGAAAATAGCAAAAGAAATATTTCAATCCTTTCTGAGAAAACAAGTCTGAGGAAACCTCTGGGAATCAAATAAAGTGAACATACACAAGAGCAGCAAAAACCAAACATGCTGCATATTAATTCAAGCCAACTTATTTTTCAGGGTAGAACTTAGAAAACATAAACAAGTTACTACAAAAACAGAGGAAATTGGCTGGCATTTCCCAGTCTTCCTTTCACAGCTTTTGAAGATGTTTGATAAGAGATCCTCCGGGTCTTTTGAAGTCAGGGACAGTCCATTTCCAATGCCAACCGAAAGGCAGAGTCATCACTTTCAAAGGAAATAATGGATTCCATCCCTGCTGCATAAAGGCCAAACTCCATCAAATGGATCACAGCTCCTCCTCCAGTGGGATAAAGCAGATCAGAAGGTGACTCCAGGCAGAGTCTTCCTGATCAGGGGGACTCATTAAAGGACAAATACCCAGAGGAAAAGCACTCAGGCTCTGAGACAGTGGCCCCTTCTGAAGACAGAATTTTTATCACGACATGTTCAATACTTAAAGCCTTTTTTCAGCCTCAAATCCCAGTGGCAAAACCCCATTTACAATCAGCAGCCGGGCTCCACCACTTGGCTCTTTCCATGGATTTTCCTTGGCAGTTGCATGGAAATTCCAAGGACTGAGGCCACTGGAAGGGCTTAGCTCAGCAGTTCCCAAGTTGTAGAAGACCTTAAGGTCATTCAGAGTGGTCTGCACAGGCACAAACACACCCACACCACCTGAACCCCTGTGTGCAAATGGGCAGATTTTTAAACCTGCCTCTGCATCTTTTCCTGGGGATCTGTTTGGGCAGCAGACACAGCTGGAACCTCTCAGCTCCTTCTGCCCCAGCTTGTGACACGGTGCTGACTCAGGTGTCATTGCCAGCATGCCACATCGTCCTCCTCCTGATGGTTGGTGTCCCTGAAAACCACTTTAGCTAGCAGATAAAATTACTTCTTGGTTGGACAGAAGCCCTCCTAAATCCCCCTCTGTGCTCACGGAGGTAGAAAAGAGCTCAGCAGAGATATTAACACTGTCTGTAATGAGCACATTACTCTGCTCAGGGAGTTTATGCTCCTGCCTGGACTGAGCTGAGAAATCTCCACTCTGATTCATGGAATTTCATATTTTCAAGCCTTTTTACATGGCTGTGTAGACAAAGTCTATTTTTCCAAGTGTAGGCAAAGCTGTCAGCATCTCCTCTTCAAGAGCCTCTGTGCTTGGCTAACCAAGCAAGGGTTCCTGGGGAAATCCAGAAAGAAAGCTCATATTTTCCAAACTCTCCCAGGGATGTCATGCTCTTAGTTCCCATTGGCTGCAGTAAGAATATTCCTCAGGAAATGTTGGATAAAACACACCAGTGCAGCTCCTTTTTATCTTCTGAATAAGTGATGTGTTGTCCTTTCCTGGTGCTGCTGGGTTAACACTTGGACTTGATGATCTTAGAGGTTCATTAAATCTTATTAATTCTGTAATTCTACTAAACTCAGAAGCTCCTGGTGCTGGGAGAGTTTCTCTTGCTGGTCATTGATAAATACCAAGATCACCTTCAAATAAAGTGGTGGCCTTGCACACCAGACTTTGTTGTCTTTGTATTTAACCCACTTATTCCAGGTGTTCCCTTTCCAGGAAGTCCAGCCCGTCTGCAGTGCTTCTATTTTATAAAGAACATCAAAAGCTGAAAATGGAACAAGGATCAGAGAGACCCCACAAGGCCCTTTCAGCCCTTAGAGTGTGACCCTGGGACCCAGCTTCTACCAAAATTCAAGCCAGGAGCAAACTGTCTTGGACCTGACAGATCTGTTTCTCCCAATATTACCCTAAAACAGATTTTAGTGATTTTACCTGGACAATAAGGCAATTCTCTAGGCTGCCAGCACAGAGCAAAACAGGCAATTCCAGGACACAATTCATCTCCTTCTGCACCAGACAGCCAAGCTTGTGTGGGTGAGCAAATCCCTACAGGTGTCACCTTTAAATATTCAGGCAGAAAAGATGAGCAGATCAGGTGGAGGAATATGAATTTAGTGCAAGTAAACCCTTTACCTTTGTCCTGCCAAGACTAAAAACTCTTTTGCCTCCCAAGAACTTGCAAATGTCTTGTTGCACAGCCCCTGGAGACACCTGTCAGAATATTTTTTCAGCTTTAAAAAAAAAAAAACAACAAAAAAACAAGCAACTTTATGCCAGTGCTTTTTCTGCAATTGGGGAGTTTAAGTCCATTGGTATAAATTGCTCTCACTCTCACCTGACATTTTGTCAGGAGCTGGTTAAAAGCACTTTTGAGGCTCTGAAAGAACATTGCAGAGGATAAGAAGCCTTCACTGGGGTGAATCATCATCTACTTTAATAGGGACACATCCTTCCCAAGGTTACTGGGAGGACCTGTGTTCAGGAATGCTTTATTCTTGGAGGAAGCCATTTAAAAAAATATGAGGAAGGGTGGGGTCACAATCTCTGATGTTATAAAGGAGTAAAACCTCTTTTGTTAACCCATCATCTGATCTGCAGTAACTGAGTACCCATATTTGTGATCTCAAAACTTCGGGATTGCCAGAGTGAAGGCTGGCTCAGGCCACTCCTACATTTCTCCAGGTGGGAAAGCCCACCTGGGATGTGCTGATGCTGATCAATAATCCTTCAGCACCGTTGGTTTGTGGGCTTAGCAGAGAGGAATACAAAGCTGGCACTTTTTCTGTCACTGTTGGGTTGAGAAAAGGCTGCTGAGTTTTGACTTACAGCAACCAAAGATCCTCTGCATCACCCAGGAACACAGGATGTGCAAGGGGGGCTCTGGGAAAAAGGAGATTTCAGTTTCAGACTGAGCAAGTCTGAGGAAAGAACCTCTGGGAGCCATCTGAGTTGGGCTTTGCTATTTACTGTGCATTTACTGTGTATAACTAACACAACTCAGGCTGGAATGTGTAGCAGCCCGAGAGAGAGCCTGTTTTCATTGTATATGAGAGCAGAATAAAAGCAAAGCTTGCTCCTGGAGACCTTTAGAGACTTAGAAAAAAAATGTTGTTCATATTCGAGAAGACAGAAGGAGGATGAAAACGAAACCAGTGACACACCCAGGAGTAAACAGAAGGTAGAATAGGTATGAGATGAAGCCAGGTATCCTGGCAGCCTCTTGCTTTGTCCTCTTGCCCTCCCTGAGTGGCAGAATCAAAAGCTGCAGGAAGGGAAGGACTGGCACACGGCAAAACCAGGCAGATGTGATTTTTAGGCAGGACACCTGTTTGCAGGGGCAGCAGATTCCCTTATCTCTTTGATGCTTCTGTTCTCTGAGCACAATCCTTCCCTGTCCCCTTCTCCCACTGATATCAGAAGCAGCAGAAAGCCACAGATCCTCTTTTTCTGTGCTTCCCATGTCCATCCATTTTCCCCTGACCTTTGCAGTGGGCACGGGGTGTGCAGCCCAGGCACAGAGCAAAGCCCTCTGTGATGAACAGCATCTCCTCCTGTGACGTGTTTGCCCTGTCAAAGAGACAGCCCTGAATTGGGCAAGGAGCAACAAAGAGCCCCATAAAGGAGATAATTTATCCCTTTCCCAGACACTTCCATGAAAGCAACTTATCTTCCCCTTCATCCACCCAGAGCCAGGATGTGGCTCTTATCTGCCTGTAAACCAGAAAGAGTGGAGCATGTTGCCCTTTAAGGTCAACCTGTTGAAAAAGAAAAAAAAAACATAGAAAAAAAAAGAATTTAAATAAAAAAAAAAAAAAGGAGAAGAAGTAGCATTTTTAATCTTTGGGGGTTTTTTTCCTAGCAGCTTGGGTGTGTTGGACATGCCTGTCATCATGGCAATCCCTGGGAAATGGGACCTGTGCCTGCTTTTTGTGCTCCTCTTGGAGCTCTTATCCCTGATTTTCGAGCTTCATTTGCCCAGAGGAGGCCACAGACATGCTCAGAGCACTGCAACACCACTGCTAGGGAGAAACCTGGAGAAGAGAAGCCTTTGGGAGATCTTATTGTAGCTTTTCAATACATGGAGGGGATAATGGGGTGGAATAAGACTTTTTACAAGGACATGTAGTGGCAAGAAAAGGGACAAGAGTTTTAAACTAAAAAGGGTGGATTTTGATTGAATGTAAGGAAGAATGTAAGGAAGAAGCAGGCTGTGAGGGTGGGAGGCCCTGGCACAGGGTGCCCAGAGAAGCTGTGGCTGCCCTGGATCCCTGGAAGTGCCCAAGGCCAGATTGGACATTGGGGCTTGGAGCAACCTGGGACAGTGGAAGGTGTCCCTGCCATGGCAGGGGTGGCACTGGATGAGCTTTAAGGTCCCTTCCAAAGCCAATCAAGCTCTGATTCCATGGTTTTGTGTAGAGGAAGCTGGACAATTCAGTCAGTGTGCAACAATGAGGTGTTGCACAAGCTCTGTTGACAGAAAGCTCCATAGTGGGTGAGGTGAATCACATTCCTACCAACCCTGGCTCCCAGTGGAGCCCCAGTCCCCAGCTCAGGAGTGGCCTCTGGCACAAAAGATGCCCAGTTCAAGTGGGGTGAATCCACTCTTAAAGCTCAGTCAGATGAATCCCACCCTGGTGACTCAGAGAGAAGGAATTGCAGTAATACAGGCATGTGTGATGAAGTATTTCCTTTCATTTCTCTTTCCAGGCTGACTCTTGGTCCTTTTACTGGATGCTTCTTAGTTCCTGTGTTATGAATAATAGTGAATAACCACTTCCTACTCACCTTCTCCTTTCCTCTCCACTGTTCATAGTTCTAAAATGTGATTTTAGAAAAGAAACAAGAATGATTCCACACAAAAGACAAGGCTACACTGTGGATTTAAGCAGCTCCATGCTGTTATTCTCTGTTTTGTTCACTATTCCCTTCCAGTAATTCCTAACATTCAGTTCCCCTGGGCTCTGATGCCAAGATCTCTTTTCTGAGTGGAAATAGCTACCCCAGGGACCATCACTGAGTATAAATGTTTGGAGCTGCATTTCCCACGTGTGCATTGCTTTGCATTTACTAACACTCACTTTCACCTGTCTCTTTGTTGCCCGGTGTTGAGCTGATCCTACAACTCCTGATGGGAATATTAGTTTCAATTACCATGAATAATTCTGTATCATCAGCAGGTTTCATCACTCTTTTATTGTCAGTCTTTTCCAAATCATTTACGAGTGTGCTCAAGAGCACAGCTCCCAGTGGAAAACCCTGCAGGACTCTCCTGGCAATGTTTTCCATCATCAAAACCAATCAATCCTTTGTTTCTTACCTTTTAATAAATTAATAATCTGCAAGAATAATTAATCCCACAATTTCATTTTTTGACTGCTCTGTTGAAAGTCCATGCTGACAACTCCCCCATTTCCATTTCACCAGCTGAGTGATTTTTATCACCCGTTCACAGACTCCTCCAAACAGTTGGATTTGTGGGGATTTTTTAAAATTCCTCTGAAAGAAGTGTTGTCTTTTCCCCAACGTGTTGCATTTAGCCCTGGGACTCTGGGTGCTGTTGCTTCTTGCAGACCCCACCAGAGAGTTTAATTCAGATGTCAGCATTAATTTCCCAGGTCCTTCATGGTGCCCTTCTCAAGAATTCCCAGCACAGTTGCTGTTTTACATTCCCCTGCAGCTAAGTCTGATTGAAGTGACAAGCTGCACACCACAATTAATAATACAGCAGTTTTGTATCTCCATTCCCCCTTGAATCATGTTTCCTTTCTTTTCATTGATTTTTTTTTATAATTTATTTTACTAACCCGTCCGTGAGGGATCACTCCTGTGATTGACTCACTCCCTCTCCTTCTCCAGGATAAATGTTGGTGTAGGAACCATCTGAAACCACTCCACATTTAAGCGGATTAGAAGAATTTATCAAACCTTTCTGCTGCACACCAGGACCATCTCTTCCTTGCAAGTCCCATAGAGTTCCAGACAGATTCTTGAATGAATAAATTGGAGTGAGGTTTTATTGACATTTCATTCCTTTAGTAAAACGTTTCTTCAAATCTTGTTGGCGTAATTTATTGATGTTTCACGTTAGACTTCCAGATATCGAGTTTTTTCTATGCCTCATTTCTCATTTAGATCTTTTTAAGGATTTTGTTTTGCTTCAATCACTTTTAGTCTTTTACCAGCCACTTATTTATCTAGGTTTAGTCTTTTTTCAAAGTCTTCTTAACACATGATATATACTTATCCTGTGAGCATCCAGTTACTTGCTTTCAAAGTATTTACTCTGCCATATACAAGAGCTTTGCAATTTTTGCCATTTCTTATAATTTCTTTTTGAAAGTTTCCCCCTTTTTTAATAAGTTCAACCCCTTTGGGGACACAAAGTTTCATGAGTGGATTTTTTTAATCTTTTCCTCCCTTGCAAGTATTTTTGGTTATGTACATTATGTTCACTGTCACAGCACAGCGTAGGTTGCCTTTGGAAGCTGCTGGAATTCCCAGGCTTCAGGAACAAGGAAATAAAATCCGGCAATTCCTCCTGTATCATGCCATTCTTTGCATAGTTTTTTTTAACCACTTTTATACCTCTGGTAGAGAGCATGAAGAGCTGGTATCTGAGAGGTGAGAGGACACTGAGAATGACCCATTGTTTAATCATATCTTGATTATATGAGAGTTAATTTCAAAGTTAGATTTTGTTGCACCAGATCTCATCTAGTCCAACTTCAAACCTCTCTAAGGACATTCTGAAGCTGTTGCAGTAACCAGCCATGCCCACGAGAAGAATTGCACCTTAAAACCAGAGAGAATTTCTTTCTCTGCATTTTTTTTTTACTTTTCTCTTGCCATCTCACTGTTCACCTTTGTCTCCACCAAGCAAAGTCCATCTCCTGCTGCAGCCTCAGTCTGCCCATCCAGTCCCCACCTCTCCAATCTGTGTACAAACCTGTGAGACCTCATCAGAAGTGGCCCAGGTAGGAGACATCAGCTGCTCTGGCCTGCCAGCTCATCCCAGAAGTCAAAGAAGTCGTCCAAACACAGCCTGTTCTCAGCAAATCATGTTCATAATCCTATTTTTTTTTTTTGTAACTTGTAAAAAAAATGCCTGTAAATAGCTCACAGGAGGACTTGACCCATAATTTTCCCAGTGGCTGAAGAAAATCCAACCAGATTTAAGTTCCTTAGATCCTTTTACCTGCTTCTGTGAGTCTGAATGAGATGTTTGACTTTTTTTATCAGGAAACCCCAGGAGTTGCCACAGTCATTCGGGCATTGGCCAGCTCCCTCCATATCCTTGTTCTCTGTTGTCTCATGGATTTGTAATTGCCTAGAAACGTTCCTGATTTAATCCTTCTCTGCTCTGAGTTGCATTTCTCTTCCCATGCCACAAGGCAGGTAGCTCTGGGAAGTTTGGAGAAGAAATTTCCAGTAAATACTGAAGCCAAGAAAGCATTTGGTTATTTCATATAAAGCATCCTACAAAGTTTTGCTGCAGCAGAGAAAGCAGCTGCCTCTGTGACCTTTTCCTGGAGCCCTTTCAATCAGGGACATGCTTTTAGGGGTGGCTTTTCTGTACAATGTCATCATCATCAGGACAGAGCTGTGGGATACCTGATGATGATATCAGCTGCTTGTTTTGGAGCTAAAGCTGTTTTTCTCCACATGTTGTGCAAGGCTCAGTAAATGCTAACCCTTCCCACGGATGTCTGATCCATCAGTTACCACTGACCCACAGCTCAGGATTAAAATCCAAATGTACAACAAGCACACACTGCCTGCAAAGCTGGGCTGCCAGACAGGAGGAAGGAGTGTTGCTGCAGTCCATCCTGTTTGTTGCTTTTGTAGGATCAGGTTCTGCCCTTGGTGTAGCTCAGTCCTTGGTCCTGATTTGTCTTGCAGCCCAAAGCAGAGTCCAGCTCTGGGTTTGCTCAGGGCGGGTTGGAGGAGGTTGGACTGACAGAGCTCTGTCTGGAGCTCCTTGGCTCCACTGCTAATTAGAATACAGGTACATTTTTAATCTGTTCCTCTTTCCACATCTTTAATCTGTTCCAAGCTCTTTCCTTTCCCCCTGCCCCACTGTTCCTTCCACAGATCCAACCCTCTCCTGTCGTGGCTCTGGTCTGGATTCACACTGAAACCTGCCTTTCATTTCTCTGCCTTTCCCACATGCCAGCTTCCCTCCCCGCCCTCTGCTCTGTGTAATTTACGTTCCCCCCTGCATTGACACAGATGGGATTTCACATTTAAACAAGGTTCCACCGTGTACCATTTCCCCCTGATAAGCAGGCCCAGTCCCGGAGTGACTCAGGCCCGTGGCACGCAGGTAATTCCTGCGGCTCCCTCCCATGGCATTCCTCCCCTGTGCCTGCCTGTGAGATATTCCCAGTTTCTGGCAGTCTGTGTGTGCCTTAGGTGACTGGATAATCTCTGTGCAGTGCACAAAGATGTAATGCACAGATTTAATAGAAATCTTCATGGCAGCTCTGTCCTGAAAACCTCGAATTGTCCTCCTTGTTGGACACTCAAGGGATTGGGCAGGAACAGCTTCCCTCACAGGGAAGAATTTCTTCCTAAAATCCCACCCAAATCTCTCCTCTCTCATCTTAAAGCCATTCTCCCTTGTCTATCATTACATGCCCTTGTAAATCATATCACAAAATGCCATGTCTTGTTTTTCGAACAAGGATTCCACCACATCCCTTGTTCCAATGCTGATCAATTTTCCAGTAAAGAAACAGTAAAGAAAGCAAAATATCCAACCTAACCCTCCCCTGCTGCAGCCTGAGGTCATTCCATCCTCTCTGCCCCATAACTCCACACCCATCTTTGCTGATGAATTTTGAAGATTTTTCTCCCTGCCTGTTTTGGAACTGCCTCATCTCTCAAGCGAGCGGTTGAGATGGTTCGGAACAACACCGTGAGGGCCCTGCCAGCACAGATAGGCATCACCACAGCTTTATTTTCCCCCCAAACATATGTTCCTCTTGTTGCCTGAGCTGGAATCAGCTTGTTGGAGAGCCAGGAGAAGCATCCCAAAATAAGTAATAATTCAGTGGGTTTGCGTCAGGGCTACGAAGGCAAAATCCAAGAGAGTTACAAATCTACGGAGCAATGGAGAGCTGATAAAAGGAAAGGGGGAGGAGGATCACATTCCTCCTGGCCCAGCAGGCTGACAGTGCAGAGGAATAAGAACATTTAGTGCTCTGTACACCCAGTCCTCAGCCTGGCAAAGGGTGGGAGCCTTATCATCTGTTCAGGACCTCTCCGAGTTTCTCCCCAAGCCAGCTCACACCTCTGGGGTGTGCTCCCCATCCCAGGTTTGCTTCTGCTTTGTATTTCTCAGCTGGGCACTTCCCCATCCCCAAAAAACCCCGTTGGATGGGCGAAATTAACTTTCTTTTGCTTCCAAAAGCAATGCTTTGGGGTTCACCCACAAGTGATAGGAGATTTAATTGTCTGTTTTCCTTCACCTTTTTTTATTCTGCTACCACAATGCCCAAAAATGTATCTTGTCTTCTTTTCCTCTCCTTTTTTTTTTTTTGAGCTTTGAATACTGCCAGATCCCTTTTTACCAGTTGCCCAAGCGAGGCTTAGACAGGTCAAAAATGTGCTTATTCTGGGTTTTTCTCAAGGCTGGCAGATCAAGATGGTCCAGTCTAATCATAGTGAAAAATCCTCCTCCAGACTAGGCTGTGCTGGTGAGGGCCCTGCTGGAGGTACCACAGATCTGCCTGTGGGCTGCCCAGAGAAACACTGTCAAATAGGGAAAAAAAAAAAAACAAAACCAAAACATAGATGAATAAATAAATAAGTCAGAGATGTTGAAAAAAAACATTTTTTTACTCATTCTCAAACAGAAATGTTGAAGTGCTAAATTGCAAACCTGGCTGTGATTTAAGCTGACCTTTCTTAAGAGCTTGCAGGGATAAGCAGAAAAAGCCACCTGATTTGAAATGTTTCATTTTAAGACAAACCCAAAGTGATGACTCAACCTGATATGATTTTTGCCTGCTTTTCTAGTTTTGTGTTGGAAAAAAAAGAAAAAAAATCATTTTAGTTCAACCAATATCCACGTTTTGATTTTTGACTGACTGTATTTTCTGAGGAGAGCTTCTGAGCCAAAAAATCATTCTGAGCCTGTGGAGCAGCTGATAACCAGCAGGTACTTTCTCTGCTCTTATGGAGGTCTCCTACATTTAGACAGGTATTTGATATCTATGAAAATGGGAGACTTCAATTCCCTGCAAAAACAGCAAAATCAGGAATCCTTCCTAAGTTCCTGGGACATCCCCCTGTGCTCAGTCTGCTGTCTTTGGAGACACCTGAACCTAGGGAAGGACCTTGAAAATTAAGATGAGCCTTGGATCCAAGCAAAGAGCCTGACTGAACAGCCAAAGAGCAGATATCCTGCTTTCTTTCAAATTTATATCCCATCTGACTCTACTTATTTATTTCTAACCAGCAAATCTCATAATCTGGCTTTTTTGCCCTGAAGATGCACTGGAAACTAAGCAAGTGCTCAAAAGCTGTTTTCCATGTCTGCTCTGGATTCCAAGAGGAAATTTGGACCAAGTCTCACATCCCAAATCAGCTGCAAAGGTGAAGTGATTTTCAGGCAGTGCTTCAGAAAGAAAACCAGGTTCACCAAAATAAGTTTGTGCCTGGCCTGGTTACCTCCACACACACTTTTGAGCAGCTGAGCCAGAGCTCTGGAATCAAAGTTAGGGATCTGTGTAAATTTTGCCTTTCAAATCCGTCTGTAGAGCAGGAATGTCATGGTGGTGTCACCAACCCATGTCCCCAGTCCCTGAAGGATAATAAATCATGGTTAAGTCTCCCTTGGTGCCTTTTAAAAACAGAATAGTCTGAATGAATTCCTTAAAATATTTACCCCTTGAGGAGGAAAAACTTATTCTGCAGCACTACAGGGGGAAGGTACAATCAGATATTTGAGAAAAGATTATTAGATGATCTTTAAGGTCTTCAAGATGATTTTTAGGGTCCTTTCCAACAACCAGTCTCTGGTTCTGTGAAAAGAGAGCATCTGCTCTCACTTTCCCTCCCTAGGCTGGTTCAGAGGGGAGGCACGGAGACATCGTGCTATTTGCCTGGAGGAAGCACAGCACCAGTGACTATTTGCTTTACCTTTGTGCAAACAAAAATGTAGATTCTCGCTCTGAAGCTGATTCTCAGCCACTTTTAGCATCCAGAGCAGACCCAGCCCTTGCCTCACACATTAGCACAGAGGTACCAAGGTGAGACGTGCGTTGTGATGGTCATAAAGAACCTCCAAGGCCCCTGGGCTCAGCTTTCTCTGTCTGGTGGCTCTCAGTGTGTTCCAGCAAGCAGCCAGGTCTCTGCAGTGCCTGCCAGCAGAGCTTGGCACAGGAATGTGTGCTGATCACACCCTCGTGGCTTCCTGCAGCCGCTGGCTCCGAGTCAGCTCCCCAGTGCCAGGCCAGCACAGCAGCTTCTTCAGCCAGGCTTGAATTTCTGCCCTCACATCCTCTGTTTCCCTCACTTAGAGCTGTGGACCCATCTGGGTTGGAAGGGAAGTCAAAAACCTCCTCATTCCAAGCCCCCTGTCATGGGCAGGGATACCCTGTGAGTTTTGCTGAGCTTCTCAAACTCCAGGTCAGCAAACTGGGAAGGATTCTGGTCACCTGAAGATTAAATGTCACCACTAAATTTACAGAGAAAGGAGGGCTGGGGTGGGAATGTGCCTTGCCCCAATCTCACCACAGCAGGAGAGCTGAGCTTATCCATGTCAACCAAAACTATTCCTTCCAAGCAGTCCCACCACCACATTTTGGCATGAAGAAATCTTTGTGGATCCCCCTGGATGTTTCCCTCCACCACGAAAGCACAGCCTGGAATCATGGGAATGTGTGGAACACATCATGCCTCGATTGCCCTGAATTTTGAACTCACTTGGCTTTATTTGCCATGCTGCTGTGATTATTATTTCATCAGTCTACCCCAAAACTCCTCTTCTGACCCCCCTTTCAGCCAAGCTCATTCTGGCTTTGCGTCCTTGCTTCTGAATGTCTCAAGAGGTTCTCCTCGCAAAGAAAGGTTGTACAAGCGAGTATAAATTGTTCCCTTCTCATGAAGCAAATTTTCCTTGATTTTTGAAGTGTAGACCTGGCATCAGGGAGCAGTGTGTCCCTTTAATTTTCACATACTCTTGTCCTAGGAAGGGCATCTTTTCAATTTATCCAGAAAGAAAACTCCAGCAATTCCCCCTTACTTTGAAACTCCTTTCAAGTAGTTCCACAAAAACAAAGGTCTCACTTAACAATGCATTTCCTTATGTTCTTTAACTCTCAAGAGCATGGGAGCACATAATCAAAATCCTGGCTCAACAGAAGTTTATTTTAAATGGAAATATCCATAGAAATTGTCAAGAAGGATGTTCCGTCAAACGTCACCGCTCCTGCCAAAAATACATCTCAACAGGCATGGTACGATGGCCTCAAACCCACAGAAAGCTCCTTGAGCATAAACAATGCACTCCACTGCACTTCCAGGCTGCAGGACAGATGGTGACACAGGAGCTGTTAGCTGTGGGTGAAAGGAAGAAACCAAAGATCTCGAGAAATCATGATAAATGACGTGCTGGAACTTATTACAAGATAAAATATCTCAATTCCAGTGCTAATTCCAGAATGATGCCTGGGCACTCTCCTCATTGCAGGTTCAGGAGGCTGCCTACTGTAACATTTTGGAGGGGACTTCTGTGTGCCCAGCAAGGCCTCTGGAGGATGAACATTCAGGGAGGTCTCTCCAGAGGGTCAGATCATCTGTGCACAAATAATGCTGCCTCAGCTCTAACCTGGGCAATTCTTCCTAGCCAAGAATATGGAATTTACTCCCCAAATGCCTTGGTTTATGGTTCCCTAGCTCTGTTGGATGAGTTTTGACAGGTTTGACATTTTGGGGGTGGTAGTTTTGCATGCAAGCAGCTCCAAATTCAGAACTCTTGTTCCATGAAAGCCACATGGTGTCATTTAGGTGCTCAGATGGACTGGAACATGACCCTTAAGTAGCTGAAGGCAGCCTAGAAAAACAATGGAAAGGGACTTTCACAAAACCTTGGAGGGACAGGAGAAGGGGGAAGGCTTCAAACTGAGAAAGAGTGGGTTTAGATTATAAATTAAGAAAAAAGTCTTTTTTGTGAGGGTGGTGAGATGCTAGAACAGACTGCCCAGAGAAATTTTGGATGCCCATCCCTGAAAGTGTCCAAGGCCACGTTGGATGGGGCTTGGAGCAGCCTGATCCAGTGGAAAGTGTCCCTGCTCATGACAGGGAGTGGAAGTGGATGATCACAAAGTCCCTTCCAAATCAAGCCATTCAGTGATTTTGTGATTCTATTAAAATAAATATCCAGTGCAAGTGCACAGTTAGTAGATACATGTGGCAAAACATGGAATTTTTGCCCCCATGGCTGGAATTTTCTTTCTGTGGATAAACAGACATCAAATCAATGAGAGGTCTCACACCCCCACTGCACCAAACACACACTGGATGAGTTTTGAAGCACATTGCAGCTCTGATCTAATCAGTAGTGTCCAACTTCCTGACCCCACAGCCTTTTGGTTCAGGATCCACAATGACAGAACTGTAACTGTGAGGCATTAACTTCCCTCAGCAGGAGGGTTTGAAAAATAACCTTATTTGCCATAGTTCATCTCCATCACTCAAGATGACTTTCAGTGTCACAAATACTCTGGGAATATCAAGATTTCCTCGTCTGATGTCCATTAATTTCAGGGATGTTTCCAATTTAAGCCTAGAGAGAGAGGAAGTCCTCAATGACAGTGAGTTACCCAACCACAAGATGATTTAAGAGCAGATGCAACGATCTAGTTCTCAAAAGTTTCCTCTCTGTCTGCCTGGCTGGTGAGTTCGAGATATCCTCCAGGATGCCAGTAGATAAGTGCTTCCTGTGACTGGAATCAAAACATGCCCTAAAATTCTGCCCATGGCACAAAATATTGTTGGGGTGATGTCTTTAAACTCACAGAGGGCAGGTTTAGGTTGAATTCGAATTTCTAAGAAGAAATTCTTCACTGTGAGGGTGGTGAGGCTCTGGTGGAGCCCAGAGAAGCTGTGGCTGCCCCTGGATCCCTGGAAGTGTCCAAGGCCAGGTTGGATGGAGCTTGGAGCAACCTGGGATGGTGGGAGGTGTCCCTGCCCATGGCAGGGAGTTGGAATTGGGTGATGTTTTGACTCCCTTCTAATCCAAGCCACTCTGTGATTCCATTTTTTTGATCTGTGTATTTAAACTCTCATGGACATCAACAGAGACTGAGGTCTGACCCCAGCAGAGGTGCTCTGAGATATTCTGAGATGGAAGGGAAGCCCTAGGATCATCCAAATCCAACTCCAGCCCTGCACAGGACACCCCAAGAATCCCACCCTGTGCCTGAGAGTCCTCTCTGTGGGATATGGAAATCTTACAGCTGTATCAGACACCTCACGGAGACAACTCAGATGATCCAACAAACCCATGACCAGGCAGCTGGATCCCCCCTGCTGTGCATGGCGTGGGCAGGAGACCAAAGTGAAGCCCAGCTTGAGGAACAAGTGGCGTGGAAGGTGCAGGATACCTGCACTTCTTCACTGAGGGAGCAGAGACAGGTCAGGAATACCAGACATTATATGGGATTAGTTTGCACAGCCAGAGACGGCTCCCAAAACAAAACTGGTCTGGATCTCATCTCTTTGTGGGGGGGCTGGCCCAAAGCAGTGGCCAGTGGCACAACCAGCTGTGTGCTGCCACTGTCCCCATCCCTAAACCCAAATCCTGCCTCCACAGAGGCAGCTCCTAAGCCTTAGGGACTGAGATCCCACCAGTGGTGTTTTGCTGCTGTTTGTTAGGCACCAGCAGCCCCCTGCCAACAGTGGTGGAAACTAAATATAAACTGGCTCGGGCTCACAGATTTCATTATCGAGCTCCACAGAGGAAACACCTGGAGCGAGGGGAGGAGGGGCTGAGCAGAGCCAGCTCTGGAGCTCGCAGGGACTACCCACCCCAGAGGCATCGGCGTTCCCATCGCAGCCTCCTGACAAATAACAAACAGGTCGTGTTTTCCATCCCAGTCCCTTCGGAGCCACTGTCCTACCCCGGGCTGCAATCCCTGCACCAGGCTGCTGCAGAGTCCTGGTGGAACTCTGCAGATCCATCGCTCGTCGAGGCACTGGGGAGGATGAGCAGAAACCATTCTGCCCACCTGCCTGCCCTTCATCTTCTGCTGGCCAGGACTTCCCTCACCGGGGACAGTGGTGTCCTGCACAGGTTGGATCCCCATCCCGCTGTCCCCACCACCACCTAACCCCTGGAATTTGCCTTTTCTCCCTTGCCAGCCTCCAGCTCCACCCAGCTCCTCCATCCCCGCCTGGACTCATCAAAGGGCTCTGTGTTGTGCCTCCCGCTCCCACTGAGGTCGGCACTACAAATTATCCTTTCATTGCTGCTGCCATCCCCTCAGCACAGCGCTGAAGTCCCTGTCCCCCCTCCCTACTCTCTCCAAGTTCAAAGCTGAAAACAAAAACTGCATTCTGTTTTCCCCCGTGAAACACAGTCCACCTGTTCTGACTTTTGTCCCCATCCCGTTTTCTGCCCTTCCCTGGTGTGCTGCCTGTTCTTCCAGGAAAACCCCCACAATGGAAGGGATCGGAGGCGGTGGAGAGGATCGCACAGGAGCCAGCATCCATCCAGACAGCTGCTCCAGCAGCCAGCAATAAAGATTTTGTTTTCCTCTCTCTCTTCACATGCTAATCACCCAGCAGTGATTAGAGCCGCAGCCTGACTCCAAGGGAAAGAAAGGGAGGCGAGGGGCCGAGAGGGATTTTTTCAGCGCTGAGTAGAAAGGGGGGAGAAATTGGGGAAGGGAAAACAAAACAAAGCAGCAAAACTGAGAAACGGGACTCGGGGAAGCTTCATTCCTTATGGTTGGTCACGTCCTCGCCTTTCAGCATTCAATCCCAAAGTGACCAGGCAAGGGGCCTATTAAAGATCCCTATTTTGTTGTTTGTATTCCTCCCTCCCAGCCGGAGGAGGTGGCGAGCGGGGGGAAAAGGGAGATGGGAGCAGGTCTGGGGAGGGCGCTGGGAAATTCCTGGCATTTTTCTGCCTTTGTGTCTGGGGGCTGAACTGAAAGGGAGGGATGCCGGGCTGCATTAAGCCTCCGGTCCCCTCCAGCAGGGAGGGGATTGCGCTCCCAGAACTGAGAGCCTCTTTATCCCCTTCCTTACAAGGCTTCCAAGAAAATAAAAAAAAAAACAACCTTACAAATTCGGTAGGGTTTTGAGAGAGAAATCACTCTCAGGGGAGCTCTGGGTTCTCCCTGCCATCTCACTTGGTAACCCTGACTCCTTTTGATCCCCGTAGGAAAGCGGATCTTCTCTGTACATCCCTGGGTGCTCGAGCCCTTCATTTTTATTTTTTTTTTAATTTTTTTGGCTAGTTTCACTTCATAATTGCTGTTTGATGGGGCTCCCATGGCTCCTCTTTTGAGAGGATGCTACAGTGCCTCTTTTCACTGTCAGGTCCCAGCTGGTCACATTCCTCAGAGAACAGCAGCCACCAACCAGAAGCTCAGCAAAGCCTGGTCTGAGCCACCACCACGTCCCCAAAATAGCCAGGGGTGGATAAAGGGGGAGAGTGGGAATGGAGGAACATTCCTAGAGAGCAGGGTGAGAATTAAGCAATAGGTCATGTCCCCAGGAATTCTGGCACGAGGGTGGTGGCCCAGAGCATCGTGTTCATCAGCCACCAGTGGACTTGTCCTCCGTGAATTTTTTTCAGCTTTATTCATGGTGCTGGTCTCCCCAGCATGCTGAGGCAATAAGAGCCACACCTGAGCTTGTCCTGGCTCTCTCGTGGCTGAGGGATCCTCCCCAGGAATTAAGGGAAGGAGCAAATGCTCCTTCCTCCCCCTCGCCCTCCAAGTGCTGTGGCCCAGGGGCTGCTCTCCTGCTCAGCTTTCTCTGCTGCAGACAATTGGACCCACTCCCATTTGGAATTGTTCCTGGTGTTTTTACCTTTCCCAGCACTGTTGTGTCCGCCCCAGGTGGGGGATCAGCATTGTACCCCCCATGCAAGGGGTCGGAGCCCAGGGGATTTGCTCTATGCCACGGTAGCATTTTTTTAACAATATTCTTCCTGTACAAACTCTAAACTCCTGTTTGACCTTTTTGACTCTGGCTGAGTGCAGTGATGACATTTCAGTCTTTCCAGGGACTCAAGGATGACACCCTGGGAATGGCTAATTAGGGGCCTGTGTATGCTCAGGCTGGTTTTGGTTTTGGGTTTTTTTTCATGTGCAATCTTTTTCACTTTTTGATTTCAAACCTCTTTTCCTGCTCACATCCTGCAGACTAGGAAGAATATCCTTCTTCCTAGTCAGCTCAGCAGGTTTTCCTGGTGAGCTTTTAGCTGCATAAATCTCTGCTGGTTTCATTACTCACCCCCTTTGCCAGATCACCCCTGAGCAGTCTGAGCAGAACAAGGCCAGCAGCACGACTCTTCTGGGAAAATCAGCCACGCATTCCTGTCCTTTGTTTCCCAGCTTTAAACATTTAATTAATCCACTGCAGCCTCTGAATAAGGACAGTAGGATGGTCTCTCCAGGAATTGGATCAGTCCCATCAGACTGGATTCTGCCCATGTGCCAACTCACCCATGTTTTTAACATGGCCCAGCAGAAGAGGCCAGAAAGTTGCCAGTGGCAGGATGGCCTCACTCCTGATGTCCAGGCTGCTGCTTTTTGGTGGCTGTCAGGAGGAATTCCCACAAGAGGCTTTCCTGTAGTCCCCATCATCCTTTGAGGAGATGAATGTGCCTGACAGTACCAGGCTCAAGCTTGAAGTCACAGAATCAGAAAATGGTTTGGGTTGGAAGGGACCTTTAAAAGTCCTCTGCCATGAGCAGGGACACCTTCCACTAGACCAGGTTCTCCAAGCCTCACCTTGAATGTTTCCAGGGTTGGGGCATCCTCCACCTCTCTGGGTGACCTGTGCCAGTATTTTTTCACCCTTAATGTAAAAAATTTGTTCCTTAGAGCTAATCTGAATTAATCCTTTTTGTTTAAAACCCCTTATCTTATCACAACAGACCCTGCTTAGAAGTTTGTCCCCATCCTTTTTTCAGCATTGAAAGGCTGCAACAAGGTCTCCCCAGAGCCTTCTCTTCTCTCTGTGCCCCCAGAGCTCTGCCTGGATTGATTTTCCCTGGGGGAATCATCTCACCTTATCCCACCCAGCCCACCTTCAGGACACATCTCCAATCCTCCTCCCCTCCTCCATCCCGCTGGCACCAGGAGTAGAAAATGTGCAGGATTTACATCACGGGGAGCTATACACTGTGTCCAGATCTGTTTCCTGGAAAAAATTATGAGGAGCTGACACATCCACACATCATCTGAAAGCTAAAAATAGGGAGTATCCACCAGGAATGGCCAAGCCCCACCTTGGCGTGCCCATGGTGCACCGGTGGGATGAGCTACACAATGGGATATGGAGAATTCTAAAAATAGGGCTGTTCTTTTGCACAGGGAGGTGTGGTGGGACATGTGCTGTGCCAGGAGAGAGTCTTTGGGCCAGTAAACAAGAGATGACAACAGTCAAGGAGGAAGAACTTAATTTATTCCTGAATATGTGGTGTCTTGTGCCTCAGTGTCCTGCCAGGAGCGACCTCAGGGGAACAGGGAGCTCCTTACCACCTCCTGCTCCTCTCCTTCCTCACTCTTTCAGCTTTGGATTCTCTGTTTCCCACTCTCAGAACAAGCACAAGCACCCTTTAGTGAGATTCTCTCTCGTTCATTGACAAATAAATGTCTCATACCAAACCCACAGCACATTGCAGAGGAAACTCTCCGTGACTAACACGCCAGGGGAGGTTTCAGGCTCCCATTTTCCTTCTCACTATTTCCTGTGATTCTTCCCTGTGCTTTTTAGTGAAGAATGAGCAGTCCAACCCTGCCTGCTGCCGTAGGAGCCGGGGAAGCAGACGAGGCAAACCCAGTGATGTCACATCAAAATAGGAAATGAGAGATCCCAGCCTGGGCTGGTCACTGAAGTTTGGCTCTCTGGTTCTCACTCACTGAGGTTCAGTCCTCAAAAAGGACAGCTAAGTTGGGAACCCACTCACTCAGTTTTTTAGGGTGAGGTCAGGCCTACCATATTTTGGGTTGTTATCAGTAGAAAGTGGCCATAATATATCCTGTTTTCCATGTTCGCCCTCCTATGTGCAGGGCTAAATGCTGTTGTGTAATGCCACCCATGCAGACATGGTAAAAAGAAAAGAAAACAGAGTTTGAAGAGGACAAACAGACTCTTTTAGGAGAAAATGGGGGAGTTTTTTTGTGATGCACTGTGTGAACAAAAATATTACAACACCAACCCATTCTTTAATCCAGCATCTTGAAAAGCAACATTAGGAGCCAACATCTGGATTTGTCATCTGCCCTGTGAATTGAGCAGCTTTGAAGGAGGTGAGGCTCTTCCTGCAGGGACGATTCTCACGGGACAGCAGTTGTGTTCACAGCCTTGTTTCACAGAGGTTTCTCCACCTTATAAAGCAGGAGGTTTGCATTGATCCAGGTGAAATCTTATACATTAACTAACCACGTTCCTTAAGTCTTGGCAGGAATTAATGTTGCTCTCAAGATCTTGGAGACAAAAGGGCTGGGAGTTCTTCCAGGGTTACCTGGCTCTTCCCTTGTCACCCTCATGAGCCCATCCTGCTCCTTCCACCCTGAGTGCTCCAGGTGCTCCTTCAACGTGGCTGCTCCACATGGATGGGCCACCCTGTCTTCCCTGGTCATCTCAGGGCTTAAGTTCACTGTCCAGAGCCTTAGAAATACAGAAACTTCACATTTTCCTCGTTGACTCAGGATCCTACACATTTCCAAGTAGGAAGGAAGTTAGCATGGCACTGCTTTCTGGGGTGTGAGGGGATAACTGGGCCTCATCTCACATTTCCCAGAGAAAAAGGTGAACACCCATGGTAATCTCTCTGTTCATCCCACCCAGAGTGATGCAAGGAAATATTTCCATCATCTCCAGTGAGTGGAGAGGCCCTAAATGGAGAGAAAAACTTGAAAAAGTCTGGCTGCTGGTGACACAGGAGCCACAGGTACATTACAATGGACATGGAGCATTTACTAATTGGGTGTGGATTGAGACCAAGCCTTCCCTTTCGTTCAGACCAAGACATATTAGATAGAGACCAAGAGTACAGATAGAGATCAATAGTACAGATTCCAGTTCCACCCTGCTCTTGGCAGGTTTGGGACCCAGCTCTGATCCTGGAGCAGGTCAACCAAAGCATGGAAAGCACACCCTCTTCATCCCCTGCTGCCTGATTTGCCTAACCCATAAGCCTGATCCATCATCAGAGCCATGGGTCCTCTCCAGCGTGGTCACTGCTGGTGGTGTGCTGAGCTCTAGCTGTTTGCAAGCCTGTTGGGAAGGAATTGCAGGTTTTCTCTGAGTGGATTTGGCATTTTCTAGCAGGAAAACCAATCCGGTTCAACCTGGAGAGAGAGGTCAAAGCCTTGCATGATCCTTTTGCATCTTTTGCAGATGTTCTCCTCAGGTCTCTCTTACACACAGGATGCAGCAACATAATGACAACTTCCTTCGGTCCCAGAAATTCAGCAGAGCTCTCCCCAAAATGGGGTCCTTCCCACCATGTTTCTTACAGGAGCAGGTCCAGCCCAGCCCCCTCTTGTCCCCTGAATTTCCTTTTATTGTTAATCTGCACATTGTTTATCTGTTAAATGCACATCTGGAGTGTTCTCCTGGACGCTCAACTTTCCCACTGGCCACCCTTTTTGTGATGTTTATTGCTTTCTCTGGAAGGAGAGATTCAACTTCCTCCTTGGTTAACTGTTATTTTAATTGACTCCTGGGGAATTTCTCTGCTTTGCTGTGTTCTGCCGTGCACTTGGCACAGACCTGAATCCTGACAAACTCTCTGCATGTTTCTCTGCAGTGTCTTCAGATCTCTTGCCCTTCTGTGTGCACCAGTGCACAGCTTGCTTGGTATAAACACATCCCCCAAACGCAGAATCACCAGCAAAGCAGCCACATATTTCACCTCCAGGAGCACAGGATGTCTCTCTGGACCCTTTAGTAAATGCAGTGTCCATTTGAGATGTCCCAGAGAATCCCCCATGGCTTCTACCTAATGCCCCAAAAGAACATGAGCCTGCTCAGGTTACCAGGACACACCTGCCACTGTGAGTGGGTGCCCAAAAACCTGACAATTTGAATCACATTCCTCCTTTAACTCTGCCCCAGAAGTGATCACGGTTCAATACAGGCTGGATGTGATGAACCCTTCCCGTTTCCTGGATCTGTATGGTAATCCTTGTGTAACTGCAGGGACTCCTGGAGAGAGGAGACCAGGCCACAAACCACAAATTTCTGGGGATTTGTTAATTAATTTTCTTCTTTTTCTCTTCACTCTGGCTTTTAACTCTCCTTTTTTGTTATCTTGGTGGAGCTGCAGCCCATCACACTGCAGAGCAGTGGGGGTCTGCATCTGACTGGTGCAAAAGCAGGGGTGCCCTTGCAGAGCTCCCTCCTTCAGGATGCTCAACCTCAGAGCTAAAACTGACATTTTTAGGACAAAACAACTCCCCTGCTGTCACCTCCTGCATCTGCGAGCTGAATCCCTCCTCTTGCAGGTAGCAGAGAGCTGAGGGACGAAGCAGGGCTGTGTCCGATGTAAAATACCAATGTGGAGGCTTGTGAGTGCTGCTAATTGTCCTTCACGAAATGTCAGCTCCCCAGGTACCTCATTAACATCCTTAACACAGCCAGGAGGATGTGGCTTTAGCTGTGCTGGGACAGGGATGCTCTCCATGCCTGTTTGCACAGCACTGAGCAAAAGGCAGCTTTTGAATCCATCTGAGCTTTCTTAGCTCAACCTGAACCACAGAGATGAACAGCAATGTTCCTTAGCTCTAGGAAATCCCACCTCACTGCCAGTGTCCCAGGCTGAAAGGAGAATTTCCTTTTCCTGGAGGAGACTGCAGGCATCGTGCGTCCAGGCCGGCTTGATCTCAAGGGGGTGAAGTGTTTGCACAAGATCTCCTGGCAACAATTTCCCAGAGTCTGGGCAGTAGGTTTGGCTTAAGCTGGATCAACAGTGACTCCACACTTGGGGTGATTTGGGTGAA
This sequence comes from Petroica traversi, assembly GCA_025920805.1. Lineage (NCBI taxonomy): Eukaryota > Metazoa > Chordata > Aves > Passeriformes > Petroicidae > Petroica > Petroica traversi. The sequence goes on along the minus strand of JAHLSL010000061.1, from coordinate 12,813,065 downwards.
TAACTCCTGCCTAACTTACCCTAGGTCTGAGTGCCAGAGAAGAAGTTAAAGCCATCCCAGAAAACCAGTGCCCAACTGCAGCAGGGGAACCACCAAAAACCTTCACCAAGGTCAGCACTTCCTGGGAGTCCCAGCATCAGAAGAGGGGAGGTGATGACAGGATCTCACACCTTCAAAGTCTTTCCTTTCCCAGCTGCTTGGAAATCTCTGAGATGTCTTTGCTTTTCAAACACATCACAAAAATTGTCACGCTGGGGGTGCTGCTGGTGTGTGCACCTGCACAGAGCTGCAGAGTGGAGATTCTCCTGCTCCCTCACCTCATTCCCCCTTTTCCCCTGGCTTTTTATTTGAGGGATTCTTTTGCAATTGGAGAGGGAGAAAGCTTCAGCTGTCTTCTCCTGAAGAGCTCTTTGGCCACATTTTGATGCCAGCAGGAATTCTCTTGCCTCTGCACTTGTCCAGCAGAGAAATTTAGCTCCATCCTTGTCAGCCTTGCAACCAATGTCCTTCTGTAATTCCCATTACTGCTGATGAGAGTGACGCATTTCCACTAACTGGGTGAGTGTCCCTTAAATTAGTCTTCACTAAAACATGGGAGCAGGGAAATAAAATGGAGGCAGTGTTTCAATTAGCTCCCAGTTTGTTTTCAGCCTTGTCTTTAAATGGGAGAGCTGCACATAAAGTGTTTAAAAACCCCTCACTATTAGGGAAGAAAAAGAGCAAATGTGTTTATCTGTACAAGGCTTTAGTTCATGGAACTAAATAACATTTATTATTTCCACTGCATGTTCTTTCTGTAAATGTCAAAACCTTTCACCGATGCAGCCCACAACCATCTTGTTATTCTTGTTGAGATGCAGGATGTAACTTGGAGCTTGTGCTGGGAAACTGAGGAACTGGAAGGGAAAATCACATTTAAAAAACTAAACCAACGTGAGCATTAGAAATGAGGCTTAGGAGCAGGGCTCACCTCATCTGACTGCAAGAAGTAACTCATCTGGCCCACCTTGGGTTTCCACAATAGAAGTGAATTCCCCTTCCCAAAAGCACCTTTCCCACATTAATCCACCAAAAACAAACATGAGCATAAGGATCAGGGGTGCTGGGGTAGCAGGATTCACACCAACTCTGCCATGCTGCTATCCCAGGGAGGGGATTGGGGTGGAACGAAGCCATCTGAGGTGATTCATGTCTCAGCAGCCCATGATTTGCACCAGGCAAAAGGGAAACTGCTCACAGGGCAGCTGGGAGCACCAGCCCCATCATGGACATCGGAGTGGGGAAGAGGAAATGAGATTTTTGATAGTGCTGGAGGGACTGGAGGGGTCAACCACCACTCTGGGACATGAGGCTTTCATTTGACCCCCTCTCTTTATTTTTTTATCCATGTCTAAAGGGAAAGCAGGAGGACACCAGCTGAAACACAGTCCAGGACAAGGACAAGGAAATAAAAATCAGGGATATGCCCAAGGCTACCTGACCCAACCCTCTGGCCCTCACTCCCAGCCTTCTCTGTGCCCCAGACCTCTCACAAAACCCCAACCACCTCCTAAATGCTCCATGGAGGGGCTCCACAGGCACAAACCACAACCTCCCCTTCCCCACTCCGGGCTCTGAGCAATCCCCCTCATCTCTAAAAAGAGCTTTGTTATGACAGGGCAAAGCACTTAATGGAGAGTGAAATTGAGGAAGAATGTGTGGAAGTTGCAGCTTTTATCTCTAAAACAAATAGTGAATTCCTCAGGACTGCTGCAGCCCCAAACAATGATCTGAGCTGCCGGACCTTTGCAGGTTGCCCTGGTAACTTCAGCAGTTTTTTGGGGCAGATCCTGGTCAGAGGGAAGAGGTGGTGGCAAAGCCACTCCGAGGAGATGTGGAGTTGGTGCTGGGAGAGCAGTGTGGGCCCAAGTGACAGAAGATATTTAGGATGGAGACATGTGCTGCACCCAAAGGTCATCTTGGGAAATTCCCACTGAATCCAGGCTGGGACTTCAAGGAGTTTCCCTGCTCTATCTTGAAGGAAATATTGCTGGACTCTTGTCCAGCAAAAAGGAGCAATCCATCCTGAATTTCTTTTAGAGGTCTCTGACTGGTCCTTCACAGCCCACAGAGCTCTGCAGGAGTTCATGGGGAGGATGAACACAAGGGATTTTGGAGCAGGAGTGGCCTTGGAAAAAAAGTTGTCCGTGCTGCTTTCTACACCTTCCTGAGGAGAAGTGGAGAGGGAGGTGCTGAGCTCTACTCCCTGATATCCAGTGACAGGACTTGTGGGAATGGCTCAAAACTGTGTCAGGAAAAGTTCAGACTAGACACGAGGAAGCATTTCTTTACCAAGACATTGGTCAATCACTGCAAAAGGCACCCTGGAGAGCTCGTGCAGGGTAGTGCAGGAAGGTTGCAGCTTGATGAAAATGAGGTTCCTCGCTTTTTCTCTTAAAAAGTTAAACCCAAGAGAATCAGAAATTGCACCTCTCTGAGTGGTCAAGTGCAGAGAACATTGGAAGAACAGAAGTTCTTCAAAATAGGATCACAGCTGAGAAAAGGAGATTATTTCAGAATTGAGGGCTGAACCTGGATTTTGTAAGTCTTTGTCTAATACAAATAGGATTTTTGCCTCTTCACTCACATAAGTTCAGGAAAAGACAGCTGGCGTTGTGAGCAGAATCCCGGGCTGCTCTTGGCTTTCTCAAGACAATTCCTGCTCCTGAGGCAAGCTGCATTTTGTTCCCTTCTTTTGGGTCAGGTCCAGGCTAAGAAACAGAGTCCCACGTGACACTTCTGACTCTCCATCTTCTGAAATACAAATACAAATATCAGACCTCAGGTATTTTTGTCTCTTGATAAAAGGAAGGTAGTTTGGGCTGTTTTTTGGTTTTTTTTTTACTTTCCTTCCTGAAATAGCCTCCAGTGATCTTCAGCCCAGGAGACCACAGGCTGCTGCTCACACTGTTACTCACGTCAGAGCTATCAGCCCTTCATCTTGCCCATCTTAAACCTCAAATTTGAATTCCAAACATTATTACTTTGTGCCCAGTCGCACGAAGAGATAGGTGACGACATTCAATAAAATCTGATTACTGGCAAGTTAAATGATCCTAAGCTGGATCTCAGCCCGAGGATTTTCAAGCTGCGCAGGCTTCCCTTGGCCGTTTTCTGTGAGAAGAGGTAAATATTGCCAGGCTGCCTGGAGACGTCAGTCAAATGTTGTGACGAATCTGAGCGCAGCCAAGAAGGAATTACAACGTGCAGAGAAGATAAAACTGTCTTGGGGAATTTATCCCTGCACTGCAAAGCACTAGAGCAATTCCTACTTTATATTTTCTTCTCCCTTTTCCAGTTTACTTCTAAACCGCAGAAGAAATGGGGTGTTTGTACCCTTTGGGGAATCACAAAAACATTTTGAGATTTCCCCAACAAGGAAATCTTGTGTATTGTGGAGTCTTCCTCCTCCTGAGAGGGTTTCAGCCCAGCTGACTTGCATACCTTGAAACCACTGACTCTCTGTGCTGCTCTTTCACAGACTTACATAAATATTTGGCTGGAACACACAGACCCAGGTACATGTGAACCTGTGTGCAGCTACATCAACGTCAGGATTTAAAAAAAAAAAAAACACACTTGACTGACTTAAGCCCACGAGATTTTAAATAACCATAATGTCAATAATAAATTTTAAAGTGAATTCTTATTTTTGGCTCCCACTTCTCAGACAGATGTGCAGGCTCTCCAAAGGGTTTCCCTACAGTTCTAAGACGTTTATGGTTGGAGATGAAAGCAAAAGCCTCTACATAATTTCCTGGCCCTGTGATTTTGGTATTTAGGAAAACCTCCAGGGCTGGGATACTCGTGATAAAATTCCCATTTATCAATGTTGCAATGTCTTAGGGTCTCAAAGACCATTTACACCTTTCTGGGAAACACCAATGCCTTCTTGACACCCCCAGAAAGTGCCCAGTTTCCCAAATCAGGGTTTTTTCCTGCCCTTTCCCCCAGCTGATGGTTGGGATGTGCATTATCAGACACGCAGATTTTGAAGCAGTCATGCTAAATATCCTTTTCTTTGCCATCAGCTGCTCATGATTCACAGTCTTGACCTGACACCCTCAGTACTTATCCCCTTTGCAGAGAGGCAGATTTGGCATGAGTGGGAAGGTGTCTGTACCCTTTAAAGCAGCAGGAATAATAGGAGACCTTCCTGGTCTCCATTAGCTCCACGTTTCTGGATGAATCCGTTTTTCCAAGAAGTGGAGGCCAAGCTGTTGTTTCAGCCACTGTGGCAATTGCCAGCAGCCAAGGTTTGAGGAAACAAAGGAGCATTGCACCCAACGAGGCTGTTGAGAACTCACAAAACTCCCTCTATAAATCCCAGGGTGCCTTTTGTGATCATTAAGAGAAAACCTACATCCCAAATCAGCAATCCAGAAGGATTTAGGAGCTCAAGGGGTGATGCTCCCTCCTCCTTGCCCAAGGCCAAAGGACCAGCAGAGCCCAGATCTGCTGATGGGACCAAAAGACAGAATTCTTCTCCTAACTCTCATCACAAACATCACACAATAAAACCCATTCCAGCCTGATTTTAGTGGATTTCAGGAAGTTCTGTTTACCTTAGGTTGCTGCCAAGGGACCTCTGTTCTTTTCTGTTATTCCCAGAGCCCTCAGTTAGAGAGGAGACCCAACACACCCTGGGAGAACCCTCATCTCTCAGGCAATGAGCCACAGGATATTTTTTCAGTGTTTTATGGGCACTGGTGCCATAAACAGAGAATTTGAGGAGCTCAGAATCACCCCCCTCCTCTCCATGCCAGGGTCACTGCTGTACTGAAGCAGCTCAGGTTTTTCCCTGGGCTGTCTTGGCTTGGCAGTTAACACCAAAAATTGAGAGTGCGTGTGAATGGGGTCTGGTATTAAAAATACTCCTCAGGGGGAGAAGGAACTGCCACTCTGATTCTGCCAGGATTAATAACGTGCACCAACACTTTGATTCATTTATTGCAACTTGAGTTTCACAGCTTTTGGGTGCTGTGCAGTGCAGAGCTGTAGCAAGAAGAGGCGAGGCTGGGCTGAGGCACCTGGAAAGTCTCTGCACTGACCCAGAAGTCAAACAAGGAAAAAAAAAACCTTTTCTGGGGACAACACGCAAAGCAGGGAGGGCTGAGCCAGCAAACCCAAGGGTGTCCTCATCTTCTGAAGGCAACATTGCAACAAGAATAAAATCCACCTTTAACTGAAGGCATCAAGAGAACCATATTTGAAAAGTCCTCTTTGGGGTGAAAGTTATCTCCACTAGGCTGGGAAGGCTCCTGGTTTAGCTGGGTCCAGCCGAGCCAGGAGGGGAATTCAGTGCAAAGCCCTGTGTTTATTTTCAGTCTCCTCCCAGCTGCAGTGAGAGCTCCTTGCCTGAACACCACAAAACAACTTTCTGTTCCTCAACAAAAAACAACACCAAGATTTGGTCATGATTTTGTTCTTCATGCTTTGGGCATGTGGCTTCCTCTGAGACATTCTCAAATCTTCCCTGGAAAACATCCCATGAAAATGTACATTTTCTAGGGGGAAGAGGAGGGATCAGTGTGTGTGTTCAGAAGGTGATCCCAAATTATTCCCACTTCCAGATGAAAGCTCCAAATGAATCCCCAGCCCTGCTGAGAATCCCAAAACTACATTAAAATCCCCAAGTAACCCACACCTGGATGTGAATCTGAAATCAAACCCCAAACCACCATTCCTATGAATCCCCAAATCTACCTCCAAATGCCCATCCTGATAAAACCCACACATTTTTGCTGTGCAGGTGGGAGTTCCAAAGAGATCCCCAAGTCTGCATCCAGACAAAAATCCCAAATCCTTGTTCATGTTGGTGGGAATCCAAAATCGATTTACAAACCACCATCCAGATTAAAACCCACAATTCCTCACAAGTCTTCACTGTGATAAAAAATCCAAATACACCTTTACTCCAGTCAAGCCCCCCCCAAAACACCCCTATGTAGGTTGAAATACCAAATCATCCTCACACCTGCCAATCCAATAAAAACCCCGAATCCTCCCCAATGTCCCAAATCCAATGAAAACCCAACCCCCCCCCCCCTTTAGATGGGAATGACAAATCACCCCTAAAACAGCCCACTCTGACAAAAACCCCAAATCTTTCCAAAGCATTCATCCTGATGAATATTCCAAACTCCCTCCATGCAGGCAGGAATCCCACCAAGTCTCAAGTCCACATTCCAGTGGAAACCCCAAATCTATTTCTAAATTGACTGTAACACCCAAATTTCCCCGTGCACTTGAGAATCCAAATCCTCTCACCAAATTTCCATGAATCTCCACCTCAAAGAAACCCCAAAATCCTCCTCAATCCCCCAGCTCTAACAAAACCCCTGAATCCCCCCGTCCAGTTGAGAACCCCAAACCTCAATCCCACACCCCCATCCCAGTGAAACCGTCGAACTTCCTCATGCAGTTGACAGCCCCAAATCCCAATCCAAAAACCACCCCTAAACCCTCCCCAATCTCCTAACTGCAAAGAAACACCCAAATCCTCCCAAACGCCCTCTCCAAGGAAACTCCCAAATCCTTTCCAGCCTCCCAATTCCAATAAAACCCTCAAGTTGAGAACCTCAAATACCCATAAAACTCCTAAATCTTCTCCAGCCTCCCAACCCCAACAAAACCCCCAAATCCCTCCATGCAATTGAGAACCCCATACCCCTATCCTAACGAAACCCCTAAACCCTCTCCAACCTCCATGTACAATGAAACCCCTAAATTCTCTCCAACCTCCCAACTCCAACGAAACCCTCAAATCCCTCCCTGCAACTGAGAACCCCCAAATCCCCCCTCCATCCTAACGCACCCCTTAAACCCTCTCCAACTTCCCACCTCCAATGAAACCTCCCAAACCCCTCCATGAAGCTGAAAACCCCCAAATCCCCCCCAAATCCCCATCCCAACCCCTCCGCAGGTGCATCCCCCGCTCCCCGCTCCATCCCCATCCCACGGCGCTCTCTCCCCCCGCGCCGGGGGCGGAGGCGG